>JAFMSR010000004.1:8547621-8570913 GCA_022818135.1 Saxidomus purpurata
CTGAATGAAAATGGCATATGGTCGGGAAGAAGTGAGTATTGCGACACTTCAGGAAGGAAAGGTATGGTATTTAAAGGGTTTGTGAGCAATTGTCTTGTAGCAGAACATTGCATGTCCAAACGGCCGTGTCGACGAAATGGAGAATATATTGTGTGTTTAATTTCCCACCTATGTGTGGACTGCTTGTATGTAGTGAATGTAAATAGCGAGCCATTGTTGCAGATATACAATTCATTACATGACAATTGTCTTTTGAGCGCTTGGGTGACTGTATCGAGTTAGATAAAGAAGTTATATGATAAGTGGCTTAATTATTTAACTTATAACAAGTATTTTGGGTTACAATGAAAAATATTAGTTGTTGTTTTGTTTGTGTAAATGTTATTTTGATACCGGTTTGTGTGAATTTATGCACTTTGTTCGTCATTCGAATAAAAAGAACGACACGACAGAATTGAAACAAAATATGCAAAATGATGTGAACACAGGATGAGTGTGGATTTTAGACATGGCACCACGGTAAACTAAGAGAAACTTACTAGTTTATTTATGACTCTGGCATTGTAACAATTACTATACTGATACTTGAGTGTGTCACCGTCGGAACCCACGGTTAATTCCTGCCGCTTCTCTCCGTCATATACCGTGGGAAAATAGACTGGCAAAACTTCGTAATGCATGAATATTCATGACTATTTTTCATCCAATGAAATCGATGCTTACAAAAATAAGAGCACCTCCACAATGAAAAGTATCCTCAAATAATGACCGCCATGCAGAATGTTGAAAAAAAATGATTGTTTGTTTGTCCCGATTAAGGGAAGATCATATAGAAATCTGCAATCCGAGACGAGTGATGCACAAAACCTATTTAAAACTACATCGCTGACAAGCATGGGGGCTGCCATTTTTAATGTTTCCCCTAACGCGGTTTGAGAGCCGCGATTTCATTGGATAGTTAATCTTGAGAAAAGTATCAAAAAACCAATCGAAAGGCTTGAATTTACCTCATTAATTATTCATGAGTACGAGATTTCTTCAGTCAATTTGCCCAGGGTATTTAATTGGGTAATGAATAGCCTGGGTTACCGAGGATGGAGTGTGTCTGACTGCATCAAACTTTGACGGTTTATCACTTTTAAATTAACTGTCCATAAGTATACAAAGAACTTGACCTGTTTGCTGCCAACATACAGTTTCTTCATGTTTGACAAGGTATAATTGTAGATTTGTAGTGTTAAAAGAGACAACCGCTTAACAAATGTGTAAGAGATGTTTACAAAGTAGGGGCGTACGCTAAATGTTTTAAAATTCAGTTTTGTTCAGAGTTCGCCATTGTTGTCACAGTTAAAACAAATAGTGCCCAGGCAAAATGGTCCTGATAGCCAGATCGGTTTAAATACTACTGAACCTAACAGCAGCATACTCTCATACAAGTAATATAAAGTGATGCTGACGTCGAAACAATGTTTTTGTAATGTTAAGCTTAGGCAGCACGGATAACGAAAAAAACGAAACTTGACACTAGTGGGAATTTCAATTTAATCGAGTATGGTTCTGTAAATAACTAAAAATAACCTAAACAGGCATATTCTCTTAACGAAATAACCTTGTAGTACGATGCAATCCGATGAATATTGATATTTTCACGGCAGCTTCAATTCAACAGTTATATGCTGTTGAACGTTACAAATGTATTTATATTAAAAGTAATATTATCCTTCAAATGGCCATATCAAGTAATAGTCGAGAATGAATCTTAAAACACAGTATATCCTTTGAAAATATGTTCTCTTTATTCTATGAGAAAAGAACTATGTCTCAAATTTATATAGCTATATTGGTTTTAACTCTGGCAATGTTCATTACGTACGTAGTAAGAATCAGTGATTAACGTCTCATTTTAAATAGCAATGTTAAGTTTGAACAGTAATATGAATTTAATGAAAATTATAATGATTTTCTGTCCATGTTTACCTGGCTGTAACCGTATATACCTGTACATTATAACAGACACTATCCAGAGTGTGTTTTCTGTTTTGATTTTTTAGATATGTAATACAACCGAAACATGGCAATATGTTGCATTCAGTATAGGATTTCATGTTATACATAATATTCTTCTAAGTGTGTACATGTATTTGTACATGAGCTTTAAAGCTGCCCGCTTTTAGATGTTGGTAATTCAAGTGTTTACGAATAGTCTCGAATTAACATATTTTGGAATGACTTATCAAGTAAAAAATTTTCCAGTAATCCTGTAATGTATTTCAGAGAATAACTATACGAATCAAATATTATTGCATACATTTATATTTACGATTTGGTTTCATCTTGAAGTTTGAGTTGATTGTTAGCCGTCTAGCTGTATTAACAAACCGTAAATTTAGATTCCAGACCAAAAGTACCATTCCCTTATTGTGTTCTGCAGCTTGGAAACTGAAGCCACAGACAATAACTTTATTACGTCCTTCACTCTCCATTCGAGAGTTTTCCCGCATCAATTAATTGACAAATTTATGAACAGCAATATGTCTTATAAATAAAATGTTGTTAAAAGTTTAAATAAAACCTTAACCCTAGCTCACTTTAATAATTAAAGTTACACATTTTATTACTATTACTAAGCAGTATCCACTTAAGGGGGGTCACTGCTGAAATTCAAAATAACAAGAAATTTTATTGACCCTGTTTTTTATGGAGACTAACATTTTGCTAGTTAATTTCTGGAAAAATAATGATGGGTCAATGACTTAACTTTTTCGCAATATTAATATTTAGTGATACACTATCAGATCAAGGTGCTTAATGCAGAATTAGCTAGAATTTTGATATTATAAACGTTTATGTATGTGGTGTATGTTTCAGAATGGATATCACTTTCTAATCTTTTCTTATGTAGTATATTATACTTTAGGATGAAAAATTAGAGATAGTGGTATTTCTATCATCATCTGAATAAATATTACACTCCTTATTATTACCCCACCCACTATACTAAAATTCATTTTTTCAATTTTTGATAAATGAATATTTCACGATAAAGGAGTAACAAGCTTTTTCAGATATTTTGTCTGCAGTTTGATTAAAACCTTTGTTTTAGAATGCAAAAATAAAAAATGGGGGTCAATGTGCATATAAGAAAGAAATTCAATAAAAACTGACAAAAAATGTGTTTTTTTAGATTTCTGCGAGCTTTGATATGACGACATATGTCTGTAACAAAGAACTTTAAAAGAAACTAATTATTAATGAATATTTATATCCTAACAATTCGTCTTGTAATACAGTTTGAATTATGTAAATATCTTAAATGGTTTTTGAGAAATGACTATTTTTGTACCCCTACCCCCATTTTTGGCATATGACAAAATTTGTCAATTTAGTCACCAAATGTGAGGTCAAAAATTTTTTTCTCAAAAATGTTCAATTTTTTTACGCCAAAATATTCCTATTGTGCCTAAGTTCACTACTACATAATTGTTTTTTCCAGTTAACTCATCATTTTTGAAATACAACAAATGTAAATTTCCGGAAGTGCACAAATCCAAAACCTCACCAGTGACCCCCCTTAAATACCGAGTATTTATTATCTAGAAAGTGAAAGAAACCTTTTCAAAGAGTATTTATATAAACAAATTTACCAGATGAGCAACAGAAAAGAATCGTTCGGTATAAGCAATAAAAAACCGTTTGATTGATTAAGACATACTCAGTTTAGAAAATTATATTCAAGAAATAATGCACATATGTAAAATATGTGATGGAAAAAATCCATACATTCAGTTAATATTATTTAGGTACATGTTTGATTGTTTGCACATATACATACTAGTTTATTGTTTCACATGTACTTGAATTCATTGCGTCTAGTTGCGTGTATTTATAATTGTACTTTGTGAGGAAATATGTTGAATTTAGTTTCATATTAAGAAGCATCTAAAACGATAGAATATGACTGTTTTAAAAAACTGATTATGATTTAAGAAACTTTGTTAACAAATTAAACAAGGGTGCGGGGCTTACTTACTACCTGCGTCTAGTCTGTATCTTAATTGTCATTCATTGGGGGTATTTTGAAATTACTAAGCGCAAGGTTTAATGAATTTTCTATAATCATTTAAAACTACATTAATACGGTGTGCTATTCTGTGTAAGCTTTTCTTTCTTTTGATAATTATCTACTGTTTTTCCTGATAAAATTCGTTTTCACAGTTATTCTTTTTGTATCTCAATTCATTCTTTGATTTAAAATTAATTATTTTCAAGATCTCATTTCATAATCTATTTCATTTCCATCAAGCAATAAAATATAAACAAAGATCATTAACCATGAATACAGTAAGAATATAAAAGTAATATAACGTATTGTTTTCTAAAGTTTTATTTTTCAAAGATAAAGATAATGTTCATTTATTTTGATCATTTAATTTCAGTTAAGAAAACTATCCTAGTCCGAGTAAATATAAATTCTCTAAGATTTGAACTCACACCCAGAGCACCAATTTTTATTAATTAGTAATAATCACTATCTATTCATCTGTTGCATCTGTCAAAAATTCATTAAACCGATCGAGAAGTTTCAATTCATATATTTCAAGGAAATGCAGAAAGGAAAAATAACCAATGAGTTAATTTATCAGTATCATTTGATCTTAAATAGTAACTTTTAATAGTCGCTCACAGTTTTAACAGCTCCGGCTAACGGCGCGGCCATTAAAACTATTTGTGACCATTAATAACCGTATATATTGTCGTAAAATTACAAAAAGTAAACTATATAATATAACGATCCATAACGTATTCAGACAATAATTTAATTTTAAGATAATACGACTTTAGATGCTTTCTTAAGATTTAACTTTAAACCGCGATAGGACTTTGTATTGATATACTGAAACCTTTATACCAGGAAAAACATGACTAGACAAGTCAAGGATATACGATCGATAATGAATATAGCTGTCGCAATTTTCTTGTAAAGTAGAGATAAGATAAGTAACTGAGAGTTAGCCTGTGGTGCAATGTCATTCCAAAATTAAATTTACTTCTAAAACTAACATCTGTCAAATTCAGTTACATCCATTAACTTAACGAAAACTTGCAATAGGACAAAGAAACAAGAACGAACTGTTACTAAAAATAATATTTGCAATAGGTTGAAAAGCATACAAACTTATAGACTCCGCATTTGACTGTTTTATTTTGATATAATAATTATATCATGTTACCCGACGAAGCATTTGACTCGTACAGATCGGAGAGACATTTAGTTGAACTTCTTTCCGAATACCGAAAAACGATCTACATTATACATAATACATATAGATAAGTACTCCATTTTCATTGTGTCGCGTGAAATAAACATAGTAAAGACTTTTAGAAACTCAATACATGCATTTGCATTTGCAAAAAGAAACATGTTTAATAGTTATGTTAGAGAAGCTCAACGCGCGTAACTGCTATGCAAAAGATGCCTGAAACCTGGGTTTCGGTCGCAAAAACTCTTAATCTGACGCGACAAGGTGTTTTTTTAATGTCAAGTGATTAAAATGTAACCAAAAATGTTCTAGTTGAAATAAATCCTCCAGAATTAAGGCTTTTTAAAGATGGTGCGTTTGCTATGCATTCTTGGCCGATTCTCTTGAACGTGGATATGATTTCATACCAACACTGTCTATCTCTTTTAACGATCCTTTTTAGCGTATATTTCATATGTGAAAACAAATATTTCAAAGAGTACATAATTATCTACATGTATCACTAAAACATCTAATGAATCAGTATATCCAAACATAACATAACACTCCTCAAGCAAATGTCCCCCTCTCTCCCGATTTTAGACCCCTTGCGCAGCGGCAACAGCACCCCAAAAAGGGTTGTCCGTATCTCCGTTATCTATGTGACTGCTCTACACCACACTGAAACAAAGTCTTTGTATACTACAGCACTGATTAGTAGCACTCGGAGACAATATATCCGCCAAAATGCACAAATAGCATTGTTATGAAATGTGACCTTGTTATAACGCAAGAGCCAGAATTAGAACTAGCACTTAATGGCGACATCGGCTAACAATTCAAAGTTAGAGCGGAGAAGGACGTTTAGACTACTACAAGATAAATACGATACCTGGAAGAGTCCAGAACTTGAATCTGTTCAGTACGGCGACATCGCCTAACAATGCAAAGTTAGACCATCGGCTACCAAAAACAAAACAATCCAGATGCTACACAAATTACGGATAATTAAGTGACCTAATCTACACCACACTGAAACAACGTTTTAATTTGCTAGTAATACAATGTCATGACAAACCTGAATGTATCCATGGGGAGACATCATACAGCCACCATATAGCTGTGAAATGTTTAATTTGTTAGAAGAAGCTTACAAAAAGAACATTTAAAGACATACAAAAATGTGTTAGAAATAATTGATTAATAAAAGAATATTCAGATAGAGATAAGTTTGTTTAAAATTCAACACTCTTGTCAAGTTTTTTTAGCCTGTAGAGATCAAACAACTGACACTGTCTGATTCGTGTCAGGACTCTTTAGCACGATTGTTAAACACAGTAGCACTTCTTCTCCCTGCTTAATACGAACACACAGCACATGTGAGGTCCTTTCCTTTTTCATATGGCGGGCATTTAAGTGATCCGCATTCCGCTTGCACAAAGTAGAACAATTTCCCATTTTCGTCCACTGAACTGGAGCACGGGGCTGTTTCTGCTGCACGATCAACACAGACAAATTCTGTTGCTGCAATATGAGTGTGGCGGCCTGACATAAGATAGCCGCTGTATTCTAATGTATCATTTACATGACAGTCGTTTCTTCCAGGTACCATGAGGATATTGCTCCGAGGTACGCGGCACACGGCACATGGAACGTCTTGTTGGAAGAGATTGCTCCAGATACTCCCTTGTGTTTCGTATTCAGCTCCATAAACAACGGCGTAATAATTAGTAGTACTTTTAATGTGATCATCCCATTTCGGATTTCTTGGTAAGCATATTAATATATATATTTTTAAAAATTAAACCTAAACAGTTTAATGACAGTATTCCTTATGTCTCAACTTTCAATCCTCAAAATCAAGAACTTTTTCATAACATAAGAAATACCTTGCCGCTTTTGCAAAATGACGCTGATATGTCTATTATCTTAAATAACTGTAAAATTATTAACAGCAAAAGACAAGCACCAAATTTAAAAAAGTTACTAACAAAAGCAAAATTCACAGAAACTAAAACTAAATCATTTAAAGTAACAAAATGCCACAAACCCAACTGTTCGCTTTGCCAACATATCGTTGAAAATTCTTTTTACAGTTTCAAAGGAAAAAAATTCTACGTAAACCAGGATATGTCATGCGATGTACAAAATGTATTGTATGTTATAACGTGTACCGGGTGTAGGGAATACTATATTGGCCAAACTGGAGAAAAACTAAGAACAGTAGAACAATCCATTCACAACAAATAAGGGACCCTTCAACAAGACAAATTCCTTTAAGTGAACATTTAGATAGATGTGGAAATAAAGAATTTGAAATGTTTCCTTTCTTTAAATTAAAAAATAAATGTGTTTCAGCTAGGTTAGCAAAAGAAAATTATTTTATTAACAAATTCAAACCAAGGCTTAACGCCATCAATTTACATTAATTATCTGCATTTTCACAACAGTAATCTCCCTTGCAGGAAGTTATGACGTCAGCGTCATGGAAACAACGTCATTCACTACAATTGTGCCTGATGAATTGTATGAAACGCGTAGCACAGTTAATTTAGTTAATTAAATCATTATTTTAAAGCCATATCAAGTCATTTTTATTTAATTACTTATATATATAATATATATATTATATAATTAGCTGCTGCCCCGCTATGCGAGTGTTGGGATCCAGCTGCAAAACCGTCATAAACAAGAGTGGCAGCTTCCGGACAAGAAGGCCTGCCCCATTTGGTGTAGGTTTGTGAAACTGAATGGGAACTCTGCTCTTCTATTTTCTGTTTCATTTCTGCAACAGTAAGAGAACAATTTACGGTTGGATTGTTTTAAGATATATAGAGTGCATTGTAAGTAAAAAAAACCGTAGTATATGTGTTTGTAAAATATCAATAATGCTTTCAGTTTCAAAATGAATATTTCTTGTTACACCGCAGCTCTACTGAATATTCTACTCTCGTCTGTCACTCTCTCTTGGTCCTGATTATCTGGTTTATCGGTTTAAAAATATTTCGAACAGCTTTTTTGAAAAAGTAACAAAGTACTTTTTCATATTGTAAGATTGTGTAACTTGTTTTGTATTATTTTGGTTAATCTTTACACTCAGAAAATATAAACTACGAATCCGAAAACACATTGTTATGTCCTATGATTTAAAATTAAATACACCTTTTCCAGCAAAAACTTCATGTGACAGTCAAAATAACAATTACTAACTTCGTCAAAATGAGACAAGTTCAACTGTGCATACCCTTAAGTTCTGCTTTCAGAGCCGTTATACTCCCGCCGTAGTCCACTAGCTTTTCCAAAACTTTAAATTCGTATTCGAATCTGTGAATACCTGGCTCTTCAGTGAGCACTACACGTCCGAAGATGCAAAAGGTGAAAGTCATTGACACAATATACATTTTTGCTTTTCCAACGTGATTTATTGTTCGGTTAACACAAGACAGTAATGAACTACAGATGTTATTCAGACTTTAATAGTTAGAGCAAAACATTGTAATGCAGCTTGCAGTTAAAGGAGCTGAGACATTTCTCATAGCATGTTTCATGTTCTGATGTTTGAAATAAACGTTTGTCTAGACAGGGGCAAAGGACATTGACCACACTAGTCTCTGGTTTCAGTCTTGTTACATTTTATGGAGCTTTTCCGTGACGTACGTCGACTTTGTCAAAAGCCAGCCAGCTGATGCTTCGGCAATCATAAAAATCATTTATGCCGTTAATGATTTTTCTTTGCGACCAGAGATAATCATGTGCACTCTGATCCGTGTAGATTGATGGTGGTCTACGTTGTTTGATTTCCTTTCAATGAATTCTCATATGACACCATTCGAACATATAAAGGAACTGTCCAAATTAGAATATGTGCAAGTCCATTTTCAAAGGTCAGCAGACTAAATGTCAAAATATCTACAAAAATTCATCTCGTGTCGATAACATTGGTCTTTTAGCCTCTGGTACTACTGGTCATGATATTTATTTTTAATAAGGTTTGATAAGATTATACTGAAAACTCCAACAAATTACAGCACTTGACATGTCACGGCTGATGAGATATTAAAATATTAGAAAAAAAGCTAGAAGGAAACAAAATCTGCAAAGTCGATTGCAAACCTGACACAATATGTTACAAATGGAAGGAAAACACTGTCTTGTTACAAAGGAAATTTTAGAATATGTAATATGCAGCAAAGAAAACGATACTTTGATTTTATAAATTTAAATAATAATATAAAGCTGAAAGTTGACGGCAGCGGAAGGAATATAGGTCCTGTTTATTCCTTCTTGACTGGTTCAGTTTACATATTTTAAAATGTGTTTCGGGACGGGTGTCTTTAATTTTACTAGATGTTATTTTGAACTTTGCGACAGTCGTAAAACGACCATTGACAAACCTTTATGTTACTTCTTTTTGTATTTACTTACTGTGGTATCAAAATGTAACTTAAGATTTTCTTCCCTCGTCCTTTTTATAGATAATAACAATGTTATCTGATTTGTGTTTGCTGTTTTTCGGTTTGCTTGTCCCACAGAATATCAAAACGATGGTATGGAGGACATTCGAGTACCAGTATTTATCAACATATGTAGTAGCCCCATAATGACAGTACAAAGGACTGCTTGACGAACCTCGTCTGAATATAAAAACAAAATCACGATGACATTGCTACTTCTTTTGAGAGACGAAGAGATATATATCAGATATATTTGGTTAAGGTGTAAAACGTAAGCTTCATAATAAAAGGAAAGATTAAAGACGGTTTGTCATATATTTATATATATATATTACATTATACTACAGTACTGGTGTATTCTTCGGTTAATCTGAATCGCTTATCTGAAAAAGTAAATAAATAATTTTGAGTAGAACTATCTTAGTCACAAAGTAACAAATGGTAATGTAAAACATATCGCTTGAGGCTTTATTTCTATAAGGAAATTTCTGTAATATAACGTAAGTAATATATTAGTAATTATTTAAATTTGAGTATATACGTATCATGAATGGTGTATATAAACATAATATTTGTTCTTCTTATTTGATTCGTCCTCGGCATCTCGACTATGACTGAAATTGATTTTATGTTTTGTAAGGTTATGATCTAACATCTTACGACAGTGTATTTTATTTTGTCTGACATTTGTGTCTTAAATTGATATTTAAAAAAACACGTTATTCACTAAAACATTTGGTGATTCTAAAGATGTATGTGCATAAGAAAATTCTCATCGTGATAATCATATTGTATAGAATATTTCTAACATCTGCGTTATGTTATTTTATAACGTCTAAAATGTTTGCACTACAACTGCAGTGAGTGCTGCTTTAGTAAACGAAGTGTATTCATACAAAGCCTACTATCAGTGGACACATTAATCAAATAACTTCCTGTTGATGATAACGAGTCAAAGAAAACAACCTTAACGCCACGAGATGTTTTGTTGGCAAAGCTTTTGTGTGCAAAATCAAGTTTCGTGTGTGATGGACATGATAAAACCTGTTGATAAACATAGTTTATGAAACTCTAATTGTCAGTGAGATGAAACAAAAAGATAAAATGACGAAGTAAAACAAAACAAGGTTTTAAATTCATTTGGGAAATGTCTCGTGAAAACATGGTTTAAAGGTAATATTATGCCAAACGCTACTTCTATTTGTTTATAGAAAGTGCAACATGTAAAATATATTGCCTGACATCTATGCATAGAATTAACAGAACGACACCAACGTCATTTTACAGCAAAGTAACGTGTGCTCTGAAGAGAAGTGTTCTGTTTCAACCTGTGATACATATCAGTGTCACAGAAACAGAAAATACAAGAAAATGAAAACTCAAAAAATAATAATTAAAACAAAACAGAGAAAAGACCAAAATTACTCTTGTGCTCTTGTACTATTACGTAATGTCAAATAGATTGAATCTCTGAACATTTTACAACAGATATTTATTTCTTACGTACGTTTATACCGAAAATTGATTATTTTTCAAACTATGCTGATCCGGAAAGACCTTTCAATTAGACAATGGTCAGCTAACAACTCTGAGGTATTAGTCTAACATTATATACTAAACAGATCGAAGTGCTTACTCTGAAAATGTGTCCCTTTTTACAGTTTGTTACGATAAATATTTATGTTGATTTGGTAAGGTTGTTTTTTGCAATTCGGTGACACGCATTTAATATACCAAATCCCAGCATATGTACATGTATATTTCCCACGTATTATTATAATAATTACTTATAATTCTACTACATGCATATGAATTGTGAAAGTATTTTACCGAATGCCAATAATAGTAATGTGTGATCAAATGCCATTTCTACTAATGTGTGGTGGAATGCCAGTAATAGTAATGTGTGATAAAATCCAGTAATAGTAATGTGTGATCAAATGCCATTACTACTCATGTGTGATTGAATGCCAATAATAGTAATGTGTGATCAAATGCCATTACTACTAATGTGTGATTGAATGCCAGTAATAGAAATGTGTGATCAAATGCCATTACTACTAATGTGTGATTGATTGCCAGTAGTAGTAATGTGTGGTCGAATGCCAGTAATAGTAATGTGTGATCGAATGCCAGATATAGTATTATGTGAGCTGAATGCCAGACCGTGATACTCCTGTTCCATTCATGAACTAAATGAATTACACAGAACGACAGATTCTGACGAATATTTATTTTATTTATTTAGCTTGTTATACTTAACACTTGTGTCAACTTTGTGCTTACTGGTTACTCTAAACATGTGAAATGGATAGATCCGTAAAGAAAATAATTATACCCCCGAACACAAAGTGTAACATGTTCGGGGTATACTGGTTGCAATGCTTAGTTGTGCATTGTCGATGTTTCGGGTTGGAATAAAACTCTGTAAAAATGTTATATTAAACAATATAAAATACATCCTTATTTATTAATTTAAATTAGTTGTGTCTATTTTTAACAAAAATCCAACCATGATAAGCAAAATTTCCATTAAGGTTTTCAAAATGTATCACCTTACAAATCCAAAATCACAGATATTCAATATTTAGTATAACCATCATTAGCGTGACTTGTGCATACCATGCATTCTTTCCGCATTTACTGGATTATTGTAGCAATCCTATGTTGTGGAATATTTGGCCGTTCCTTTGTCAAATCCTGAATTAAATAGTTTGGGAATAAAACGAGAATGTTTAAACTATTATTAAACATATTAAAATATTTGCATCAATACAGACTTTTGGTGTATTATACATTACAGCATAAAGGGACATACTTTTATCTGCCGCAAATATCAGATGTATTCGGAATACTTTAATAGCGTTATTTTACGTCGGAATGAGGTAGTCTTCAACTATTTGTAATACAAATATAAACTAAAAGGTGCGTTTCTTCAGCGTTAAAAGTCCTGTCAATATGACCCTTACAGTTAGCGACACTATGTTTTAATTTGTAAAACTTACATTAGAAACCACGAATCTTGTTTGCTCGCGTATTGAACAACGGTATTGGCATTATGCCACAGACATAATTAATTAGAGTCAATTTATTTATTATTAATGTCTGCTTAATTCTGCAGTAAATATGCTGTTAAGTCATCTTTAGTTTAAACATTATGCATTTGTTTATCAAAGCATGAACAAATACAATACATCTATAAACAGCATCCAGGATTGAGAAGAAAGCTATACAGCTTTTATGAATCTCTTTCCTGAGGCATCTTTAAGTGAATTTGAACCATTTCTGTTACACCTGAGTAATAATTGGTCAGTTATTTGTTGGAAAAAGGATGTTTCTGAATTCGGAGCGGTTCTGTGGTAACACCCTGAACTGATAATACAGGGGTCACCGGTAATTAATGGTCTTTTTTGGATGAGACCTTATACCAAGGTACTGTGCATCAATGCTATACGCCGTGAATATAAAAGGACCAGCCTCTCTGGAACAGGAGCATGTTTTGTATATTGCACTACCCAACGAGATCTAGACTAACTTACTTCTTCTGGGTGAGCGAATCAAGAGGCTATGGTGTTTTTTCCGTAATCAAACTAAAATAAATTCGTATTACTTTATCTAACATATTCTGGGTGCGTTGATCATGTTGATCATCCGGTACTGACGATAAAATTAAAGCTGGACAGATCTGTCCGATAAAGTTTATTTTATATATTCAAATTGTAATGTTAATGTGGCAAATTAATGATATATTTGACAATTAGATTTCCACTTTTGCTGCATATTGAATGAAAGTTATCATTTATTGAACACTTGGGTTCCTGATTTTGTCTTGAAATCTTTTATGTGGATTGGGCAAATACTTATTGTCAGGAGGAAAAGCACTTGACATTTTACATGGTTGAAAGCCTGAACTACATATGATTTCATTGTAAACCTACAAGAGTTCAGGTTTTCATATATACTTGAAACAATACTTATTATTACGATAACGAATATACTTGACATCCGCGGAAGTTGGAGTCAATTATGAAAATTAAGGAACTTATGAACTTTTAATAGAATTTTCTATCATTTATGACCCCAGAAGACGACAGTGAATTATTTATACTTTCAATTAAGTTTAAATCAATCTGATGTAGATACATGTATATTATAAAAATTGTTGAACGTTATTCATCCAGCTATTCCTACCTGCGACAACGTTTTAGATGAAATGATTTACTTTCTGTTTGTTGGTGTGTAAATTTCAGGCCGGCTTCTTATTTCGATCACTTTAACATGCGGGCAGTTTACCGAACCATCGTTCCAGGAAAGAGGCGATGCTACGACCCTATACTACGCCTGTGTGTGAGTGTTGTGGGATCACATATGTACTAGATTTATTGTTCAGATAATGTTCGATTATCTGATTTGTTTGACGTATATTTGTAGGTTTGTTGTGATTTTTTGATAAGCCTTACTACATTAATAAAACATAAGCAAGATTTACGAGTTGGAATAAGTTACATATGTACTAAGCAAATCAACAAAGTATTCCACATACATTAAACGTAGAACACTGCAGCTTAATGTAATAGTGAAGAAGAGTGAAACTTAAGTTTGTTGTTCAAGGACATGGACCACACTATACTCTCATGTACTCTCAGCAAACCTAAGACGCATCAGAAGACAAGTGCTCAGAATCAAGTATATTGACAAAAACCTGAGTACACTAGAACCGCGGAAATGTTCATCGGACTTATATATTTAGCTTCAATGGTTAGCGTTTGGTCTCTTGGGATACAACAGATGGAGGCTAACGTCTAATCTACATTTTATTTGCAAACATATACATAATTATGCACAAAATGAATACATGTATTTAGTTCTAGAATAACAAAAATTAAGTCTTATTAATGATCAGCAATGAACACATTATGTGTTATTTTAGTAATTTCTGTATGTAGCTTGCAAACATCACACTATCACAAACAAGTATTCATGAAGATAGAATTCATGCACTAAAGAATTTTGAGTCCTGCCACAATTTGCTATTTGTGTAATTAATCTTATGAAACAACTTCTAGCCTCAAAATTCTAAGTAACGTTCTTAAGCATCCAATTAAGCACACAATGTGTTTGCAGTTTTGAAAACGCTTTCAGAATAAATATTTCCTGTGGAAAAGGAGGTTGCAGCAAACAAGTACACTAAAAAAATACTTTTGTTTTGCTTTGAAATTACTCCTTACTCAAAAACACTAACTTAACATTAAACTTTATTAACCTCTTCCGTTTCTAACTGGTAAACCACATCACTTTTGCAATTGTTTCAACCATTAACTAATTGTTAATCACATTAAACACAAAAAGATATAATTATAAGGAGGTTGTAACTTACAAGTACACTATTAAAATACTTCTGCTTTGCCTTGAATTTAATCACATAAAGTACCAAAAGCTTAGTACATAGTCCGAAAATGTTAAATATATATATTACTAATTATTAACGACCTGACCAGTGCAATAAGACAGTGTTGAAGCAACATACATCAAACTACTTGCGAATTAAAACATATGAACATTTAGATATAAATTCCAATGATATAATGATAAAAAACACACTACATACACTTTACAAAGTCTCATTTCCAAATAGTTGTGTAAAGTAAACATAGAGAAGTTTGAATATACATGTATGTATAGAGAGATTAATTACATTTTGTTAAAAGAGCAAAGAAAAACACCACGGCTTCTCTGTAAGAAATGACAAAGTTTCACTTAATATATAAGATCATGTAAAATTCAGCATCATCATCATTTTCGATAATGGCTAACCGTCATAACTGACTAGTATGACCATACGTGTGGTAGGGTGGGGGGGGGGTAGAAAAGTTAAAAGATTGCCAATTTTCCTAGTTTACTCAGTCCATTATTTCATCTGTCAGTGAGTATAGTATATCATGATTCAGCAGACTTTTAAATTTCATAATGTCATATTATAAGTTTCTTACATGAGCATGCGGTTCAGATGGAAATATTCGTCACTGAGGGTAACTGTTTCGCGGGAACTCGGCGAAAAATCCGTCACTAAGGGTAACTGCCTATCACAATTAAATTGTGAATTTATTCTCCAATTTGATTTTGCAGACTATGTATAATCTTAAGCATATGCTACATGTATAATTGAGTAGACCTGACTTTTGACAGCGTACTTGTTTTATGAAAAGTTATATCATTTCGTGAGTGAGCACTTTATTATTTCTATGAACGGCGGTTAAACTGAAAATTACCAGACTCACTAATTCAAATGAGGATTATGCGTTAATTAATTTGAAACACATTGCCATTTTCAACGGAAGCATTCATTTCAATTGATTACGAAAGCAAATATTGAAACAAAAAAGTTACTGGTACGAAGACAGATTACCGGTATTCAGTTGTAAGGAACAGATTTAAGGCTTATAAGAACAGACGGCACAAGTCAGTTCTTGTCCTTCCTTATAAGGTGGACATTTCAACGAGCCACATTCCGCCCACACAAAATAAAACAGTATACCATTTTGATCTGCAACACTAGAATCTACAATACGCTCAGCTTCTCCATCGACGCAAACATACTCTGAAGCCGCTACATGACCAGGATACCCAGCCATGAGGTACCCTTTATACTCCAAATGGTAATGTTGGTGACACACATTCTTTCCAGAGACCATAATGATGTTATTTCGTGGAACGCGGCATACGGCACATGGTACATCATGCTCGGATCTAATGGGATACGTCTAATTTTAGTGGAATATATTACGTCTTACAGCTTGTACCTTCAATTCTTTTCATCGACTGGTGTATTCAATCATTCATATTTTCTTTCCTCTTCCTTCTGTTGAATATAAACCTATTCTTTTTCTTTTCCTCGTGTTTAAAGGTAATAGATGTTTCAAACCTATATTAGTAGTTATCATAACTCGCGTGACACTAGAAATCAAGGTACGGAGAGTTATATAGAAACAAAGGATCCGCGTACGAACTGTACGTACATGTAATGTCAGTAAAGAGCATTAGATATTTAAGCCATATTGCTGCCAGTATTCGCTACATACAAGTCAATTTATTTACATTTACCATCTTCTATTAACTAACTCGCAGTTAAAACTTCCTAAATTGCACGTCGGTTAGAAAATATGCTTCCAACAAAAGGACTCTTTCGAAAACACGTAAGAAATAAGTTAAACCGAGTTATTTTGATTGTCGGATGAAAATGAATATACATCTAACAAATTGGGTGCATTTTCAATTTCAGACTTGGAAAATCTACAAAATACACATGTTTGTTGTTTTACAATAATAATACAATATTTATTCAAATGTTTGCAACTTTTTTTATATTTTATTTTTAAGGAATAAAATGCTAATTTCTTTTAAACACTCTCTTTAACAAGAAAGAACAATATCACGTTGAAATTGCTACTTCTGTTTAGAGATATAAATATGTGTAAACTAGTTAGGGTTAAGAAGTTGCATGCAAGAACTAAGGACACTACAATTTGAGAGAACGACTAGAAAAAGCAGATATGTCATAATTATGCTAATACATATTATATTTTTATATGCTTACATTTAGAGATTACTTTGTGCTCCAAAAAGAATCGAGTATTCTAGATAAAGCAATTGTTGATCTTAATTCGATTTGTCCGAAGCTCGATATAACGAAGATAAATGGAAATGTATAAAACTTTCGTTAAAGTGTTCTCTGGAAATATGTGTTAACAGTTGAAGTTTGTGATATTTGATGTGTATACGTCGACACGTATACATCAACACAATACTCATGTGTTTTAATGTCTCATTTAAAAGATTAATTATACTATGGCTTGAAATCACAAAAATATTTTAGCAATATTTTGACGGGACATGACAACAATCCGCGTTGATTTCTAAATATTATCTTGTGGTTGCAATAACAACCACCACTTAGCGAAGACCATTTTTATTTGTAGGAACCGGATAGAGTACAATGTAAATAAAATTGTTGTTCTATGCATAGATGGCTAATCGTCGTCGAAACTATTTCTAAATTATATTAACATTCTAGCTGTTATATTTTGAGAGCCATATATGAGATGCCTCGATTTACTTTACTTTGTTACGATTGTGAAAGACGCCTTATACAAAAATGTTTATTTCTGTTTCGGTATTGTTGAGCTTTTTGTTAGTGTTTATTGTTTATACTTTTTCAAATTGCAATAGTCATCGTATTTTTCTTCCTTAACTCTTCTTCAGAATAGAATATCTTATCCTGAAATCACAGATTCTTTTCGCGTTTAAGGTTTTAGACACCCGTTTGATGAATCCATTGTTCTGAGGACTTACAACAGTACGGCTCGTTATTGGACGCGCTAATTGATCAATGAGCAAATGATGTTGCTCCATGATATGTGATGTCAAACGTAAATAAATTTAATTCGAATTGTTACGCATACACCTAATAAAAGAGATAAATAACAGCTCTAACAGTCCAAAACACTAAGCGAAATGTCTAGCCCCCTATTAAATCAAGGCACTGAAATCACTGAAAGACATGGCTATTATACATTATTTTAATACTCGAACCAGCTAAAACGCCATGCTGTATGTTCACCTTTATTAAAACAGTTTCCAACAACAACAGATAGTTTATAAATTTAATAGTTCGTACTTCAACAAACATAAATCTGATACACTTGTTTGTGTAAAAATTAAGATTGGGTTTTGTTGGCCGCTCGAAGCAATAACTAACTTCAACCGAAAGGAGACCAGGCGCGTCACGACAATACCACGTAAACTAAAAACTAAACTTAACATTGCAATACAAAATGTACTTAAGGTATACTTGCGACAACATTAACATTAACATTCACTGAACATGCAGTGTAGCACCGTGTAACCCTGTAGCACCGAGAACGTGACAGATGTACCCGAGTACACTGATACCAGATGGCAATGCACTGCAACGACGGAGCCAGTGGTGTCACATGATAGCCACCAGCCATTGCCGTGTATCCAGAAACAACTGGCAACCACCATGCGAACCACTGCGTAAAGGTAAGTTCAGAGTTGCATGCAAAGGGGGTTGAGAACGCAGTATATACAGTTTATACAGCAATACCAACTAGATTTCGCCAAACACTAGGGCAGAACCTATTCAACCCCAGCCACCTGGCCACGAACTTGATTTGAAAGCAACACGCCAAAGTATGGTGCATGTAACGCAACTGATTTGAAAGAAACACGCCAAAATACGGTGCATTTAACCGGACTTTAACAAAACAACTAACTTCATACATTTGTAGTATAATTTTGACGCGCCTGATCGCCTTTCGGTTTGCACTTACAGAATTTTTCGCCACAATAAATTCTCATTTATCCCCCAATGATGACGTCACTTCTCCCTGATGATGTTACAACTTTTCTTGCTATTCTGTTAAAGCGTTTACGCTTTTTTTCTATTGGTTTAGTGCCCCCCAGTGAGCCAGACCATATTTTCCTTTGTAGTATGTCAATCCAGACAATTTTAGCTTCCGGGAATGCATCGCGAAAGTATTCTATCTCAATTTCCATAATTCGTCTGATTTCCAGGGTTTTTTCATGTACTAAATCATTGCCCCCAAGATGTATGAATATTAAAGAAGGAGGAGACGAAAGAAGCACCCGAGTCTCTACTGAATGGCGTAAACCTCTCCAACGCAGGCCACGTACGCCCCACCACGCTATGGACGTGTCATCAAGACCCAGGTTGGCTTTCCCACTGGACTTTGCGTGTTTTCCCGCCCAGTATGGGATTGAATCTCCCAACACCCACACATCTAGATGTAAAAGGAAAATGAACGTTTATAAACTTAATCGGTTTGTATTTAAGTATTTTCATCAACGTAATGCAAAACCTTATCACCTGTTCATTAAAACAAAGCTTATATCTATCAACGTATGTAGAGGTTAACACAACTAGAAGACCATCTACCAAGTTTCATTATAGTCTCTGAAGGGTAACCTTCGGAGGCAAGATCGGTGGCTCTACCTATCCTAAAGCTGTGAGTTTTATAGTTCGAGCCTGGCAAGGTAACATTGACAGGCGAGCTAGCCAAACCATGAATATCCCAGTTACAAGGACCGGTAGAATCTGATATGCGAGTGTTTTCGCTAGTATGGCCTCTGGCCCCTGCCTGTACCTCTTCGGGCAAAGGGTCTGCCTCGAAACCCTTTTTGAAATTGACCTGTAGCGTGACTAACTTGTGAAGTTTGAGTTTTCTCCCCTCCTTTTAATTTAGGGCAGGCGACTACCGGGTGAGTCGCTGAGCACTTAGAGCAGACTTGCGGGAATTTACAATTTTGCCACGTGCAGTTACCGCTGTTGAATTCGTTACACGTGTACTGACCTGGATTTGTGACAGGGGTACCAGTAGCATAGGAAGACTGACTAGGATTTTGCATGCACCGCCACCACAACTCGTTGTTAATACGTGCCCAAGACGTTGGGGAAATTGCTTGACGAAGGCGAAATTGCTCGTCATAAGTTCTCCAACCGAAGGGGGCCCCAGGCCGGAGAGCGGCTTCCCTTATATTAAACATATAGTGCAACATTTCGTACACTTTGTCTGCACGAGTTGATGAATAAATGGACATGTAAACAATAAACGAATTCGTCCACTTTTCAATGTTCATAACTTTGTCCTTACATTCTTTAGGGGCTGTGACAATGTGACCTTCCGAATTTAGGCGAAAAACGGTACCTGAGCAAAATTCAAATAGTTCTACAGCACCCTTGAGTAAAAGAGCCAAATTGACGTATTCCCCCTTGCAAATCTGTTGTTTTAAAGAAGCCGGGACATGTGCCGCTAAATCATCATCGGCCAATCGGACCACATTTACATGCAAATCATTGCCCCCAAGATGACAAATGGAATTATCCCTAGAATTTTGCAAATTCACGTCGCCACACCCCGTATGATTTTGAGAACGAAAATTATCAGTATTTGTATCTCTAGGAATAATTCGTGAATCATTTAAAATCTGTTCGAAATCAATAGTGTTCAACTCACCGGCATTCTGTAGCAAACGGTCATCCACGAGCTCATCCAAAACTCCGGCTGCCCTCTTTTGGCCCCTTTGGGTCCTACGGTTCCCATTCGGCAGGTCGTTCTGCTGCTCGTCGTTTTCTTGTGGACGGTCAATCGGCGGTATCGCTTCTTGACGCACCACAGGCTGACGGCGATTTTGGCCCCTGTGAACCCTACGGTTTCCATTCGGCTGGTCATTTTGTTGCTCGTCGTTTTCTTGTGGACGGCGGTTAGGAGCAGCGTTCCTTGGGGGTAAAACTCGTCGTTGCTGAGCCCCACGTTGAATGTTGGCATTCGCAGCTAGCCTACGTCTGGCAGGTATCCGCCTCTGACCTCTACGTGGCATGTTGTCGGCTGTTTCAATGCGACCTTCAAATGTGTACGTGTCAAAGAAAGTTTCAGTTGAGTGTATCGGTTGACGACTTTGAAAACTGAACATACAGCACGGGATTTGCGTATTTATACGGCTATGCAATGTACACGTCACATGATGTTGGTTTCAAGATTAGTGGGTTATTTAATAGGCCAAGTAAAGGAAAGAAGTGGAGCCAGTCATTGCCTAGCGACAAAACGGCGCTGTGGATTCTCGAAAATAAAGCAAATTATTCTTAGTCAAAATAATTTTTATTATTGTAATTTGCAAAACATTTAACCAAATTTTTATAAAAACCTTCAAGGGGTTTAAGCGATATTTAGACGATACGAAACACTATCTGCAGCCAACCTTTTGACTGACTAACCATATGCCTGACATACGTCCCATAAGCACTTAACATACATTCGGTGATTCAAATTTTCAGCACCACCCATGGATGCATCAGAAAGCTCAATGTACGACAATAAAAAGGAAATAGAAATGTGTTTGTTAGATATGTTCAAAATACAGATCGTAGTGTCAAATATTTGAAATTAAGCTTGTCCAGATCAGCGACTTATGGTCAACTTAGCCGAGTTATTTAAATGTCTAATTTAAGTGAATTCTCAGGATAAGCTCATCATGCTGAACCTGTATGAACTTTAAGACCATCGTGTTTACTAACACCACCGCGTGATGCACACGTAACTTCCTACAATCGAAAGCTACATTTTGGAATTTTGGGACAAACATATTTAACTTATTCAACTTATTTCTCTTTTTTTCGACGCCGTCTTCAGTGCTTTTGTCCTTTGAAGCGTCTTCGTGATTTTATATACGGTTACGACCTTTGCAGAAATGAATTACTACACGTCGCTGCGTTTTATCATTTACAGCTACAATATAGCATGTTTTGCAAATATCCACTATTGTAAATACATTTATATGGTATAAACGGGTTAAAGACTTTATCATGTGAGAACTTTTTATACATATGAGCGGCGGATTAATCTGAATAATCAGTTATAATAGTCATGGCCTATCCCTACTGGACTTGAAATTTGGACTCCCATTTACGAGGCCGTTGACACAGTGTAATAAACTAGTTTTCCAATGCTTTATCCACATCTTAAACATGAAAAGATATTTGTTGGTGATATGTACATTCAAGAAAGATATGTTACAATAATTTTAAGTCAAACTGAACACCTAGATTCATTGGTGTAAAAAATAGGACCTCAGCAAATATTTTCAAGTTTCCAGGTAAGGAGGGGTATGGTACACCCGAAACAAAAGTCTAAAGCTAAAGTCTGATATACCCGGCCAGCGCGGAGCTCTCTAACACATCATGGTATAATGTATACACCGTTTCAATTATTCGGTAATTTGAATTATCTGCCCTTTGATGACGTCATGCGGGGATGCGCCTTTAAAACGAGATAATGGCGCAAGCGTGATTGTTGACCACTGCATATATTATTTCATCGAAGGAACGCTAGATCTAAGTATTTTTGTAGCTTTTACAGCTTGAAACTGTAAACATATACCGTATAGAGATAACTTAAATGAAATCATAGTGGAATGACGAAGACAAGTGAATCAGATTTTTAGCGATTTAACCGGAAGCTTTTTTATACTTCAAGTTTTTAGCGAATGCAGTTGTAGATATGTAGCAAAACCAGTTGGTACTCCAATTGACTCATCTAAAAGTGTTTACTTTATTTATTAAGAAATCTACAATAAAGAACAAATAAAGGAACTGCTACAGAAAAGTTTGTCTTTGCTAACATCACTTTTCATAAGTGATTAAATGACTGGCATGAAGAAATCATTAAGTTTTCACATCATCAGCAGTGATGCGCAACAGGGCACAGTCTTGAGTGTAACACCCGACGATCAATTTATATATTTTGCTACATACATGTACATTATTCAAACAATTATTTTACTATTCTAAGGCAAAGACATTTTTTCTCCCTTTTGTTCAGATCATTGCAGGTTCCCAATTGTCAAACCAAATTTCCTACGTGTAGGTGGCAACTGTGCAGCCTCTTTAAATATATTGTTTTTGTTTGATAATATTTAGAGGTCCCAAACTGGGAACAGTCATCCACGGCGTTGGGATCTCGGAACAAAAATTTGAAGAAAACAAGTACTATGTTTTTATATTT
>JAFMSR010000004.1:8571413-8757692 GCA_022818135.1 Saxidomus purpurata
ATATCTAAAAAATCAAAACAGAAAACACACTCTGGATAGTGTCTGTTATAATGTACAGGTATATACGGTTACAGCCAGGTAAACATGGACAGAAAATCATTATAATTTTGATTAAATTCATATTACTGTTCAAACTTACCATTGCTATTTAAAATGAGACGTTACTCACTGATTCTTACTACGTACGTAATGAACATTGCCAGAGTTATAACCAATATAGCTATATAAATTTGAGACATAGTTCTTTTCTCATAGAATAAAGAGAACAAAGGATATAAGGATATACTGTGTTTTAAGATTCATTCTCGACAATTACTTGATATGGCCATTTGAAGGATACTATTACTTTAAAATAAATACATTTGTAATGTTCAACAGCATATAACTGTTGAATTGAAGCTGCCGTGAAAATATCAATATTCATCGGATTGCATCGTACTACAAGGTTATTTCGTTAAGAGAATATGCCTGCTTAGGTTATTTTTAGTTATTTACAGAACCATACTCGATTAAATTGAAATTCCCACTAGTGTCAAGTTTCCTTTTTTTCGTTATCCGTGCTGCCTAAGCTTAACATTACAAAAACATTGTTTCGACGTCAGCATCACTTTATATTACTTGTATGAGAGTATGCTGATGTTAGGTTCAGTAGTATTAAAAAACCGATCTGGCTATCAGGACCATTTTGCCTGGGCACTATTTGTTTTAACTGTGACAACAATGGCGAACTCTGAACAAAACTGAATTTTAAAACATTTAGCGTACGCCCGTACTTTGTAAACATCTCTTACACATTTGTTAAGCGGTTGTCTCTTTTAACACTACAAATCTACAATTATACCTTGTCAAACATGAAGAAACTGTATGTTGGCAGCAAACAGGTCAAGTTCTTTGTATACTTATGGACAGTTAATTTAAAAGTGATAAACCGTCAAAGTTTGATGCAGTCAGACACACTCAAGTATCAGTATAGTAATTGTTACAATGCCAGAGTCATAAATAAACTAGTAAGTTTCTCTTAGTTTACCATGGTGCCATGTCTAAAATCCACACTCATCCTGTGTTCACATCATTTTGCATATTTTGTTTCAATTCTGTCGTGTCGTTCTTTTTATTCGAATGACGAACAAAGTGCATAAATTCACACAAACCGGTATCAAAATAACATTTACACAAACAAAACAACAACTAATATTTTTCATTGTAACCCAAAATACTTGTTATAAGTTAAATAATTAAGCCACTTTTTCATATAACTTCTTTATCTAACTCGATACAGTCACCCAAGCGCTCAAAAGACAATTGTCATGTAATGAATTGTATATCTGCAACAATGGCTCGCTATTTACATTCACTACATACAAGCAGTCCACACATAGATGGGAAGGTAAACACACAATATATTCTCCATTTCGTCGACACGGCCGTTTGGACATGCAATGTTCTGCTACAAGACAATTGCTCACAAACCCTTTTAAATACCATACCTTTCCTTCCTGAAGTGTCGCAATACTCACTTCTTCCCGACCATATGCCATTTTCATTCAGCCGAAACCATTAGGTTTGAAAAGTTAAACATAAACTCTAAGTCACTTGCCCCCTATCAATGAATCTAGTATCAATTGATTCCCTTCAATACTTTTTAAGTTTTACACAACACATGAAAAAAGTTACTTTGAGCTCCAAAGCTACTTAAGCTAGAGTTATGATTCTCGTGCACTGCACTTCATCCCATTGTCCTCTATCAATATAGATAGACAGTATTAAAGGATTCCCTTCAGTGTGTTAGGATATACTCCGCACAAAAGAGAGACAGTCAGACTGACAATGCAATCATTGCATGCCATCACCTCCTTTCGACGGTAAATAACAATACTACCAAAACAACAAAGAGTTTCATCTGTAGCCTAAGCACAAAACAAAACTATTTCTCGAAGCTGCAAACGCATGCACATAAAACCCCAAACAAAACTTATTACAGGTTGTAAATGTGCACTAAAGCTCAGTTCTACTGTTCTACTTTGTGCATGCGGAATGCGGGTCACTGAAAAACCCGCCATATGAAAAAGGAAAGAGAATTACATGTGCTGTGTATTCGTATATAACATGGATATACAATATCTTTCTGAAGTAAATGTTGTGCTAGATAGTACATGTAATACAAGATAAATGGGTGCAATTTTGTCAGTGAAATTAAAAAATAGTTCGTTTTTAAAAGAATTTATGTTACATTGCAACTAAATCATAATAAGTTATTTGAAATAGCTTGAAAAAGTCACATTCTATCGTTTCTTTTTCCTAATGTCAAACTACCTGTAAATTGTATATGTGTGTGTGTACATGATTGTGTGTGTGTGTCGTGTGTGTGTGCGTGTGCGTGTGCGTGTGTTTGTATGTGTGTGTGTGTGTGTGTGTGTGTGTGTGTGTGTGTGTGTGTGTGTGTGTGTGTGTGTGTGTGTTGGTGGTGTGCACTTCTGGGTGCTGTGGGGCTCGTTTTGGGGAGGCTGCGTTTTTGGTACGTGGCATTCCCTGTTTGATATTATTTTTGTTTTGATACAACCGTAATAACAGCACAATAACATTGTCGTATTGTTCACTTTGTACATTTTAGTTCCTGTTGTTGGTATGTATTCCAAATTCCGCCCTAATTTAGAAAACACGCAGTTTTGAAAATCTTGGTAACGCACAATGTCAAACGATTTGGTTCTTTTGAAAAGTGTTTATATATATTTTTTCAATTTATCACACGTGTTTTCTGCCGAGAGGTCATATTTGTAGTAATCAGTTTTAATAACCAGCTTTGCTTATTGTTAATTATGTTTGGTTATGCATTCGTGTTGATGTGAGTATTTGTATTTGTATGCAAGTACTATGTATGTAACATGTCTTCAATGTATTGTGCAATTTTGTTTTGTACAAGTAGTTTTAGCTATATAACACTGTGATCATCCTAAAAGGATTGGTGTATCCTCTTGTTGTGATATGAATCAAAAGCGTGTGGTCATCCTAGATAATCGGTCTGTGTAGATGTTGGAGATAGAAGAACTTACATGACACACGGACAGGCGTTTGGCCTTACTTTTTCAGGATATTTAAGACCATACATGCTTAAAATATTATTTGGCCTTACGGTTTCATGATATTTAAGACTGTTTGACGAAAACTATTTAAAAAGGAATTGAATTAACGTCGTGATAGCTTTTTAATGTATTTTAAATATTAACATTCCTTACGATCATTAACATTTTATCAAACGAACGGAATGGTCCGTCTAACAGCTAGGAGGAGGTTGCTTTCTATGAGTTTATATAAGGGCCAAATCTTTCCAAATTGAAAAAATTATTTTCACATCACACGGACTGGGAGAGATAAATTTTTCTCTGGTAACGCATCTGAATGTACCCCCGTTGGAACCCTGACCAGGACTTTTCCGTAAACTATTGAGGGTCCTAACGACCCCCAAACCAGTCTATGCGTTACTTATACTTATGCGAAATAAGCCTAGCTACCCCCTGTAAATCGCAAACATTTACAAACAAAATGTAAAAAGAAAAGGTGAATGCAAATGTACGTTAATATTACGTAGTTTAGTACCATGAACACAGGAAACTGATCATTCAAGATTGATAAAAGAACCATTATACAATAATGTGATTTCACGCAAAACTGAAAAGAGCAGTCGCACTTATTCACGAAGAAATGAAATCATGTACAAATTAAGTTAAATCATGTTTTATATCTCTGCGTTTAAGGTGGCCGTGTCGATTATTACGGAAGAAGTCGTGTTCCTTTGAAGACCTCACCTACCATATAATGCCCTCGTTTTGTCACAGAACATATTTAAAGGGGAGCGGTGGTGTAGAGGTTTAGGTGTCGGCCGCTCATCCCGGAGGTTGCGGGTTCGAGCCCCACCAAGGTCACGACCGTACCTCCTCATATGACACCAGTACTGGTTTTTCCAGGAAGCGGACTCGAGAGTGACTCGATAAGCTACAAGCTTTCTTCACAATCAAGCTAAAATAAATTAGTATAAACTAAACTAACATATTTACTTTTTAGTAGTAAAACCTACGTTTCTTGTATTATACATGTATCATATCCCCCCTCCCCTCCTTTTACTATGTCGGCATTTACGAAGTTTTCTTGCTGAATGATTGAATCAAAACCTTCAGAATAATGATCATGATTTTTTCGGAAGAAAATGCTGTTGTTATATGTGGGTTTGTCATGTCAAAGAACGTAACCAATTGTTTGCAGTTTGGAGGGGCAAATCTGTTTAACAAACATCTCTTGTTAAATTTTGGAAAGGAAAAGAGATGATTTGCATACATGTTCCAGAAGGCGGACAATAAAAATCGTCCGAACTGCTCCTATTTTGGATGGCCAATATGTAGGGAAGGTTTCAGAACTGTTCCTTATTAAGAACAGGTTCAAGTCTATCCCTCGACTATAAAAGTTATTGCCCTTACGCAGTCTGTTGACTGGTTGTTCATTGCAATAGCCTTCATAGAATAGTTAATAAGTATCACGGCTTTATAAGTTTGATGGCGTTGTAATGAATTGGATAAAAAGCAACATGGAATTAAGGAATAGGAAGGTGTTCACATATATGAGTCAATGGAAACAAAACCATGAAATATTTTACACAAATAATGTCTAAAAGCCTTAACTCGAAGATGACTCAGATATAATTCTGTAATAAATATAGATTAAATAGCAACTGGGAATCATTTCTCTCTGAATCAAGCAGTGAACTTCGTTGCAAAAGCAACAATGTTTGTTTTGTATATGAGTTTTGTTTTATTGATTTTTGAACGAGAAGTTCTAATGGAAGAGCCAGTATTTCACAGATTCGAGTATGAATACAAAGTGTTAGAAAAGCTAATTAACTACGACAGGAGTATTGAAAATATGGAAAAACAAATTCAAGGTATGATCAAGTAAACGTTTTTTACTTTGACAAATGCTTCTAGTTTATATTGCGATTAGAGTATTATGACGGATTTATGATTCTTGTTTCTGTGAACATCATACAAGAAAATAAAACAGCTGTTAAATGAACTTTAGATTTATTATGTTTTGAGCAAATGCTTCTACAACCTGTCATTCATGCCAACTGTTAAACTACAAGTTCCTAGAAATCTTAATCTAAATACTTTAGTAGAGCTTCGATGTGCACAAATTCATTTTGAGGCTTGAAGAATAGTTCATATTGAATCCTAGCTTTTACGGACATATATAATATAATATCAAACAAAAATACATGTTTAATACCTTCAATGATAATTCATTGTATATATACACACAAGCACATACACTTAATACATGTTTTAAGGTAGTGGATGTGTAATGAGTACTTCCTGTTTAAGGATCATTTGGAATACTTTGGATTTTATAGCTGTGCCTATTTTGTACTGTGGCGCAGTGGTTAGAGCGTCTGCTTTGAGATCAAGAGGTCCTGAGTTCAATCCCCGAGGGAGCCAAATTTTTCTTTCCGTTATTTTTTCTTTTTTAGTTATCAAATTGAAAAACATGAAAGATTATGCCATTTTACAAGATTTGAAAACTGTATCTTAATTTTGCCTTGATTTTATCAAGCTGGACTGTTACTTGAAAATATAAATTGACCGTGCTCATTTTTAAAAGTTGAATATCTCAAAAAGTAGACGGTAAACCATTTTCATTTTTTCTTATAATTCAATTCATTTACTACTAATAAAAGTTTTATAATCAATAGTGATGGCCCTACTCCGAATCTTTTGCTACAGTCGTGTATATGTACATGTGTGATATGTCTCGTGGCAAAATTAGGCAAATTGTTTACCCTAGTTTTTGGCATTATTGCATATTTTTTGTTACACATGTTAAGCTTGTAGAATTATAATACATGTTTTGTTATTCTACATTGCTTGTAATACTTTTTGGAACCTAGAAAAAAATTAATGTATATAAATACTTGCAAACATACCGATTTTAACTTTTAGGGTACTTTTTAATATGGTCAGTATTTCTTAAGTGGGGGTAGGGCAACAAAAAACGAAATTAATTTTTAATTAAACGGTGAAATGTTTTCAAATTTTGCACACTAGACGGTTAACAGATGTAGATTATATAAATATTAAGTTTAATGTGTTTTGAAATAGTGTCCATTAGACCCCCACTACTTTAAAAGCAATTGCAATTTGACAACATTAAATTTACTTAATGATTTTGCAGAAATGGAACAGAAAATAGAAAAGCTAAACTCCCATCCAGTCTCACACACCTACACCAGGTGGGGCAGGTCTTCATGTCCAGCTGGTGCCGTTGTTGTTTATAACGGTTTTGCAGCTGGATCCCATTACACACATAGGGGGGCAGCAGCTAATTACATCTGCTTAACAAAAAATCCAAAATGGGACGATCACTACGAAAATGCTAGTTCTGTTGCCAATATTTACGGAGCTGAATATGAAACACACGGGAGTATCTGGAACAACCTATACCAAAAAGATGTCCCCTGTGCCGTATGCCGCGTTCCCCGAAGTAGTGTTTTCATGGTGCCTGGAGAAAATGTCTGTCATGAAAATAATACATTAGAGTACAGCGGTTACCTCATGGCAGGCCACCACAGTCAAGCTGCAGCAACTGAATTTGTCTGTGTTGATCGTGCAGCAGACGAAGCCCCGTGCTCTAGTTCTGGAAACGAAAACGGGAAATTATTCTACTTTGTGCATGCCGAATGCGGATCACTAAAATGTCCGCCATATGAAAAAGGAAAGGAGCTCACATGTGCTGTGTGTTCGTACTAAGCATTGAGATCAAATATGTTAATGTACCAAAACTCGTGCTAGACTGTCAGACGGATCAGATTCGTGTATCTCGTATGTTTTTCAGTGATCTTGAAAAAATGTTAATGTTTTAATAAATTTTTGTGTTTTTGCATCTTTAATCATAATTAGTTTTTAAGAACAGTCGTATTCTATCGTTTTAGCTGCTTCTTATTACGAAAATGAATTTCACATGCTTTCTCTTATGTACAATAATAGACACATGCAACTAGACATCAATTTGAGTACTTCGTTTAACCTTAAATTAGTCCGTATAGATGCAAACATTTACTTACACATATTCATTTAATTTATGTTTTGTTTTTTCAATCACATCTTGTTTTGAGTATGTCTATATAATTCATATGCATATAAGTATGTGTTCATCAATCAAACGCTTTATTATTGATTTTAGTGAGCTAGTCTTTTCTGTTGTTCAAGTGGTAAATGTTAGTATATGAATAATATTTGAAAACGTTTCCATTTACTTTAGGAGGGACCAGGTAATAAATACGCAGTTTAATGATGTGAATGTGACCATTGCTTAGTAAAAGTAATTTAATGTGTGACATTAAATTTTGAATTCATGGAGGCTTCGGGTTTTATTTAAACTTGAAAAAAGATTCTTCTACATAATTATATGAAATATTGCTATTCAGTTAAATAACTTCGTCCAATTATTTTGGCGGGAAAACTGAAGGACGTCTTAGCATTCAAACTTTTATTCGACTATGACTTCTGTTTCCGAGTTGTAAAAGGAATGAATCTAAGTGAACGGTTTCATGATACAGGTACAAGGCAAACAATCAACACAAACTTCTAGATGAAACCCATACTTAAATACACATTTTATGTAATAAGATTTGGTTTGTATATTTATTCAAGGTGGCGCGGTGGTTAACTATTTGGACTTCCATCGGTGCTATACGCCGCGCATGTTAAATATCTAAGGAGTCTATTCGTAAAAGCTAGGGTCCTCACCCGTATTCCATTGATTTGTCCTATAAAAAGGTCCAAGAGCAAAATGGAATTAAGAGCTTTTTGCTCACTATCAACGCATCGTATCTCCTCCTCAGTTTGTGTAACGGCCGATGTTAGAAATCATCAACGTTTCAGCAAGATGATATCAAAACATTTTCAAAATGCATCTGTATTGTAACATGACATATGGTACATGCATGCTAATATATCTTTTCTTTTCTTCACTATGCAAATAATTCACCACTTTGCGGACATTGCATTTTGTCACTAAAAATGTAAGCAAATATCGACGTACGGTGAGATCATAACTGAAACATTTTCATCTCCTCAAAACTTCTACAAAACTCTACTCATTTATAAATATATAAGCATATATAGTTTAACTATTGATGTGGTTAACAGCACTTGTCGATTTGTATGGAAACTTAGATACTCAAACGTTTTATTTATACATATGAGACGATGAAAATATGAAAAATAGTGACAGACGCCTCAGTGCCTTCAACTCGAAACTAGAATTCATTGTCACATACTGTTAATGTTGCCAGATTGACAACTAGAGTTCATTTCTAGAAGTAAACAAAACAATGCGCTTTGTTGCGAAAGTAAAAATATTTATCGCGTCTTTAAAGGTCCACTACTAAGCGAAAATTAAGTGACAGTTATTTCAATGGCAAGTACATTACCTTATGCAAGACACTAAATAATGAAGATTTGCACATTAAAATTTACAGAAAGTGTTTGGAACACGAAGAAAAGTATGTGTATTATGTTGAAATCTCAGTGATTCGACAAAATGACTACCCAGGTCTTTTTAACTTTGTTCATAATGCATAGAAAAATAATTGTACATGTACTGTGGTTTATTTAGAATTTCTACATACCAACTTTCATTTTGTATTAACAATAACTTATTTCTGTGTATTTTAAAGTATATTTGAATTTTCGCTTTCGTTAGTATTGGACCTTTAAGAGCCAGTTATTTACGGATTCGAACACAAATTCAGTGTTAGAGAAGCTAGTTGACTACGGCGGAAGTAAAAAGGCACTGAAAACAGAACTGAATGGTATGTACATAGATAGATGTCAGTTTAAATTACCTCTTTTTTGTAAACATCTCTTACACATTTCTTAAGCGGTTGTCTCTTTCAACACTACAAATCTACAATTATACCTTGTCAGACATGAAGAAACTGTATGTTGGCAGCAAACAGGTCAAGTTCGTTGTGTTTCTGGACAGTTAATTTAAAAGTGATAAACCGTCAAAGTTTGATGCAGTCAGACACACTCAATTATCAGTATAGTAATTGTTACAATGCCAGAGTCAATAAATAAACTAGTAAGCTATGGCTACAATCTCGTGTGCTTGCTTTTCTCTTAGTTTAATATGGTGCCATGTCTAAAACCACACTTAGCCTGTGTTTGCTTTTCATGTTTACATGATTTTGCATATTTTGTTCCAATTCTGTCGTGTCGTTTTATTATTCGAATGACCTTTCCCAAAAGAAAAAAGTGCATAAATTCAAACAAACCGGTATCAAAATAACATTTACACAAACAAAATAACAACTTTTTTTTTTCATTTCAACCAAAAGTACTTGATTTTAATTAAATAATTAAGCCACTTTTTCATATAACTTCTTTATTTAACTAAATACAGTCACCCAAGCGCTCAAATGGCACATGCCATATAATACATTATACAAAACATATCTGCAACAATGGCTCGCTATTTACATTCACTTCATTCAAGCAATCCACACGTAGGTGGGAAGGTTTACACACAATATCCTCTCCATTTCATCGACACGGCCGTTTGGAAATGCAATGTTCTGCTACAAAACAATTGCTCACAAACCCTTTTACATACAATACCTTTTCTTCCTGAAGTTTCGCAATACCCACTTAAACGCGGCTCTTCCATTGTGATATTATTCTTCGCAACCATATGCCAATTTCTGACCGGACCATTGAGCCGAAACCATAAAGTTTGAATAGTTAAACATTAACTCAAAGTCACTTGTCCCCTATCAATGAATGTAGTATTAATTATTCCCTTCAATACTTTTCAAGTTTTACTCAACCTATGAAAAAAGTAACTTGGGGCTCCAAAGCTTCTAAAGCTAGAGTTATGATTCTCGTGCACTGCACTTCATCGCATTGTCCCCTATCAATATAGATAGACAATATCAATTGATTCCCTTCAATGTGTTAGGATATACTCTGCACAAAATAGAGACATTCAGACGGACAATACAATAACTATATGCCATCACCTCCTTTCGACGGTAATTAACAACCAAATACTTCCAGAACAACAAAGAATTTCAAATGAAGCCTCAGCACAAAATAAAGCTATTTCTCGTAGCTGCAAACGCATGCACATAAAACCCCAAACAAAACTTAATACAGGTTATAGATGCGCACTAAAGCTCAGTTCGGAACATTTATCAGGAATGAAGCCAAATGCTAATTCAATCTTAATAAAAGCAGACAACAGATAGTTTACAATAAGCTATACTAACTAATTAAATAATTATTCTTAATCACGTATAACTTATCGCAAGTTCGACTAATTAACACAGAGGTGAGCCGATAAACAAATGAGAGTTATATCATTGTTTATCACAGATTTAAAGGTGGTTCTTGTAATATTTTCCCACAGAAATTCAAAGGTTTAAAGATGTATGCCAAAATGCGAGTCAACGAAATGACTGCAATACGATTTAATTTCCGCCTCATTATTAAAGCATCGTATCCACCCTCCCACCCCCCCGCCCCCTCCCACCCCCCCACCCCCCAGTTTGTGTCATGCTCGATGTTGGAAATTGTCAAAGTTTCACCAAGATGATATCAAAACATTTTCAGAATCAGTCTGTATTGTAAAATGACAAGTGATACATGTATGATACTATTTATATTCTTTTGTAGTCTATGCAAAATAATTCACCAATTTACCGACATTGCATTAAGTCGCTAAATAATCAACATGTGTCTGTGTACGGTGGGATCGTCATTGAAACATAAACTCCTCTAAACCTGACGAGACACTACTCATTAGTCCAGAGATTGGTGTGTTTAACAACATTTGTCGATTATTATAGCAACTTGCATACTCGAACGTTTTATTTATACCTATGAGACGATGAAAGTATGAAGAATACAGCGACAGACGTCTCAGTGCCTTTAACTCGAAACCAGAGTGCATTGTCGCATACTATTAATTTTGCCAGATTGGAAACTAGAGTGCATTTCTGACTAGAAGTAAACCAAACAATGCGCTTTGTTGCGAAAGTAAAAATGTTCATCGCGTCTTTAACCTTTACATTTTGTATCATCATACGCGTAGTGCTAACTGAAGAGCCAGTTATTCACAGATTCGAATACGAATTCAAGGTGTTACAGAAGCTAGTTGACTACGGCGGGAGTATAAAAACACTGAAAACAGAACTGAATGGTATGTACATAACTAGACGTCAATTTAAATTACCTCTTTTTTCTGTTACATGAAGTTTGTATAGGAAATGCTATGGAGAACATTACGACTAAAATTCTAACCAGATCAATAATAAATATTCTGTTATTTCAAGCAGATAATTTAGTAGAACAGCGATGTAAAATAGTTAGAATTGCTATTTACACTAAAGAATTACAAATATTAAGGTGTAGACTTTTTCCAACAAAATATTTTATAGTGCCTATCGTAAATCAATAAAAATGAATATCTTGATACTGCAGAAATTAAACAGATGATAGAAAAGCAGGGGTCCTATTCAGTATTCCAAACCTACACAAGATGGGGCAGATCTTCTTGTCCGGATGGTGCCGCTGTTGTTTATGACGGATTTACAGCTGGATCCCATTACACACACAGCGGGGCAGCAGCTAATTATATTTGTTTACCGAGAGATCCGAAATGGGACGACCACACTGAAAATCCTACTTCTTTTTCGTATCTCTATGGAGCCGAATATGAAACACACGGGAGTATCTGGAACAACCTATACCAACAAGACGTTCCATGCGCCGTATGCCGCGTTCCCCGAAGTAATGTCCTTATGGTGCCTGGAAGAAATGTCTGTCATAAGAATGATACATTAGAATACAGCGGTTATCTTATGGCAGGCCACCACACTCATACTGCAGCAACAGAATTTGTCTGTGTTGATCGTGCAGCAGAAGCAGCCCCGTGCTCTAGTTCTGCAGATGAAAATGGAAAACTGTTCTACTTTGTGCATGCGGAATGCGGATCATTGAAATGCCCGCCATACGAAAACGGAAAGGAAATTACATGTGCTGTGTGTTCGTATTAAACATGGATATACAATATATTTCTGTACTACATTTTGTGCTGGATAGTTATATCAAATATATGAGTGCAATTTTGTCAGTGAACTTAAAAAAACAGTTCATTTTTAAAATAATTTATGTAACATTGCAACTTAATCATAATAAGTTTTTTGAAATAGTTTGAAATGGTCACATTCTATCGTTTTTCTTTTTTCCTAATGTCAAACTACATGTAAATTACCCATATGTTCCTAGTTGTGTACACTTACATACTTTATGTTCTCATGTTTGCGAGCAAGATGACATTTGGAATGTAATTTTCCGTGATATGTTTTGATACAACCGTAATAACAGCACAATAATATTATCTTATTGTTCACTTTGTACATTTTAGTTCTTGTTGTCGGTATGTAATCCAATTTCCGCCTATTTTTAGAAAACACGAAGTTTTAAATATTTTGAAAACGCACAAGGTCAGACTATTTAGTTTTTTTGAAAAGTGTATATCTCTACCATACGTGTTTCTTCCCGAAAGGTCATGTATTTGTAGTAACAAGCTTATCGGTTTTAATAACTAGCTTTGCTTATTGTAAGTAATGTATGGTTATGTATGGTTTGTATTTTATGCAAGTAATATGTATGTAAAATGTCTTCAATATATTGTGCAATTCTGTTTTGTACAAGTAGTTTTTAAAATTAGCGATATAACCCTGTGACTTGAGATTGGTGTATCCTCTTGTTGTGATATGTGACACATAAGCAACAGCGTGTGGTCATCTTTGATAATCGGTATGTGTAGATGTTCAAGATAGAAGATCTTACATGACACACAGATAAACAGACAGCAAAGCAAGAGAAGGCGTTTGGCCTTACTTTTTCAGGATATGTAAGACCACACATGCTTAAAACATGATTTGGCCTTACGGTTTCATGGTATTTAAGACTGTTTTACAAAACTATTCAAAAAGGAATTTAATTAACGTCGTGACAGCTTATTAATGCATTCTTAATATTAACATTCATTACAATCATTAACATTTCATTAAACGAACGGAATGGTCCGTCTAAAAGTTAGGGGGAGGTTGCTTCCTGTGAGTTTGTATAGGGACCAAATCTTTCCAAATTAAAAAAAAATCTTTTCACATCACACGGACTGGGCGAGAGGAATTTTTTGGCAATTTTGTAATTTCCTATTTTAGGTTAAGTAGGAGTGTATGACCACCAAACATACCCCCATAACCACTGGTTAATTCAACTGATGGAGCGTGCGCTTTTTACTAGAGAGACTTTTGGATCGGTCACAATCGGTGCGATATAAAATACTAAAAACGAATGAACCCAGCAATCCCCTTCCGTTTTCGTTCCAGGGCGATTTCCTCTCTTTAAACCGTTTATTTAATTATTTGTTTGTCATATTTTTTTTGCGAATTGCGTTTTTGGTTTATTTGTATATATTTTAATTTATTTATTGCACAATCCTTTTTCAGAATGATTGAGGGGTGTCAATAAACATGATACATCATATTTATTTAGCATTCAATTGGTAAAAGTGTAAAATGTGCAGGATCTGTGCAAACTAGACAGTTGGTTTCATCATTAGTGACTGTGTTCAGGGCGATGTGTTTAGTTGACGTATCTTGTTTTGTAATCTGGTTAAAACAAGTTAGCACAATCTAAAGAGTGGTACATGAGACGTTTGTTTGAACGTCGGCATAAATATAATAGAACGCATGACAACAACTAGGAAGACGGAAAATAAAGTTTTTTGAGAGGTGGCAAAAGATGTCATGTTGAAAAGATTGCATATATTAAAGGTGCTTGCCTGAATGATAAAAATCGCGTGGCCTGTTTTTTAAAAGCCGTAAATTGATCTCATAAAAAGTAAAATTATGTACCTTTAAAGTATCGTCCTCTAAAGCTTAAATATATAGGCTTATTTGCGACGCCCGCGGCCATTCCAGAGAAGACACTTTCAGCGCGAGGTGTAAGGCATTGAAAAGTATTGAAATGTTTTGTGTTAGACTGTTTGCCGTTTTCTGTCTCTCAGCAGTTGTTTTATCCCACAATGAAGAGAAATATGATAACTTTAAATCGTTTTTCGAAGTAACGGAGAAGTTATTAGATCATGAAAAGGAAATTGCGACTCTGAGAGCTCAACTTGAAGGTAAATATTTTGTAATTTTGAGCATGTTCATAAAATAAAACTTAAGTCATACCTAATGTAAAAATGTGTTTACTTCTTCAGGGGGTAAGCGATACTATTCTATGAAATTGATATATGGTTAAGGTGAGGACATCATTTTTGTCATGCGCATTTATATCATCATAAATATGCGCTACTTTTCCATTCATTTGTTTTTAAATGTAAATTCAGTTTCTATCAAACGCATTTTCAAAAATGAATATCAAAATATACCAGCGGAAGAGCTTGCCTTAAATCTAGGAAACTAAATGTTTACATATATCATATGGTATAATTTATTTTATATTAAAACATATGATTGTTTTTTTTTTAATTATTATATATGTCAGTGTAAATTTTGATTTTACCAGAAAGAATCTGGTATCATTTATTTTATATTAAAACATAAGATTTGTTTTGAAATTGAATATATGTACAAGTGTTCCTGTATAATAATAGATAAGCGTACCAAATAACGTTTGTTTGAGTTGTTTACACTATCACATGCTAACTATAAAGTATATTTTCATATACAATGTTATGTGTAATCTATTTGTTTTCATCTCTTTCAAAACAGGAACTCTACGACAAAACTGATAACTTTTATATTAAAACCAAGTTATGATCGAATTTAGACAAATATGCAACAAACTGACTTCTTGCATGCAACAAACTGACTGCTTGCGTTCAAAAATTCATTATTGTTCTGGGATTGTTTTCAAATTCAGAATGTATGTCACATCATGTTTGAGTCACATAATACTATAAATAGTATGTAATGAATGCATTATTTTCCATTTATCTATCTCTTCTATGTAAATGATGTACACGAATTATGTTACTTAAAATGTAACTTTAATTCATTTTCACAGAGTCAAGAGCAATAATTGCACATATGAATGGTACTCAACACAGGCCATCAAAAGACATTGCTCACTGGTCATTTGCAACATCCAATGCCGGATCATACACTCGCTGGGGCCGTTCATCATGTCCCAATAACGCTACCCTTGTATACGAAGGGTATGTCGGTGGATCTATGTACACCAACACAGGCGCAGCTGTAAACCATCTTTGTCTACCAAAGAATCCAGACTGGAATGACAATAAGGAGACGCCTAGAAATGTTGCCTCACTTTATGGAGCGGAGTATCAAACGCATGACAGCGTCTTTAATGCTCTAAACGAGCATGATGTACCATGTGCCGTATGCCGCGTTCCATGAAATAACATCATTATGGTCCCTGGAAAGAATGTATGTCACCAACATTATCATTTGGAGTATAAAGGGTACCTCATGGCTGGGTATCATGGTCATGTAGCGGCTTCAGAGTATGTTTGCGTCGATGGAGAAGCTGAGCGTATTGTAGATTCTAGTGTTGCAGATCAAAATGGTGTACTGTTTTATTTTGTGTGGGCGAAATGTGGCACGTTGAAATGTCCACCTTATAAGGAAGGACAAGAACTGACTTGTGCCGTTTGTTCTTATAAGCCTTAAATATTTTCCTTACAACTGAATACCGGTAATCTGTCTCCGTACCAGTAACTTTTTTGTTTCAATATTTGCTTTCGTAATCAATTGAAATGAATGCTTCCGTTGAAAATGGCAATGTGTTTCAAATAGATTAACGCATAAACCTCATTTGAATAAGTGAGGGGGGGGGGGGGGGGGGGGGGGGGGGGGGGGGGGGGGGGGGGGGGAGGGAGAGAAGGAGGAGAAAACAAAAAAAAAAAACAAAAACACACACACACACACACAAAAAAAAAAAAAAAACAAAAAAAAAAAAAAAAAAAAAAAACCAAAAAAGGGAAAGGGGGGGGGGGAAAGGGAAGAATTAGGGGAGGGGGGGGTCTGGTAATTTTCAGTTTAACCGCCGTTCCTAGAAATAGTAAAGTGTTCACTCAGGAAATGATATAACTTTTCATAGAACAAGTACGCTGTCAAAAGTCAGATCTACTCAATGATAGCATTTGCTTAAGATTATACATAGTCTGGAAAATCAAACAGGAGAATAAATTCAGAATTTAATTGTGAAAGGCAGTTTAGTTGATAATTAAAAAAAAAATTAACATTTCATATAAAAGAGAGATATTTCTTGCATACCAGATGAAGATATCTGCAGTTTTTACCAGTGCTGGAAAATCTCATCTTACACCCCCAATGTAAGACGACTCGCGTGAATGACGTGTGACGTAACGTTATAAACAATGTGACGTCACTTTCCCAAACACAGCATCTGAAAAACGTTTGCTTTTTTATTAAAATGCATCATTTTGATAAGTTTGTCTTTAAATATCTATTTTAAAGTGCAAGACGGTATGCAAGAAAAAGTTTCTACCATGAGATACTTGGTTCAGATGGAAATATCCGTCCATTCGGGTAACTGTTTCGCGGGAAATCGGCAGAGCCTCGTTCCCGCCAAAACAGTTACCATCAGTGACAATATTTCGCCTAGTTCCCGCGAAACAGTTACCCTCAGTGACGATTACAAATGTATTTCCATCTGAACCGCGTGCTCATGTAAGACATTAATAATATGACATTATGAGATTTAAACGACTGCTGATTCATGATGTACTATACTCACTGACAGATGAAAAAATGGACTGAGTAACCTAGGAAAATTGGCAATCTTTTAACTTTTTTATCCCCCCTCCCACACCCTACCACACGTATGGTCATATTGGTCAGTTATGACGGTTAGCCATTATCGAAAATGATGCTGATGCTGAATTTTACATGATCTTATATATTAAGTGAAACTTTGTCATTTCTTACAGAGAAGCCGTGGTGTTTTTCTTTGCTCTTTTCACAAAATGTAATTTAATCTCTCTATATATACATGTATATTCAAACTTCTCTATGTTTGCTTCACACAACACATTGGAAATTGTACTTTGTAAAGCGTATGTAAAGTGTATGTTGTGTGTTTTTTTTATCATTATATCATTTGAATTTATATTTATATGTTCATATGTTTTAATTCGCAAGTTGTTTGATGTACATGTATGTTGCTTCAACACTGTATTATTGCACGTAAATATTAACCATTTCGTCTCTCAGTAATAAGGAACAAATTTTCAAACCAGTCATAACCCGTTACATGTAGTTTGTATTCATGTGATTTACCTGGAAATCGAAATATAGATAGTGTTGAATAAGCATTGGCTAGGTCGTAAATAATTAGTAATACATATATTTATTCTTTTCGGACTATGTGCAGAGTGGAGGAGAAAATTGAAGCTTTTGGTGTTTTATGTGATTAAATTAAATGCAAAGAAAAAGTATTTTAATAGTGTACTTGTATGTTACAACCTCCTTATGATATCTTTTTGTGTTTTATGTGATTAACAATTACTTAATGGTTGAAACAATTGCAAAAGTGATGTGGTTTACCAGTTAGAAACGGAAGAGGTTAATAAAATTTAATGTTAAGTTAGTGTTTTTGAGTAAGGAGTAATTTCAAAGCAAAACAAACGTATTTTATTAGTGTACTTGTGTGCTGCAACCTACTTTTTCACAGGAAATATTTATTCTGAAAGCGTTTACAAAACTGCAAACACAGTGTGTGCTTAATTGGATGCTGAAGAACGTTACTTAGAATTTTGAGGCTAGAAGTTGTTTCATGAGATTGATTACACAAATAGCAAATAGTGACAGGACCCAAACTACTTCAGTGCATGAATTCTATCTTCATGTTTACTAGTTTGTGATAGTGTGCTGTTTACATGTTATATACAGACATTACTAAAATAACCTAGAATGTGTTCATTGCTGATCATTAATAAGACTCACTTTTTGTTATTCTAGAACTAAATACATATATTCATTTTGTGCATAATTATGTATATGATTGCAAATAAAATGTAGATTAGACTTTAGCCTCCATCTGTTGTATCTCAAGTTACTAAACGCTAACCCTTGAAGCTACTTGCGTAATAATTATACAAGTCTGATGAACATTTCCGCGGTTCTGATGTACTCTGGTTGTTGTCAATATAATAGATTTTGAGCATCTGTCTTAGTTTTGCTGAGAGTATATAGTGTCGTTCATGTCCCTAAACAACACACTTAAGTTTCACTCATCTTCACTATTACATGAAGCTGCAGTGTTCTACGTTTAATGTATCTGGACTACTTTGTTGACTTGCTAAGTACATATGTAACTTATTCCAACTCGTAATTCTTGCTTATGTTTTATAAATGTAGTAACGTAATAAAAAAATACACAACAAACAATCAAATATACGACAAACAAAACAGATAATCGAACATTATCTGAACATTAAATCTAGTATATGTGTGATCCCACAACACTCACACACTGGCGTAGTATAGGGTTCTAGCATTGGCTCTTTCCTGGAACGATGGTTAGGTAAACTGCCCGCATGTAAAAGTGATCGAAATAAGAAGCCGGCCTTAAATTTACACAACAGCAAATAGAAAGATATAAACCTCAAGTAAATCATCTCCTCAAAAAAGTTGTCGCAGGTAGGAATAGCTGGATGAATACAATGAAAACAAGTTCAGTAATAAACTCCGGAGCCAACGTTCCGAGTTATTCTGGTTTCCGGTGACTCTTGTTTACTTACAGTATCTCGCGAGATTTACGTCGTCATACGCCGGGCACTTTGTAAATTAATAAGTTTTGAAGAACGCTAACACCAAAGACAAAAACAATAAAAATGTGACAAAAACATGTAAAACAGAGGCTATACAATGTCCATATGATGAAACAATATAGTTTTCACTATTTCCAATTCATGTGCTTTTAAATAAGTTTATAACTTCCAAAAACCACTTTTGCAAATTTGACACCTGCTTAATTTTTGTAAACTAACCTTTATTGACTGGTTCTCATCGATCATTTTTCGGTATTTTAAGACAAAGCTTGACTTTTTGTGTGGTTTGCATACCCATGCCTTATATAAAAATGTGTGTCTTAATTTAATTTTCACACTGAATGTTCAGCAATATATATACACGTTTTAGGCGTATAAACACACTTAACTCCCCTTCTGACAAACGCATAGTACATCTGTGAGAAAAGCAGCTAAACTGCAATGTTCCAGAAAGTATCTCTACGGACCAGGACTGTATGACAGGTAAACATTGATGTTATCCTGTGATGCAAGTTTACTCATGTTTGTTTTCTACTTTAAAAAATAGTCCTTCTAAATGAACTAAACATTCACCTCTGAAACACATAAGACAACCTATGTGTACCGTAATTGCTGTTTTATTGGCAGTTATTCCCCTTGGTGAGCGCGCGACTGACGTCACCGGAAACTGGAAGTCATTTTTTTAAAGCACTGTACACCACCGTCCGAATTGCAAACAATTGTTCATGAAATACTTGCATGATTTTAATGACAGTTGTTGCATTTTAAAGAAGGGCCATTCATTTTTACATGGTAAGTATTCGATTTGTGGTGTATTTCTTTTAACATATGTTTCAGAGCTATTGGTTTCTTATCCCAACGGTAAGACGGTATCCGAGTATATCTACATCAGATTGATTGAAACTAAATTGAGAGTATAAAGTAGAAATAATTCACTAATTCGTCTTCTGGGGTCTTAAATGATAGAAAATTCGTTTAAAGTTCATTAGTTCCTTTATTTCCATAATTGACTCCAACTTCCGCGGATGCCAAGTATATTCGTAATCGTACAATGTAAGACTTTTAAAGTATTGTCGTGGTTTTCTAAATGAAAGTATTGCAATCAAGTTTAAGACCAGTTACACATTACATTTACAGATAGTGTTAATCTCTACATGCACTCTTCCAATAACATTAATATTGTTGCACTTCGAGAATCTATATAGAATCTAACGTTTATTTGGCTTTAGAAATAACTACACCACACGGACCAACAAAATGCAGTACAACATGTATATCCAAATGAAATTGTAAATAATTCCGCAAATTGATTCTTTATTATAGATATTTATATAATCGCATGAATTTGATTGAAGTATTAAGATCATTCAAAAGTATACAGCGGCCAATATGCCGGAGTGGCCTATACGCTCATTCTTAAATCATAAAAATAAAGGGGTGCGACCAATACAGTGAAGCGGCCTATTGTCCGGAAATTACAGTTTACTAAATAATATTGTTGTACTATGAATGGGTGTTTTGATATATAGAGGATATGTGTTTGAGAGGATATGGAATATATCTCACCGAGAAGTGATATACATGTAATTGTAATATTCTCACGAACGACGCACGAGTTAAAATGTGAAAATTGTATCACTCTGAGTTGAGATATATTCCATACCCACCCAAAACAAACTAATTTTCTTTTTATTTTATGCTATTTTTATTTTATGCTAACTATTAAAACAAAAGCTTAAATATGTATATGCACCACTGAAAAAAAGTAGTTCCGGCAGACCTATATTACACAATCTGTGACTGATATGATATCTATATCATCACTCTATATTTCACTATTATAACATAGTATTTCATTCGTCAGCATGCAATTAAACACGTTAACATTTTCTAAATGACTCTGGCTTTCTAATTGACTACAACTGACAGTCCAACAACGTGATAATCTCAGACAAACGCAGATTACCTGAGACATTAAATACTTTGACAGTGACTGAGACGTTCTATGTGTAGACTGGTGGTAGATATTGTAAAGTTGTATTTGGAATTGCATTAGATTTATTTAAAGTGTTTTAACTTGTTATCTTTATTTTTCTAACATTGTGAATAAAAATCAAACATAGTACATGTATTTGCTGTTATAAACAACTATTAGACACATAAATCTGTAAAAAGCCTTAAGTATGCCACAAAGTGTTAGTATGTGCATTAAAGGCTAAATAGTATATATTGGCACCCCATATAGCTCATTGAATATTGGCTAAAGTGTGAGTTGTTTGGACTAATATAAGGTTAAGTTAAGTGTTTGTTTATTATAGTGTCACCCTTATTTAAAGGGCCAGTCATTTCTGACTTATGAGACACCTTCGTTTTGAGCACATTTACCTCCCGAATCCTATCCTTTTAATGCCAGGCACCAGTCAGGTAGGTATACGGTAACCATTATTTAACTAGCTGGCGGCTCACCAATCGGCCATATCAGAACGGACCCCTGCTGGGATTCGAACCTTCGACCTCCCGCTCCCAAGGCGGACGCCTAAACCACTAGACCAAAGGAGACGGTCTGGTTGAATCTTTGGGTTTTAAGAAGTTATCTGTCAAAGTATGGGAGATAATTGATCGTTCAGTCAGTTCCATCATCATAGCATCAAGTCCAATCATCTATATGTTCTTGTTTATATACAAATGGTCCTATAAATCACTTTAGATAATCTATGCGCATTCGGTGTGTTTGTAGTTTCAGACAAGACTGACATATCACAGAACCCTGCTGAACGCACAAATAGTTCGTTTTCTCTAAAAAGATTTAAACATATCAGAAATAACTATACATTGTACCAAAAATAGATATATTACATATTTTGAAATGTAAGCAAATGTGATATTTTTACAAGTCTACTGAAATTTCATCAAAAATAGGCTAACAAAAAGGCCAAACAATTTAAAATAGAAGCACCAAATGGTTAATCACACTCCTAGATCTGAAGAGAAAAATGTCAACAGAAACTGTTTATCAATTATGCAAAACCTGTGTTTCTAGGTTGATGAGAATACAAAACATAATGATAAAAGGTTTTATTAGTAATTCAGTTGTACATGTATCTATTTACCATTTAAAAAAAGTAATTTCGATTACATCTAATCTAATTGCTTTGTTTCATAGATAAGTACTGTACTTATACATTTATGAGCTGCCTTTGTGAATACATACATGTACATGTATCTCATTGTATGTTCCATGTTTTGTAAACTCAAATCTTGATAAACTTATACATGTACTCGTTGTCTTATTGTTGTTATATATGTCCACATCAAGATTACAGTTTGCGTTATCTCCGACAAGTACAGAAAGCTCTTTCATCACAAGGACATCAGTACAAATGCAAATTGGTATTGATTCGAACGAATGTGCCTGCATGAGAATAAATTTAGGATGCATCTTAAATCTCTCATCTGTTCAGAAATTTAACAATACTGTACATCATAGAAAAAGAACCAGCTAGAGATGAAGTGAATCTACCATGTTAATGAGTTGTGGATAAGGAAATCCCACCCAAGGGTTTAGATACGTCCCAAACACGAGGCTCTTTGGACGTTTCTCAACTCGAGGGTGGGATTTCCTTATCCACAACTCAATGGGCATAATAGATTTATTTTCTCACCGTTTCAATCGCATTTTCACACAAGTAGGAAAAGATAAGTGTAAATACAGGATCGGGATGAAAAAATGAAAATCAACTTTTTCCCTAATTTTACTTCAAAACTGCTATAGATGGATAAGAAAATAAATACCCACAACCCTATATTTGTTTCAAAAATGAAAATTAATTTTACAGTCATTTTTCGATGTTTATGTCTTCTTATAATTAATGTAAAAATAGTCCGGCAGTGACGAGATAAGCGGTAAAGGATAAGGTTATCTATCACCAGTAATGCGCGGAAATATGTATCTCATAGGTGAGAAATGGTTCTTTGTCCCTGCACTTCCTCTAAATGAGTTATATCACCTTCTAAAGTATCAACGCAATCCCTAATATACGTTTCGTGTACTTTTTACACAAAAATGTGATAAGCTATAGTTATAGTTCTTTGCCACTGCACTTTATCTCAATGTCCTAGTATCAACACAATCTCTTCCATAATTCGTGAATTATGGTCCAGGTAAGAAATATCCGGACGGACAGACTTACATTTGGACAAAGCGGCGACTAAATATCCCCTTCGGGGAGGATGGGCATTGACGTGGTTTTGTAAATCACTCATAACTTATGCTAGAGTAAAATATATGTCACCTGAACTATGAAAACCAACTATACTTTGAGGCAATGTCATAATATGTTTTGAGAAAAATTAAAGATAACCTAATACTATGAACGTTAGCCTGTATGTTAACAGTATTGAAGTCCTCCCTGCATGTATTTATGTTTTAGTGCACAGCTGAAGGTATTTATGTGTTTCATGAAAAGAATATCTTGTCGGTCGCCGAACTGTGAGTGGTTCAAATAGCTCACGCTGGCTAATGATAAAGGATGGCTTTCAAAGCTGAATTTTGCTGTACTACGTCATAGTGTAAATGACCAGTAAAAGTATTGTGTGCATTAAAGCTGCTCGCTCTCAGATTTTGGTAAAAAAAAGTTCTTCAAACTGTATGTAAATAACGTATTTTAGAACATATAGCCATACAAAAAATTCCTGTCACGAATATCTCTAAATTTCAAATAATACGCTACCAAATTCAAAAGCGGTGCATACGCAAATGTAGCGGTGCCGTGTAACCGACATTTTCAATCGATTTCTGCAAATTCCTACCTAGATCTTTGCTTATATTTTGATTCTAGCCTTTAATTTTGTATTCATGTTTAAGTATGTCAATTTAAAAAAAAATGATATTTTTTTCAACGGTAACTGAGAGCGAGCAGCTTTAAAACATAAACAAATACAAAGACTTGTTGATTAGACTTAGATATTTGCATTGCTATAATGGTTTAGGGAGGAAAAAACACGAGTTCGAAATTTGAAAAGCGTAAACGGTGTTAAACATCGTAAACGTCGGTCACTTTTTGAAAACAATTACATGGAAATGCTTAAGGCGACTGTCCATTGAATGCCGTCAAGCAACATATTTGAATTATTATTGCATCGCGGATGTTGGGCTTGATTTCCATGTACAAATTAAAAAAAAACTTCAACTCAGATTTTGTTATCATATGATTGTCCTTGATCTTCTATCACAACTGTTCCAGAAAATTAATGTAGATTTTGTCTTCGCTTTTGATGTTTCTTAATGAGAAAATAGTTTGTGAATATGATTTATATGTTTCAAAAGCAACAAATTTCAGGGTATCAAAAGAGGGGCGTCTGCGGCTAACCCTAGCATTTCTCTCTTAATGCTATTTATATTGAATTCATTGTCGAATTCATTGTTGGAAGGAGGTGCAACCCTCCTAAGTTCCGAACGATCGTAATTTTTCGTGCCAAATGAAGGGTAGTGCTGCGGAGAATTGTGCCAAGTTAGCCCTTTTTGTTACTTTGTATTTTGGTATTTGAAATTATTGATCTGAATTATGTACTAGTCGTATGTGTAAAACAAGCCTTCCGGATCGTCATACACACATACAATTTTCCGAATTTTACTGTTAACACTATTTTGCAGAGAACGCTTTAACGAGTAAATGCTTAAAAACTGTATGTTAAACTTTGTTTTCGTGCATTAAACAAAATTGAGATAAGAATTCGTCTTTCTGTATGACTTATTGTGTTTAATACAAATAAAGCAGTTTTACTATATGTATAATCTCCGTGAGTAAACAATTAAAATATGTACATTGTGCATTGATGTATGAAAATAGCTACGTTTTCAATCGTTCCCTCAAATTGTAACGTCCTTAGTTCTTGCGTGTAATAAGTTTACAAGTATTTGAATCTCTCAAATGAAATACGTGTAGCAATGTCATCGTTATTATTTCATTTATGTTCAAGCGACGGTTATCGGAAATTCGGATTTTAACGAATTTGTTAAGTATATTTTCATTTCTATCCGTCAAAAAGAGATATGACTCAGTATAACTTATCTCTTTCGTGTTTTCAAAACAGTCATTGTGTTTGAAGTATCCTTCCTGACCGAGGAGTAATCTATCCATTTTAACAACCATTCAACTTTAAATAATTTTCTACATAGCAATTGCAAAAGACAGATGGCTTTAATTTTCTCCCTACAAATAAATACCAAAAGGAAATATAACATATGTTAAGAATTCACAGAATTCCATCAAAGTGAAAATCTTTAACAGAGCATTTTTTTTAAAAGACCTTTTGATATTCATGAGGAGATTATTCAAGATCAACGCCGGTGAACTTTTTTTCACAAATCTGTTTTAATTTTTATTCTCAGTCAAAATGCCAAGTGTAAAGAAATTCTATGAAAGGTTAACGAACCGTTGGACTCTCAATGATTTCAATGAACGTAATCAATATATTACAAATAAACTTCTTCAACAGGGCTACCGTTATTACAAATTGCGTAAATATTTTGCTAAATTTTACTATCGTAATTCTGATTTGGTTTTGAAATTCAATAGTAATCTAAAGACTCTTCTGCGAGAAGGTATTTCAAAACCCGATTTTTATGGGGATGTGGTTTACAAACTTCGTAAGATTTTGGGTCATGGCAATTTTCCAACTGTATTTGCTAAAATTATAAAACGTTTTGTTAAAAGAGGTTACGACCCAACTGTTTTGAGACACACCGCATGTTTGGTGTTCAACCCGTTTACAGTTGGACGCTATGCTTCCCTCTTTGATTGTGTCTGACGGAAGAGGGGGAGGACTCTGTGATGGGCAGTTTTTAAATCCCACTGGGACGAAACTGTTTTGATTTCTGTCCTCTGGCCTGTTTCGTCGGGCCCTTAAGGTTGTTTCTCTTGGTGCTCTGCCTTCTGCAAAGGCATTGAGTACATACGTTTTTTGGTTCTCAAGGTTTGCTTTTTATATATTTATACACGAGCATTTTTGTGTTTTACATACCATGCCTTTTGTTTCCATTGCGTGTGTTAGAGATTCACCTAGCAGGGATTACTTTTATTTACACTGTCCTGTGACTTTGGAACATGGTGGGGGTAAGAGTGAGGTTGGGTGCGCACCATAAACCGGTTTAAGCTCCCCAGTGGTGTTTTTGCCACTGACCGTTCCAAGGCGGTGCCCCACTGTGTTCCTTTAATTGTTCGTTTTGTCCTCGTGTGTTTGCTTTGTATGCTAGTGTGTGTTGGTAGTGTATATGTGTGTGTGTACATGATTGTGTGTGTGTGTCGTGTGTGTGTGCGTGTGTGTGTGTGTGTGTTGGTGATGTACACTTCTGGGTGCTGTGGGGCTCGTTTTGGGGAGGCTGCGTTTTTGGTACGTGGCATTCCCTGTTTGATATTATTTTTGTTTCTATGTATGTTAAATGTCTTCAATTTATTATGCAATTTGCGTTGTACAGATAGTTTTTGCTATATAATTACGAGAACATCGTTATAGGATTGGTGTATCCTCTTGTTGTGATATGTGGCACCTAAGCAACAGCGTGTGGTCATCTTTGAAAATCGGTCTGTGTAGATGTTGGAGATAGAAGATCTTTCATGGCACACGGATAAACAGACAGCAAAGCAAGAGAATGCATTTGGCCTTACTTTTTCAGGATATGTAAGACCACGTATGCTTAGAGTATGGTTTCGCCTGACGGTTTCTTGATATGTAAGACTGTATGACGAAAATTATCTAAAAATAAATTGAATTAACGTCGTAATAGCTATTTATTTTTTTCTAAATGTTACATCCCTTACGATAATTAACATATCATAAAAAGAACGGAATGGTCCCTAGGGAGAGGTTGCTTCCTGAGAGTTTGTATAAGGGCAAAATCGTTCCAAATGAAAAAAAATCATATTTTCACATCACACGGATTTTGCGAGAGAACATTTTTTGGCAGTTTTGTAAGTTCAAACAACTTTTGTTTTGTCTTCAGTAGAGACATTGGTTCTCTGGTAACGCATCCGAATGTCCGCCCCTTGGACCCCTGACCAGGGCTTTTACGTAAACCTACCGGGGTTTCTGACGACCCAATACCAGTCGATGCGTAACTTCGAAATATGTCTAGCTACGCCCCTGTAAATCGCCAACATTTAAATTACAGTAACTAGCATCAGTGATGTTTTAAACTATATTGTTTTTGCCCAAATTTTAAATAACACTACAAAGAAACATTTACATTATATTTTGTAGTCGGATACACTGAAATGTCGTGATGTCTTGTACAGAAAAATAATTTAGTAAAACTTTTTACAAACGAAACAAAACAAAGGAAAACGTTAATGAAAATTCACATTAACTTTTACGTAGTTTTGTACAATGAAAACAGGAAACAGATCATTAAAGACTGATAAAGGTAGAGAGCATGCTGATAACGTTATCCCGTACCATAATAAAGTTACTTGATTGCACGAAAAACTGAAAACAGCAGTCGGACTCATTCGCGGAGAAATCATGTACAAATTAAGTTAAACCAGGTGTGTTTATCCCTGAATTTAAAGTGGCCGTGTCGATCGATAAATACGGAAAAACAAAAGTGTTTGCACAACAAAAAATGTGCTTAATATATTAATTAAAATTATCAAGTGTCCATCTTTCCTCTGTTAACCATACAAAACATACATTATGCCCTCTTTTTGGCACAGAAATGGCTGTATGATGATATCATAACGTTCTGAAAAATGATCATAAATTCTTCGGAAGAAAATGCTGTTTGGGTTTGTTTGGTTTCAAAATTATTAATTTAAACTATGGCTTTCGCATAAAAACCCAACAACCATTTGACCTAGTGTCTCTAGACGTAATAGAATTGTTTTTTTATGATATTTGAAAACTTTATTTATCTTTAAATAATAATTGCCGGGTCTTCAGCAATTGTTTGCATTTCAGTAACTCTGTTGGTAAAGGAGGGGGCATATTAGTTTTACAAACATCTTTTGTTTAATTTGGGAAAGGGCATGAGCTACACATGTAATTTGCTAATAAGAAGCCGTAAGGCTGACAGTACAATCGTCCGAACTATTTATATACACTTATCCCTTGACTAAATTTAGTAATGCCCAGAAGATGAATGACCAGTTAGTAGTGAAAGTTTCAGAACTGTTCCAAATTAAAAAAAAACAAGTTCTCGGTTATTCTTCGGCTACAACAATATTGCCCTGTTGAACGGCTGCGCATTGCAATAGCCTTAATATAATAATTCACAAATATCACTGCTTTATAAGTTTGCTGACGTTATAAATAGCGTAAAAAGCGATATCGAAGACTGGTAACTTGATCACACACATCAGTCGATCATTTTACAACCATAAAATATTTTTCAAGAAATATCTTACAGCCTTAACTCGAAGGTGATTCAGATATAACTCTGCAATAAATATAGGTTGAATACCAGCTACGTGTAGAAATCGTTTCTCTCTAAATCTAGCAATGAACTTCGTTGCAAAGGCAACAATGTTTATTTTGTATATGACTTGTTTTTTCTGGATCTTTGGACGAGAAGTTCTAATGGAAGAGCCAGTATTTCACAGATTCGAATATGAATACAAAGTGTTAGAGAAGCTAATTAACTACGGTGGGAGTATTGAAAATATGGAAAAAGAAATCCAGGGTATGTTCAAGTTAACTTTTCTTACTTTGCCAAAAATGCTAATTTTACTGCTGTAAGTTTATATTGCGATTAGAAAATATGACGGATTTATAATTCTTGTTTCTGTGAACACTTTACAACAAATTAAAACAAATTAAAACAAATAAGCTGTCAATTGAACTTTTGATTTATTACGTTTTGAACAAATTGCTATTAAAACTTCCTGCCAGCAGCTATAAGTTCTTAGAAATCTTAATATTTATAGTTTAGTAGAGCTTCGATGTAAACAGTTTCATTTTGAGGACTACATGATAATTAATATTAATTCCTTCCTTTATACTGTGACATATATTGAAATGTCAAACGAAAATGCATTTTAATACGTTTAATCATACACACAAAGCACAAAAACCTCACATCGCAATATGACATTAATTTATTAATTTTGCAGAAATGAAACAGAAAATAGAAGAGCTGAGTTCCCGATCAGTGACACAAACCTACATAAGATGGGGCAGGTCTTCTTGTCCAGATGGTGCCGCAGTAGTTTACGACGGTTTTGCAGCTGGATCCCAACACACGCACAGCGGCGCAGCAGCTAACTATATCTGCTTACCTAGAAATCCCAAATGGGACGATCACATTGAAAATCCTTCTTCTTACGCTTTTGTTTATGGAGCTGAATATGAAACACACGGGAGTTTCTGGAACAACCTCTGCGAACAAGACGTTCCATGCGCCGTATGCCGCGTATCTCGGAGCAATATCCTCATGGTACCCGGAAGAAACGACTGTCATGTAAATGATACATTAGAATACAGCGGCTATCTTATGTCAGGTCACCATACTCATGCTGCAGCAACGGAAGTTGTCTGTGTTGATCGTGCAGCAGAAGCAGCCCCGTGCTCTAGTTCTGCAAACGAAAACGGGAAATTGTTCTACTTTGTGCATGCGGAATGCGGATCACTGAAATGCCCGCCGTATGAAAAAGGAAAGGAGCTTACATGTGTTGTGTGCTCGTATTAAACATCGAATAAAATATATTGTGTACTAAATTCCTGCTAAACAGTCAGACAAGACAGATTTTCAGTGATCTTAAAAAGATGTTAACTTGTGAACAAATTTATGTCTCTCTTGCCTCTTAAATCATAATCAGTTATTTAAAATAATCAAATTCTATCGTTTTTGCTGCTTCTTGATACGGAACTAAATTCCACATGTTTGCTCATAAAGTACAATAATAGATAAATACATGCAACTATACGCAACGTATAATATATATCAATTCTAGTACATGTAAACTATTAACTATTAGTATGTGTAGATACAACTATTTAACTAAACTGAATATGTCTGAATATTTCATGATATTCGTATGATTTTATCCATCAAATGGTTTCTTATTGCTTAAATTAAACAATTCTTTTCTGTTGCTTACCTGGTAAATTTGATTGTATAAATACTCTTTGAAAATGTTTCTTTAACTTTAGGAAGGACTAGATAATGAATACTCGGTATAAAAGTAGATACTGTTTAGTAAAAGAAATAAAATGTGTAGCTTTAATTATTGCAGTGATCTTACTAGGGTTTTATTTATACTTTAAACAAGATTCTATATACATGTATACGTGTATGATATATTGCTGTTCACACATTTGTAAATGAATTGATGCGGGAAAACTCTCGGACGTAATAAATTTATTGTCTTTACAACTAAGCACTCAAACTATACACTCGACTATGACTTCAGTTCATGATAGGGAAATGGTACTTTTGCTCTGGAATCTGACAGTTAAATAATACAGTTAGAAGGCAAACAATCATCTTAAACTTCAAGATGAAACCGACACTTAAGTATAAATTTGATGTAATAACATCTGATTTGTATAGTTATTCTATGAAATATTTTACAGGATTTCATACTGGTACCCTTTTATTTAATAATTCGCTCCAAAATATGTTAATTCCAGTCAGTTCGCAAACACTTGAATCACCAAAATCTGAAAGCGAGCAGCATTAAGTTTCATATAGAAAATACATGTTCACACATATTTAGAACAATATTGTGCCCATAAATAAAGAAATCCTTGGCCGAATGCATCCTATTGTCACGTTTCGGTTGTGTTACATAACTTAAAATTATTAATGAAAAATATACCCTTGATAGTGTCTGTTATTATGTACAGGTATATTAGGCTACACCCTGGTCAGAATACTTGCGAATGGACAGACAATTATTATTGTTTTGGTTAAAGTTATATTACCGTTCAAACTTACCATGATTGCTGTATAAAATGAGACGTTATTCACTGATTTTTACTACTAAAGTAATGAACATTGCCAGAGTTATAACCAGAATACTTAAATGAATTTGAATCCTAGTTCTTTAGCCCACTGAATATAAAGAAAATAATTATGTAAATATAATTTTTGTCTATCGTAGTCAAAACTTTAAAATTTACCTTTTCGGTTAGCTATATATATAAGAGAAATAATTTGGCAGAATTCATTTCGTAATCTACTGTGTTTTAAGATTCATTCTCGACTATTACTTTGTTTATTTTAAAGGTAATATAACTTTTAACATAAATACATTTGGAACGTTCAGCAGTATATAACTGTTTAATTGAAGCTTCCGTGAAAATAACAATATTCATCGGACTGCGTCGTAATACAATCTTATTTCTTCAAAAGAATATGTCTATCTAGAATATATTGATTTCTTAACAGAACCATCTTCGATTAAATTAGATTTCGAACTAGTGTCATGTTTCCTTTTTACGTTATCCGTGCTGCTTCAGTTCAACATTACAAAACATTGTTTCGTCACTGGTACATTTGTAATTCTACATGAAGTCATAAGTCCACAATCGACGTCAGCATCACTTGATATTAGTTGTATGAGAGTATGCTGCTGTTAGGTTCAGTATAATTTAAACCGATCTGGCTATCAGGACCATTTCGCATGGGACTGTTTATTTCAACTCTGACAAGAGTTGCGGAATCCAAACAAAACTGAATATGAAAACATTGTAGCGTTAGATCCTATTTTGTGAAAATCTCTTTTAAATATGTTAAGCATTTATCTCTTTAAACACTACAAATCTACAATACCTGATCAAACATGAAGCAACTGTATGTTGGCAGCAAACAGGTCAAGTTCTTTGTGTAATTATGGACAGTTAATTTAAAAGTGATAAACCGTCAAAGTTTGATGCAGTCAGACACACTCAAGTATCCGTTTAGTAATTGTTACAATGCAGAACTATGCCAGGGTCAATAAATAAACTAGTATGCCATGGCTACAAGCTCGTGTGCTTGCTTTTCTCTTAGTTTAGCATGGTGCCATGTCTGAAAACTACACTCACCCTGTGTTTACTTTTCATGTTTACATCATTTTGCATATTTTGTTCCAATTCTGTCGTGTCGTTTTGTTATTCGGATGACCTTTCCAAAAGGAAAAAAGTGCATAAATTCACACAAACCGGTATCAAAATAACATCTACACAAACAAATCAACAACTAATATTTTTCATTTCAACCAAAAATACTTGTTATTAATTAAATAATTTAGTCACTTTTTCATATAACTTCTTTATCTAACTCGATACAGTCACCCAAGCGCTCAAAAGACACATGGCATATAATAAATTGTACAAACCATATATCTGCAACAATGGCTCGCTGTTTGCATTCACTACATTCAAGCAGTCCACACGTAGGTGGGAAGGTTAACACATAATATCTTCTCCATTTCGTCGACACGGCCGTTTGGAAATGCAATGTTCTGCTACAAAACAATTGCTCATAAACCCTTTTAAATACCATACCCTTTCTTCCTGAAGTGTCGCAATACTTAAACGCAGCTCTTCACTTGTGACATTGTTCTTCCCGACCATATGCCAATTTCTGACCGGATCATTCAGCCAAAACCATAAAGTTTGAATAGTTAAACATAAACTCAAAGTCACTTGCCTCCTATCAATGAATGTAGTGTCAATTGATTCCCTTCAATACTTTTCAAGTTTTACTCAACACATGGAAAAAGTAACTTGGAGCTCCAAAGCTACTAAAGCTAGTGTTATGATTCTCGTGTACTGCACTTCATCCCATTGTCCTCTATCAATATAGATAGACAGTATCAATTGATTCCCTTAAATGTGTTAGGATATACTCCGCATAAAAGAGAGACAGTCAGACGGACAATGCAATCACTATATGCCATCACCTCCTTTCGACGGTAAATAACAACCAAATACTACCTAAACAACAAAGAATTTCATATGTAGCCTAAGCACAAAATAAAGCTATTTCTCGAAGTTGCAAACGCATGCACATTAAACCCCAAACAAAACTTAATACAGGACTGGTTATAAATGCGCACTAAAGCTCAGTTCGGAACATTTATCAAGAATAAAGCCAACTGCTAATTCAAACTTGATAAAAGCAGACACCAGCTAGTTCACAATAAGCTATACTTACTAATTGAATAATTGTTCTTAATCACGTATAACTTATCGCAAGTTCGATTAATTAGCAAAGAGGTCAGCCGATAAACAAATGAGAATTATATCATTGTTAATCACAGATTTAAAGGTGGTTCTTGTAATATTTTCCCACAGAAATTCAAAGATGTATGCCAAAATGTGAGTCACCGTAATGACTGCAATACGATTTTATTTTCTCTTCATTATAAAAGCAACGTACCCCCTCTCCCTCTCCCTTACCTCAGTTTGTGTCATGGCTGATGTTGGAAAGTTTCAGCAAGATATTATATCAGAACATTTTCAAAATCCACCACGACGGATTTGCAGCTGGATCCCATTACACCCACAGCGGAGCAGCGTCTAATTATATCTGTTTACCGAGATATCCGATATGGGACGATCACACTGAATATCCTAATTATTTCACTTATCGCTATGGAGCCGAATATGAAACACACAAAAGTATCTGGAACAACCTCTTCCAACAAGATGTTCCATGCGCCGTATGCAGCGTACCTCGAAGCAATGTCCTCATTGTACCTGGAAGAAACGACTGCCATGTAAATGATACATTAGAGTACAGCAGTTATCTTATGTCAGGCCATCACTCTCAAACTGCAGCAACAGAATTTGTCTGTATTGATCATGCTGCAGAAGCAGCACCGTGCTCTTGTTCTTCAAACGAAAAAGGAAAATTGTTCTACTTTGTGCATGCGGAATGCGGGTCACTAAAATGCCCTTCATATGAAAAAGGAAAGGAGCTCACATGTGCCGTGTGTTCGTATTAAACAAGGATATACAATATATTCCTTTCTTGCATACCGGATAGGGGTATCTGCATTACTTGCCAGTGCTAGAAAATCTCATATAACATCCCCCATGTAATATGACTCGCGTGAATTACTTATGACGTAACATTATAAACAATGTGACGTCACTTTCCCAAACATGGCATCTGAATAACGTTTGTTTTTATATTAAAATGCATCATTTCGATAAGTTTACATTTACATACCTATTTTAAAGTGCAAGACGGTATGCAAGAAAAATTTATACCATGAGATATTTGGTCTAGATTAAAATATCCGTCACCTCGGGTAACTGTTCCGCCAAATCAGTTACCCTCGGTGACGGATATTTCGATCTGAACCGCATGCTCATGGAAGAAACTAATAGTACTAAATTTTGTGCTAGATTGTTATACCAGATATATGAGTGCAATGTTGTCAGTGAACTTAAAAATAGTTTGTTTTAAAAAAATTATGTTACATTGCAACTTAATCATAATACGTTATTTGAAATAGTTTGAAATAGTCACATTCTATCGTTTTTTCTTTTTCCTAATTTTAAACTCGTGTAAATTACACATAAGTTCCTGATTATGTACACTTACTGTCTAACATAGCTTATATTCACATGTTTGCGAGCAAGATGAGATTTGGAATGTAATTTTCGACGATATGTTTTGATACAACCGTAATAACAGCACAATAACATTATCTTATTGTTCACTTTGTACATTTTAGTTCTTGTTGTCGGTATGTAATCCAATTTCCGCCCCTATTTAGAAAACATGCAGTGTTTAATATCTTGGAAACGCACAAGGACGGACGATTTAGTTCTTTTGAAAAGTGTTTATGTATATTTCTTCAATCTACCATACGAGTTTACTCCCGAGAGGTCATATATTTGTAGTAACATACTAATCAGTTTTAATAACCAGCTTTGCTTATTGTAAATAATGTATGGTTATGCATGTAGATATTGGTATTTCTATGCAAGTAAAATGTATGTAAAATGTCTTCAATGTATAGCACAATTTTGTTTTGTACAAGATTAGCTATATAACCATGTAGATATCCTAATAGGAGTGACGTATCCTCTTGTTCTGTGAAAGTCGGTCAATATAGATGTAAAGATCTTACATGGCATATGGATAACTAGACAGCAATTTTACGTATTATATATTTCAAGTCGGCCAATATACATCATTACTGGAATTTCTGATTTCTGTTTTGTATTCGAAAGCACTCTTAAATGTTACAGGGATACACTTTCATTACACATATTTAGGGTATGACAAGTATTGTAATACCGCAAGTAAGTTCGAAAGATTCTAATTGATCAAGAACCTCTAAATACTACGAGTAACATACGTATATACCGTCTCCCATTTTGAGTCTAGTCGTTTTCGCCTTTCCTAATATGCTACAGAAGCTCTGTTAAATTTGCTTATACTCAAAACAAAATGGTAAACATGCATGAGGTTCGGTTACTGTCAACGGCAATTGTCAGCATTATACACATCTAATTAAGTTCACATTAAATTCATTTTCAGAAAGAATAAAGCTTATACTGATGCTATCATGGCGTTCCTTTCTTCCTAGACACGAATTGTCACTTTAAAAGAACAAATTTGCCTGCATCCCGTTGGAATGTCGTTCGTTTGTAAACATGAAACGAATCCGCTATTGACACCAGCCAACCTTCTTCAAATCTATATTCTTTAGTGCAACTACGCTGCTAACAAGACATTCATGTACAAATTCAGCCTCTGAGATGACGAAATACAAAACCACCAGGTCAGAGATAAATCTGAAAAGGAATGTCCTTTCGAAGTTGTCTGTGCTCTATTCCAAAATACATCTACATGTAGTAATATAAGTCCAGCTCTTGTAAAAATCTATTCATCACTTATTTGCGCAAGTTCAATCTGATGTAGCTTTAAATCGTTAAATTGACACTGTATACTCGTTTTTAATTTATATAAACCCTCGCCTGACGACTTGGGTTAAACCAGTGCAATAGGCAATACGGAGCCGTATCTGCACTGACCCATCAAGAAAATTTGAAAAGCTTGAAATTGGATTTTCGAGACATTTGAGACAACAAAATCTAATGTACCAGAATGCCATAGGCAAATCATTTGTACATGTACGAATATTAAACTTGATCAGTTTGTGAATGAGTTTATTAAAAACATTTTTAAGTCACTACAGGAGCTGTGAGACTTAAGGTCATAAATTCACCTGTATATTCAATTTTGATGGAGGTCATTCGAGAATTTGAAGCTTAGAAGTAACAGCTATCGCTCGCATTTGCATTGTGTTTTCCTAAACAGTTTTGAGTTTTCTTATATTTTAATTGTTTTCACTCAACGAACATAAAACTAATAATTTGCCTGGACAAGAAATTTCATATTTGACAAAATGTCTGTTTTCACTTAAATTGATTATAAGGTATCTCCTGTTTAAGAATCATGGTAAACTACTTTCAGAGAGAAATACATTGATTTAATATTCTGTTCAATATTTGGACAATAAAGGTGTAAAGCTTTCATACTGGGTGAGTGCATACAGCTAATAAAACAATGCATTCATTTCAATTACAGGGTACGATTCGCTTTTGAAATAAATTAGGGAATGATCCAACAATTTCGCGCGTTTTCCAATTAGGTCTTCTATTTGTATTAAATATTCAATGTATAGCAGGTGATATCAGAGGGAATTAGAACTATCACTGAAGGTGATGAATACCCACCGAACACCCCACTGACGCAGTATGTAAAATTTATGTAATATTTGATTGTTTGGTTATTGGACCTGCACAACTTAAGGCTTATGTGAAGTATAATTTAAATTTTGGCCATCGGGTTTGGAGATTAAAAGCGCACAAAACTTTACTATCTCAAGCCCCTGTGACCTTTGATCTAGTGACCCGAAACATGGACCATGCACAATAAGGCATGATGCTTATCACATCTATGAAGTATCATTAAATTCTGAACAGGGCTTTTGGAGATTTCGCGTCCGCAAGCTTTTATTATCTCGAGCCCCTCTGACCTTGACCTTGAACCTAATGACCCGAAACATCGACCATGCACAACTAAGCATTGTATCCAATATACCCCCTAACACTTTGTGTTCGGGGGATATAATTATTTTCTTTCCGGATCTCTCCATTTGGCATGTTTAGAGTAATCAGTAAGCACAAAGTTGAGACATGTGTTAAGTATAACAAGCTAAAATGAATAAAATAAGTATTCGTCAGAATCTGTCATTCTGTGGCATTCATTTAGTTTATGAATGGAACAGGAGTATCACGGCCTCACATTCAGCTCACATAATACTATTTCTGGCATTCGATCACACATTACTATTACTGACATTCGATCACACATTAGTAGTAATGGCATTTGATCACACATTACTTACTATTACTGGCATTCGGTAATACAATACTATTACATTTTATATGCTGGGATTGGGTATATGAAGTGTATGTCACTGAATTGCAAAAAAAAAACTTACCAAATCAACATAAATATTTATCGTAACAAACTGTAAAAAGGGACACATTTTCAGAGTAAGCACTTCGGTCTGTTTAGTATACAATGTCAGAGTATATACCTCTGATTTGTTAGCTGACCATTGTCTAATTAAACGGTCTTTCCGGATCAGTATAGTCTGACAAATAATCAAGTTACGGTATAAATGTACGTTAGAAATAAATATATGTTGTAAAATGTTCAGAGATTCAATCTATTTGACATTACGTAATAGTACAAGAGCACAAGAGTATTTTTGTCTTTTCTCTGTTTTTTTTTTTAATTATTATTTTTTGAGTTTTCATTTTCTTGTATTTTCTGTTTCTGTGATACTGATACAGTCGACTCTCGAAAACTCGAACACCCTCGGGGAAGCAAAATTTGTTCGAATTTTCGGTAGTTCGAACTTTCCGGAGTGAGCATGTCGGCCATATTGGAGATGGTACTAAAGACCGTTCTGTACTCGATTACTTACTATAACTGACTCTGAAGTCGTAGAAAATTCTTTAAACTTATCATGATAGGAAGCTTGGGTTTTGAGTGGAAGTTCTTTTATGTAAATCTTTGATGCCGGTTCCTCTTCACTCCTTGTTTTCCTGTCGCTGACTTGGCTATCCTCCCGTTTCCGGGCCCTTCACCAAGTTGCTCAGCAAAATTAATTTTCCCGAATTCGCCGACCTGGCTATCCCCCCATTACTGGGACCTTCACCAGGTTGCTCGACGTTAGAACTTTGTACACTATGTTCTGACATAATTGTGTGGTTGACATTGAAAAATCTAGATTTTATATAGCTTTATTGAATATGAAACAATTAACTCATTTTATGACAGGCGAACGATTGCCACAAACATAATCATAAGTGTGTGCGTGTGTGTGTGTGTGTGTGTGTGTGTGTGTTGGTGGTGTGCACTTCTGGGTGCTGTGGGGCTCGTTTTGGGGAGGCTGCGTTTTTGGTACGTGGCATTCCCTGTTTGATATTATTTTTTTTTTTTTTTTTTTTAGCACGCGCGGCAAACAAATACACAACTCGATTATTACCGTGTGACGTCATTTACTCAATCAAGCTGGCACCTGCTCAATTTTCACGAGGTGTGAAAAACATGCGACCGGCTGATTGATCAATTAACGAACGACACTGTTCGAACTTTCCGGAGTTATTCACACTATTTTATTAATGAGCGGACACTAATATCAGTTCGAAAGTTCCGATTATCCGGGTTCCGATTAACCGTAGTAGAACATATTGAATTTAGAAGGAAAAAATTCGGGACCCGAAAATGTGTTCGAATAATCGGGGGTGTTCCAATTATCCGGGTTCGAACTTTCGAGAGTCGACTGTATGTATCACAGATTGAAACAGAACACTTCTCCTCAGAGCACACGTAACTTTGCAGTAAAATGACGTTGGTGTCGTGCTGTTAATTCTATGCATAGATTTCAGGCAATATATTTTACATGTTGCAATTTCTACAAACAAATAGAAGTAGCGTTTGGCATGATATTACCTTTAAACCATGTTTTAACGAGACATTTCCCAAATAAATTTAAAACCTTATTTTGTTTTACTTCGTCATTTTATCTTTTTGTTTCATCCCACTGACAATTAGAGTTTTATAAATTATGTTTATCAACCAGTTTTATCATGTCCATCGCACACGAAACTTGATTTTGTACACAAAAGCGTTATCAACAAAACATCTTTTGGCGTAAAGGTTGTTTTCTGTGATTCGTTATCATCAACAGGAAGATATTTGTGTCCACTGATAGTAGGCCTTGTATGAATACACTTCGTTTACTAAAGCAGCACTCACTGTAGTTGTAGTGTAAACATTTTAGACGTAATAATATAACATAACGCAGATGTTAGAAATATTCTTTACAATATGATTATCACGATGAGAGTTTTCTAATGCACATACATTTAGAATCACCAAATGTTTTAGTGAATCACGTGGTTTTTTTTAAATATTAATTTAAGACACAAATGTCAGACAAAATAAAATACACTGTCGTAAGATGTTAGATCATAACCTTACAAAACATAAAATCAATTACAGTCATAGTCGAGAAGACGAGGACGAATTAAATAAGAAGAAGTAATATTATGTTTATATACACCATTCATTATACGTATATACTCAAATTAAAAAAACTTACTAATATATTACTTACGTTAAATTACAGAAATAGCCTTATAGAATTAAAGCCTCAAGCGATATGATTTACATTACATTTGTTACTTTGTGACTAAGATAAATCTACTCAATATATATGTAAATATATGACATATCTTCTTTAATCTTTCCCTTTATTATGAAGCTTACGTTTGACACCTTAACCAAAAATATTTGATATATATCTCTTCGTCTCTCAAAAGAAGTAGCAATGTCATCGTGATTTTGTTTTTATATTCAGACGAGGTTCGCCAAGCAGTCCTATGTACTGTCATTATTGGGCTACTACAGAAAGATCCGGCACATCTTGTTTCTTATAAATTATATAAAATAATCGCCTCTTTTGTAAGCGCTCTTTTAAAGTCTTTTGTGCAATTATTAATATGAACTAAACCAAATATAGCATTATGTAAAAGTAGGGCACATTCGACAACTCCAGTGAGCTCATGCTTAATGTCGACTGGCTTCGGTTGACAATATGTCTAGCAATCTAGACCTACTCGATAATTACAACTTCCAATAATATGCTATACAGCAATATTTCGTTATATCATTCGTGTTTAGTTTCCTTTCAAGTACAGGTTAGAATGTAGAAAACCTGTCTCTACACCTTGAAAATGAATCAACCATTGCAAAGAGCGTAACGTGCAAACTGAAATGTAGACAAACAAAATGTTACCACATTTTACTTTTAAACAATCATACAGTTGTGTTAAAAAAAGTTTCTAGTATTAAATTTGATATCTCTTTTCGTAGTACCAAGTTGATTTAGAGGCGCTAAATCACAATGTGAACATTGTACAGCCACACTTAAAATAGATTTCAAGAATATTTTAGGAAAGACCGAATTATAAAGCTATATTTGCCCAGCAGAATTATTCTGCTTCAAAAATGGAGCATTGGAGTTTCATCCTGATTAGTTCGTACAAATGTTTTATGAAAAATGAAATGAGATTTTATATTGCTCGAGTCTGAATTATGTTATGTGACTTCTAACTTTCAAATGTCATGTAAGAGAAAGAAGAAAATGTTTGCAAACAAATAAGCCCAACAATTATGAGACACCATTAACTATCTTTTGAGTTATACCTCATTAGTAAAAGCTATCACTTAATTTTGCTTAATAAAAATTTAATTTGACACTGTACTGTCCGGCACTACTGGAGGTAAACTACTCAGCACAGAAGTAAGTGTGCTGTTTCCTTGTACCGGTAGTAAGAAGCCCTTTTCTAGACCAAAGCTAAGTAAAGTACAAAACTTCCACTTCTAAGTTAACTGCGTAATCACAACTATAGTAACTGTTATTGTGTTAACTCAGGCGATCTCGTTAATGAAATTTACTATATATAATTTGTCTTAAATCTACATGTGGTGATAAATACTGATACTCGAATTTTCTCCATACCTGGTCCATCGTTTTGATATTTTGTGGGGCAAGCAAACCGAAAAACAGCCAACACAAATCAGATAACATTGTTATTATTTATAAGAAGGAAGAGGGAAGAAAACCTTTAGTAATTTTTCAATACCACAGTAAGTAAATACAAAAATAAAAAACAAATTGGTATGTCAAGGGTCGTTTTACGACTGTCGCAAAGTTCAAAAAAACCTCTAGTAAAATTAAAGGCACTCATCCCGAATCACATTTTTAAAAATGTAAACTGAATCAGCCATGAAGGAAAAGACAAGACCTATATTCCTTTTTGCTGCCGTCAACTTCCAGCTTTATATTTAAATTTATAAAATTAAAGTAGTGTTTTCCTTGATGCATGTTACAGATTCTAAAATTTCCTTTGTAACAAGACAGTGTTTTTCTTGCTGCATGTTACAGATTCTAAAATTTCCTATGTAACAAGACAGTGTTTTCCTTCCATTTGTCACACATTTTGTTAGGTTTGCAATCGACTTTGCACATGATTTTGTTTCCTTCTAACTTTTTTTCTAGTATTTTAATTTCTCATCAGTTGTGTCATGTCAAGTGCTGTAATTCGTTGGAGTTTTCAGCATAATCTTATCAAACCTTATTAAGAATAAATCTCATGACCAGTAGTAGCATAGGCTTATCGACCAATGTTATCGACATGACATCGACCTCTGTAGATTATTTGACCTTTAGTCTGCTGACCTTTGAAAATGGATTTGCGCATATTCGAAATTGGACAGTACCTTTATATGTTTGAATGGTGTGATATGAAAGTTCATTGAATGAAAAGCAAACAACGTAGACCACCACCAGTCTACACGGATCAGAGTGCACATGATTATCACGGGTCGCAAGGAAAAACCATTTACGGCATAAATGATTTTTATGACTGCCGAAGCATCGGCTGGCATATTAGAAAATCGACGTACGGTAAGATTACACTATCAACGCAAAAGCTCTTTAAAATGTTACAAGACTGTAACCAGAGAATAGTGTGGTCGATGTCCTTTGCCCTGCCTAGATAAACGTTTATTTTTACGATTCGAATACATCAGAAACATGCAACATGCTATGAGAAATGTCTCAGCGCCTTTAACTACAAGCTGCATTACATTGTTACCTCTAACTATTAAAGTCTGAATAACATCTGTAGTTCATTACTGTCCTGCGTTCAACCGAACAGTAAATCACGTTGGAAAAGCAAAAATGTATATTGTGTCAATGACTTTCGCCTTTTGCGTCTTTGGAAGTGTAGTGCTGACTGAAGAGCCAGTTATTCATAGATTCGAATATGAATTTAAAGTATTAGAAAAGCTAGTTAACTACGGCGGGAGTATAACAGCTCTGAAAGCAGAACTTAAGGGTATGTACATTTTAACTTGTTTTATTTTGACGTAGTTAGAAATTACTATTTTTACTGTCACATGAAGTGTGTGCTGGAAAGGAATTACTGCAGTTCACAACGTTAAATATTTTTCAATGTATATTTGATTTTAAATCATATGAAATTACAATGGGTTTTCGGATTCGTAGTTTATATTTTCTGAGTGTGAAGATTTACCAAAATAATACAAAACAAGTTACACGCACTTACGATATGAAAAAGAACTTTAATTGATGTTACTTTTTCAAAAAAGCTGTTCGAAATATTTTTAAACCGATGAACCGGATAATCAGGACATTCAAAGATGACAGTAGAATTCAGTAGAGCTGCAGTGTTACAAGAAAGATTCATTTTGAAAATCATTGAATTTGAGACACATATACTACATGTACGTCCCTGTCTATGATGTAGACACTTAGACCATATCTTAAAACTATTCAACCTTAAATTGTTTTTTTCATATTGCAGAAATAAAACCGAAAATACAAGAGCTGAGTTCGCATTCAGTCTCACACACCTACACAAAATTGGGCAGTGACATACATGTATAAACTACATTCCTGTCTAAATATTATGTGAAATGTACATCTTAAAACAATTCAGCTTTAAATTATTCTCTGAATTTTGCAGAAATGAAACAAAACATAGTAGAGCACAGGACCGATTTAGTATCACAAACTTATACCAGATGGGGTAGGTCTTCTTGCCCCGATGGTGCCGCCGTCGTTTATGACGGATTTGCAGCTGGATCCTATTACACGCACAGCGGGGCAGCAGCAAATTATATATGTTTACCAAGAAATCCAAAATGGGAAGATCACATTAAAAATCCTACTAGTTACGCCGTTGTTTACGGAGCTGAATACGAAACAGGCGGGAGTATCTGGAACAACCTCCACGAACAAGATGTTCCATGCGCCGTATGCCGTGTAGCTCGGAGCAATATCCTCATGGTACCTGGACGAAACGAGTGTCATCGAAATGATACATTGGAATACAGCGGGTATCTCATGGCTGGCCACCACGGTCACACTGCAGCAACAGAATTTGTATGTGTTGATCGTGCAGCAGAAGCAGCCCCGTGCTCTAGTTCTGCAAACGAAGAAGGTAAATTGTTTTACTTTGTGCATGCGGAATGCGGCTCTCTGAAATGTCCACCATATGAGAAAGGAAAAGAGCTAACGTGTGCTGTGTGTTCGTATTAAACATAGAGATACAATATATGTGTGTACTAAATTCGTACTAGACAATCAGACAGATCAGATTCGTGTGACACGTACGCTAATAAGGAATCTTAAAAAGATGTGTATTTGTTAAAAAATTTATGTTTCTTTTGTATGTTCAATCATAATCAGTTATTAAAAACAGTCATATTCTATCTTTTTTCGGCTGCTAAATTCTACACGAATGTTAACATGTTTTTCCATACAGTTCAATTATAAGTACATGCAACTAGACGCAATCAGTTCATAAACATAGAAACTATAACTGTACATGAACCTCAAAATATCTACGGAATGTATGTTGTTTTTAAATATTTAATATCTATAATGTTTATGCATTATAATTATCTTGTGCATTGTATATGAATTTCTAAAATGAGTATGTCTTTGTAATTCGTATGAAAATTCCTATGTTTTGATCCATCAAACGCTTTATTATTGATTAAATTGAGCGAGTATTTCTGTTGCTCAAGTGGTACACATTCGAGTATATGAATACTCTTTGAAAACGTTTCATCCACTTCAGGTTGGACTAGATAATACATAAGCAGTATAAAAGTGTATATATGAATATTGATCAGTAATTGTGATAAAATGTGTGACTTCAATTATTAAAGTGACGTTGGCTTGGGGTTTTATTTGAACTTTAAGCAGGATTTTATATGTAAGAAATATTGCTGTTCAGTAAGATAAATTTGTCAAATTATTGTTGTGAGAAGATTCTGTCAAACGGGATGTGAAGGACGTAGTAAATGTAATGTCTTTACAACTTAGATCTCAAAACTCAACTCAACTATAGCTTGAGAATACGATAAGGAAATGGTACCCAGGGTTTCGAATCTAAGTTCACGGTTTAATAAAACAGGTACTGGTTCAGTTTTATATTAATCTTTTTTTAGCATATTTTATTTCCCAAACATGTATTTCCCGCTTTTTATATGTTATTATGTTATTAAAAGAATCAGTCAGAAAATATTAGAAAACAAACAAATGTCCTACAAGTTTGCCGATTAAGCTCCCATATTGTTGACCTCCTCCTTATGTATGATATCGTGAAGGGATATTCTTTGGATGGTTCTTTTGTCACCAGAATAACATATAAATAGTAGAAAAACATATCTGGGATATCAATATGCTAATAAAAGAATAATATATAAAACAGAGCCAGTGCCTGTGGATGATATCTTAACATTTTCACTAAAAAATCTTAAATCCTCTGACAGGCAAGGCTGCAATAACATAATGGTATTGGTATGACGTTTGCATGCCTCTTCATAGTATTTAAAATAATATTCAGGTAAATTTACTATTGAAACATACAAGCTCTTCAAAATCTTCCGTACTGTACCAATACAAAGTTCACAAATTAATAAGTCCAACAACCCTGCTCGGATTCCGTAGTAACGTACATACTCTTAGTTATACGCATGAATCTATGAAAACAAGGAAAATACTATACCCCATTTTAGCACAAATAATCGACATAGAGACCACAGGTGTAAGTAGCGTAGCTGGGACCGAAACACTGCATTTTAGTTAACAATAGCCCAGTGACTATACGTTTACACATCGACCTAGTTTCAGTTTCAACAGACGAATGTAAAAATGAATTTGTTAACTATTTCCGCTAACCTTCAAGTTATTATTACGATCCGCTAAGTCAGGATTCATTATTTTTCTTTGATTTGTTTTCTAAAACACTTTTGTGCAACCATACTGAATAATAATCGGAATACTTCTGAAATATCCATTGCGACGTTTAATGCATAATGATGATATGAGGTATGCCGAATATTAACGCAATATGGCTGCATGTATATGTTAACAAAATGTACCAAATAAACACAATAGTATGTAAATATGTATCTGCCGGTGTAGATCAGCGAGATACAGGGACAAGTTGCATGCGGAGACTGTAGATACGCAATCCAGTACCATTTGACTTCCCGTGTCCGATATCCAAATGACCAGCGCGCCGTATAGTGATCGTTTTGTGCGGAGGATCTATAATAAATTGTGGACAGGTGTCTGCACCTGATTTTAGCAATTCATGTGTCCACTGCAACAGCGGAGCGATAACTCAACACATTTGACGTCTGAAGAGATGGTTTTGGACATATCTTCCTAAAGAAAGAGTAAATACTAAATACTATGCGTTTGAATTTACTTTTTAGGATATGGCAGACCAGATATGCTTAGAATATGATTTGGTATTTCAGTGTTAGGATATATGTAAGGCTGTACATTGAATGATGAAAATCATTAAAAATTATTTGAATTAACGCCATGATAGCTTTTTATTTTTTTTTCTAAATATTTTCATCCCTTACGTTTATTAACATTTCATAAAACGAACGGAATGGTCCCAGTCACAGGGGTAGGTGGTTTTCTGAGTTTGTGTCAGGGTCAAATTAAAAAATGTTTTCACATCACAGGGCTTGGGCGAGAGAACTTTTTTGGCATGTAATTTCAAAACAACTTTTGTTATAGATAAATTGGTTCTTTTGAAACGCATCTTAATGTCCGTCCCATTGAACCCTGACAAGGGTTTTCCCGTAGACCCACTGTGGACCCTAACGACACCCAGCCCAGTCGATGCGTAACTTTGAAATAAGTCTAGCTACGCCCCTGTAACATCCAAGTTACAGTAACCGGCAGCAGTGATGTTTTTAATCTGTATTGTTTATGCACACCTTTAAAAAACACTAAAATGAAACAACCATAGAATACATTATTATACATGTATATTGTAATCGCCTAGACTGAAATTCGTGATTTTCTGTACAGTAAAAAACAACGAGTAAAATGTTTTACAAAAGAAAAGAAAAAGGAAAAGGGTAATGCAAATTTGCATTAACTTTTACGTAGCTTAGTACATGGAAACAGGAAAACTGTTCATTCAAGACTGATAAAAGTAGAGAGCATACTGATTAACTTATTCTGTATCATTAGAATGTTATTTGATTTAACGCAAAACTGAAAACAGCAGACGAAATAATTCACGAAGAAATCGTGTACAAATTAAGTTAAATCATTGTGTTTATCTCTGATTGTAAGGTAGCCGTGTTAATAAATACGGAAGAAGAGAAGGTTTTGCACAATAGGAAATGTACGTAACATGTTGTAAAACCTACGTTTCTTGTTTACCATAATAATATACACTTGGAACAATTTCAAGGTTATCCCTTAACTAATCTCATAACATTATTTGGGAAATGCGCATAAGATTAATGACCAATATGTTGAAAAAGTTTCAGAACTGCTCCTTATTAAGAACAGGATCAAGGTTATCCCTCGACTGAAAAAGTTATTGCCCTTCCGCAGTTTGTTGACAAGTTGTTCACTGCAATAGCCTTTATAGAATAATTGACAAATATCACTGCTTTATAAGTTTAATGACGTTGTAATAAATAGGATAAAAAGTAACGAGAGATGAAGGAATAGTAAGGTATTCACAAATCGAGTCAATGACAACACAGCCATGAAATATTTGATACAAAAATTGTCTTACAGCCTTAACTCAAAGATGATTCAGATATAACAATATATAATAAATATAGATTGAATAGCAACTGGAAATCATTTCTCACTAAATGAAGCAATGAACTTCGTTGCAAAGGCAACCATGTTTGTTTTGTATATGACTTTTGTCTTCTGGGCTTTTGGACGAGAAGTTCTAATGGAAGAGCCAGTATCTCACAGATTCGAATATGAATACAAAGTGTTAGAAAAACTAATTAACTACAGCGGAATAATTGAAAATACGGAAAAAGGAAATCCAGGGTATGTTCAAGTTAACTTTTTTTACTTTGACAAAAATACCAATTTGAGTGCTCTATGTTTATATTGCGATTAGAGAATATATTTGATTTATAATTATTGTTTCTGTGAACATTATACAACAAATTAAAGCAAGCTGTGTTTATTACGATTTGAACAAAATGCTATTAAAACTTGTCATGCCATCTGTTAAACTACAAGTACTTAGGAATTCTAATATTTATAGTTTAGTAGAGCTTCGCTGTAAACAGATTCATTTTTAGGACTACAAATTAAATAAGTGTAGTTAAAATTAAATCCGATCCCAACACACGCACAGTGGGGCAGAAGCAAATTATTTCTGCTTATCTAGAAACCCTTAATGTAACGATCACGTTGAAAATCCTTCATCTTACGTGTTTTATGGATCTTAATATGAAACACACGGGAATATCTTGAACAACCTCCACGAACAAGATGTTCCATGCGCCGTATGCCGCGTACCTCGTAACAATATCCTCATGGTACCTGGGAGAAACGACTGTCATGTAATGATACATTAGAGTACAGCGGATTTATTTTATGCTTTTCAGTGAAATACTGAAATATATCGGTGAAATAAAATTGGTATTTCACTGTTTCAAAGCAGTGAAAATATCATTTTTATTTTTCACTGTTTTTGCCGAACTACTTTTTAACCACATTCTTAACAAAAGTCCCATAATTTCACACCCATAATCTCCAGCTCGTCCTCCATACAAACGTATCATACACATGATTGACAGTGAGTGATTAATTACGCTAAAATACTAAGCTTTATCCAATTTCTCACTAAGGAGATACATATTTCCCCTCATTTATCGGTGATCACTCGTGAACTTCCAAACAAATGACATTTTCACTCGTGGCTACGCCACTCGTGAAAATATCAATGTTTGGTGTTCACTTGTGAAATAAAATCGATATTTCACTGAAACAAACAAATATCCTCTATATCTTATTTCAGGCCACCACAATCATGCTGCGGCTACGAAACTTGTGTTGATCGTGCAGCAAAAGCAGTCCCGTGCGCTAGTTCTGCAAACGAAAACGGGAAATTGAATTACTTTGCGGAGTGCGGATTTCTGAAATGCCCGCATTTCACATTATGTCAACCATTTCGCATGGGACTGTTTATTTCAACTGAAAATCTCCTATAAATTTGTTAAGTTAAGCATTTGTTTCTTTAAATACTACAAATCTACAAGACATGACCAAACATGAATAAACTGTATGTTGGCAGCAAATAGGTCAAGTTCTTTGTTTAATTATGGACAGTTATAGTGATAAACCGTCAACGTTTGTTGCAGTCAGACAGACTTCACGGTTCAGTGATATAATTTTTGCAATGCAGAGTAATGCCAGAGTCAATATATTAACTAGTGTACTATGACTACAAGCTCGTGTGCTTGGTTTTCTCTTAGTTTAACATGGTGCCATGTCTAAAGCCCATACTCACCTTGTGTTTACTTTTTCCGTTTACATCACTTTGCACATTATGTTCCAATTCTGTCGTGTCGTTTCTTATTCGAATGACCTTTCAAAAAGTAAAAAAGTGCATAAATTCACAAAAACCGGTTGTAAACAAAAACAAAACAACAACTAATATTTTACATTTAAACTAAAAATACTTGCTATTAATGAAATAATTTAGCCACTTTTTCATATAACTTCAAAAACCACATGGAAAGTAATAAATTGTACAAAACATATATCTGTAACTGTTACAATGGCTTGCTATATACATTCACTACATTTAAACAGTCCGCCCTGCCCGTACGTGGGCAAGTTAACACACAATATATTTTCCATTTCGTCGACACGGCCGTTTGGAAATGCAATATTGTGCTCCAAAACAATTGCTTACAAACCATTTCAAATGCCATACCGTTCCTTCCTGAAGTATCGCAATACCAACTGAAATGCAGCTATTCACCTGTTACATTGTACTTCCCGACCATGTGCCAATTTCTGACCGTATCATTCAGCCAAAATCATAAAGTGTGATAAGTTAAACGTAAGCTAAAGCAATCACAATATATATTTTAATGAAACTCAAAGTCACATTCTATGTAGAAAAAGTCAGTCAGTGTAAAGAGAATCAACAAGTGCTGTCACTATCTTCGACATATGCCCCCAAATGGCAGCTTTGACTGAAAATGGCAACACTTTATTCAATGCATGTAAACAACCATGATTTTCTTTTATCCTCTTATGTATCTTCTTATGTTAGCAATGTGAAAATTGTATTCAGGACAGTTACTCCTAAAAATGATAAACGTTGAGTTATTGCTCGTTTGTGTATCGCGCTACCTCTTACTGTTCTTTATCAAAATATGAAATATCAATTTATTTCCATCAATACTTTTCGAGTTACAATCCGAATAAGACAAAGTACTAAGGGGTAGTAACTACTAAATTGATGAAGCTATTATAATGTGCGCTGTACTTTCTCTTATTGCCCTCTATCAATCTATGTAGTATCAATTGATTCCTTCAATATTTTTCAAGTATTATTCCACACATGAAAACGTAACTTGGGACAGAAACTCTAAATCTACTAAAGCTAGAGTTATGATTCTCGTGCACTGCACATCCTCTCATTGTCCTCTATTAATACAGGCAGTATCAATTGATTCCCTTCATTATGTTAGGATTATGCTTTGCACACAAGCGGGAAAATCAGACGGACAATGCAATCACTTTATGCCACCGCCTCCTTTCGACGGTAAATAACAACCAAAGTCTAGCAAAAGATTTAAACATAAACAAAATAGAATTTCATATGTAGTCTAAGCACAAAATAAAGCTGTTTATCATCGTTACAAACACATGCACATAAATAATCTCTACCAATTAATTGTATAATTATTCTTAATCACGTATATCTTAACGCAAGTCAGACTAATTAACGAAGAGGTCAGCTGATAAACAAATACGAGATATATCATTGTTAATCTTGAACTTAAAGGTGGTTATTGTAATACTTTCCCACGGAAATACAAAACAATAAAGATGTATGCAAAGATACGAGTCAACGTAATGTCATTTTCTCTTTATTATTAAAGCATCGTACACCTCAGTTTGTGTTATGGCCGATGATAGAAATTGTCAAAGTTTCAGCAAGATGATATCGAAACAGTTTTAGAATTCATCTGTATTCTAACATGACACATGGTACATGTATGATAATATTTATGTTCTTTTGTTCACTATGCCAAATAATTCACCAATTTGCCGACATTGCATTAAGTCGCTAAAATGTCAACGTGATTGTGTCTTTGTACGATGAGATCATCATTGAAATATAAACTCCTCTAAACCTTACGAGACTTTACTCATTTATAAAGTTCAGCGATTGGTGTGTTTAACAGCACTTGTCGATTTTCATAGCAACTTACCTACTCCAACGGAAAATACAGTGACAGACGTCTCAGAGCCTTTAACTCGAAACCAGAGTTACTTGTCACATGCTGTTAATTTTACCAGACGTAGAATTCATTTCTGACTAGAAGTAAACAAAACAATGCGCTTTGTTCGAAAGTAAAAATGTTTATTGTGTCTATAACTTTTACATTTTGTATCTTCATACGCGTAGTGATAACTGAAGAGCCAGTTATTCACAGATTCGAATACGAATTCAAAGTATTAGAGAAGCTAGTTGAATACGGCAGGAGTATAAAAGCACTGAAAACAAAACTGAATGGTATGTACAAAACTAGACGTCAGTTAAAATGACCTTTATTCTGTTACATGAAGTGTGTTTAGGAAATGCCATGGACAACACTACAACTAACCAGATGAATAATAAATATTCTGTTATTTCAATTAGACAATGTGGTAGAACAGCGATGTAAAATGATTAGAATTGCTATTTTCACTAAAGACCTATAAGTATTAAGGTGTAGACTTTTACCAACAAAATATTTTATAGTGCCTATCGTAAATCAATAATAAATGAATATCTTGATACTACAGAAATTAAACAGAAAATAGAAGAGCTGAGTTCCAATTCAGTCTCACAAACCTACACCAGATGGGGCAGATCTTCTTGTCCGGATGGTGCCGCTGTTGTTTATGACGGATATGCAGCTGGATCCCATTACACGCACAGCGGGGCAGCATCTAATTTCATCTGTTTACCTAAAGATCCGAAATGGGACGATCACACTGAAAGTGCTAGTTCTTATACCCATCTCTATGGAGCCGAATATGAAACACACAAAAGTATCTGGAACAACCTCTACCAACAAGATGTCCCATGCACCGTATGCCGCGTACCTCGGAGCAATGTCCTCATGGTACCTGGAAGAAACGACTGCCATGTAAATGATACATTAGAGTACAGCGGTTATCTTATGTCAGGCCACCACTCTCAAACTGCAGCAACAGAATTTGTCTGTGTTGATCATGCTGCAGAAGCAGCACCGTGCTCAAGTTCTACAGACGAAAATGGACAATTGTTCTACTTTATCCATGCGGAATGCGGATCACTGAAATGCCCGCCATATGAAAAGGGAAAGGAGCTCACATGTGCTGTGTGTTCGTATTAAACATGGATATACAATATATTTCTTTATTGTATACATGATAGGGGTATCTGCATTTGTTGCCAGTGCTAGAAAATCTCATTTAACATCCCCCATGTAATATGACTCGCGTGAATTTCTTATGACGTAACATTATAAACAATGTGACGTCACTTTCCCACACTTGGCATCTGAATAACGTTTGTTTTTATATCAAAATGCATCATTTCGATAAGTTTGCATTTACATATCTATTTTTAAGTGCAATACGGTGTGCAAGAAAAATTTCTACAATGCGATATTTGGTCCAGATGGAAATATACGTCACCTCAGGTAACAGTTACCCTCGATGACGGGTATTTCGATCTGAACCGCATGCTCATTGAAGAAACAAATAGTACTACATTTTGTGCAAGATTGTTATACCATATATATGAGTGCATGTTGTCAGTGAACTTATAATAGTTTGTTTTTAAAAGAATTTATGTTACACTGCAACGTAATCATAATAAGTTATTTGAAATAGTTTGAAATAGTCACATTCTATCGTTTGTTCTTTTTCCTAATGTCAAACTTCATGTAATTACACATATGTTCCTGTTAATGTACACTTACATATCTTATATTCACATGTTTGCGAGCAAGATGAGATTTGGAATGTAATTTTTTCCACGATATGTTTTGATACAACAATAATAACAGCACAATAACATTATCTTATTGTTCACTTTGTACATTTTAGTTCTTGATGTTATGTTATCCAATTTCCGCCCCTATTTAGAAAACATGCCGTTTTTAATATCTTGGAAACGCACAAGGACAGACGAATTAGTTATTTTGAAAAGTGTTTATGTATATTTCTTCAATCTACCATACGTGTTTACCCCCAAGAGGTCATATATATTGTATTTGTAGTAACAAACTAATCAGTTTTAATAACCAGCTTTCCTTATTGTAAATAATGTATTGTTATGCATTTGTATTAATGTAGATATTGTTATTTCTATGCAAGTAAAATGTATGTACATGTGAAATGTCTTGAATGTATTGCACACTTCTGTTTTGTACAAGTTTAGCTATATAACCATGTAAACATCCTAATAGGATTGACGTATCGTCTTGTTCTGTGAAAGTCGGTCTATGTAGATGTTTGAGAAGATCTTACATGGCATATGGATAACTAGACAGCAATTTTACGTATTATATATTTCAAGTCTGCCAATATACATCATTACTGGAATTTCTGATTGCTGTTTTGCATTCGAAAGCACTCTTAAATGTTACAGGGATACCCTTTCATTACACATATTTAGGGTATGACAAGTATTGTTATACCGCAAATAAGTTCGAAAGATTCTAATTGATCAAGAACCTCCAAATACCACGAGAAACATACGTAAACACCGTCTCCCATTTTGAGTCTAGTCGTTTTAGCCTTTCCTAATATGCTACAGGAGCTCAGTTAGACTTGCTTATACTCAAAACAAAATGGTAGACATGCATGAGTTTCGTTTACTGTCAACGGCAATTGGCAGCATTACACACATCGTTTGAAAAATCAAATTCATATTCAGAAAGAATAAAGCTTTTACTGATGCTATCATAGCGTTCCTTTTTTCCTAGACAAGAATTGTCACTTAAAAAAAACTAATTCCAGTAATGTTCATTTTCCTGCATCCCGTTGGAATGTCGTTCGTTTGTAAACATGAAACAAATCCGCTATTGACACCAGCCAACCTTCTTCAAATCTATATTCTTTAGTGCGACTACGCTTTTAACAGGACATTCATGTACAAATTCAGCCTCTGGATGACGAAATACAAAACCACCAGTTCAGAGATAAATCTGAAAAGGAATGTCCTTTCGAAGTTGTCTGTGCTCTATTCCAAAATGCGTCTACTAGTACTAATATAAGCCAACGTCCAGCTCTTGTAAAAATATATTTATCACTTAAGGTAGTAGACTCCTAATAAAACCCTCCACTTGAAACTCTTCAATTTTAATGCTCTAGCCTAGGTTGTTAAGCATTGGACTGAAGATCTTTTGAGGTTTTCGGGGGCGTAGGTTCGAATCAGGCCGGAACCAAATTTTTGTTTTACTTTTTCTTCTTTGTTTTCATTATTTTGCACTTTTTTTTCAAATGTTTGTATTGTTTTTAGACTAAAAAGACATTAATTACTTTTTTACGAATAAGTTTTTGCTTATTTGAAGATTTTATTACTTGCAGACACGTCTAAAATCGTCGATGAAGATTTTCAAATTCTAATTATTTTTAATAGAGACGATAAAACATTGTGAATTTTTTGCATGCTCTTTCCAAAACGTTATAGATAATTTTAAATATACAAAAAGTCATGCCCCATATCTAGAAAATGTTGATGTTTCCTAAAAGCTTTGATGTCCAGAATTGATCATGGACAAAAAAGTACATGAACATTGTAATAATATCTAATTATTTCATTCAAGTTTTATAAAACGTGTTGATAATATAGTCAATGGTGTATAATTTATGAAAGAAAATATAGTTCTTGTTACTCTGATACCAAATCTGTACTAAATCATTGAATAATAAATGAAATACATGTATTTTCTTATCTCTTGTGTGATGTCATTTTATAAATAATTCCAAAATGGGGGTAGGGCTATTCAAATTCTTATAACTTAGTTTTTTACGGTGAGTTTTTAAATCCAGGAAATGATACAGATTAAGAAAATATTAAGCCTATAATAATCTGAATTGGTGCCCATTAGGGGTCTACTACCTTAATTATGCCAGTTCAATCTGATGTAGCTTTAAATCGTTAAATTGACACTATATACTAGTTTTCAATTGATATAAGCCCTCGTCTGACGGATTGGGTTAAACCAGTGGAGCCGTATACCCCGTCAGGTAACTGCACTGACCCATCAGGAAAATTTGAAAGGCTTGAAATTGGATTAACGAGACATTTGAGACAACAAATTCTAATGTACCAGAATGCCAGAGGCAAATCATTTGTACATGTACGAATATTAAACTTGATCAGTTTGTGATTGAGTTTATTAAAAACCTTTTAAAGTCACTACAGGAGCTGTCAAATTTAAGGTAATAAATCCACCTGTATATTCAATTCTAATGGAGGTCGTTTGAGAATTTGAATCTTAGAAGTAACAGCTCTCGCTCGCTTTTGCATTGGGTTTTCATAAACAGTTTTGAGTTTTCTTATATGTTTTTTAGTTTTTACTCAACGAACGTATAAAACTAATATTTTATCTGGACAAGCAATTACATATTTAACAAAATATCTGTTTTCACTTTAATTGATTATAAGGTATCTCCTGTTTAAGAATAATGGTAAATTACTTGATCTTTTCAGAGAGAAATAAATATATTGATTTAATATTCTGTTAAATATTTGGACAATAAAGGTGTAAAGTTTTCATATTGGGTTAGTGCATACAGCTAATAATATCATGCATCCATTTCAGTTACAGGATACGATTCGCTTTGAAATAACTTGGGGAATGATCCAACAATTTCGCGCGTTTTTCCAGTACTTAAGATCCTCTACTTGTAATAAATATTGAATATATAGCAGGTGTTTAGAGTAATAAGTAAGCACAAAGTTGACACAAGTGTTAAGTATAGCAAGCTAAAATAAATAAAATGAGTATTCGTCGGAATCTGTCATTCTGTGTCATTCTATTAGTTCATGAACGGAACAGGAGTATCACGGTGTCACATTCAGCTCACATAATACTATATCTGGCATTCGATCACTGGCATTCGATCACACATTACTATTACTGGCATTCGAGCACACATTACTATTACTGGCATTCGATCACACATTACTATTACTGGCATTCGATAACACATTACTATTACTGGCATTCGATCACACATTAGTAGTAATGGCATTTGATCACACATTACTATTACTGGCATTCGGTAATACAATACTTTTACAGTTATATGCATGTAATAGAATTATAAGTATCAATTATATTAATACGTGGGAAATATACATGTACATATGCTGGGATTTGGTATATTAAATGCATGTCACCGAATTGCAAAAAAACTTACCAAATCACCATAAATATTTATCGTAACAAACTGTAAAAAGGGACACATTTTCAGAGTAAACACTTCGATCTATTTTGTATATAATGTCAGTGTAAATACCTCAGTGTTGTTAGCTGACCATTGTCTAATTGAACGGTCTTTCCGGATCAGTAGAGTTTGAAAAATAATCAATTTACGGTATAAACGTACGTTAGGAATAAATATCTGAAACGTACGTTAGGAATAAATATCTCTTGTAAAATGTTCAGAGATTCAATCTATTTGACATTACGTAATAGTACAAGAGCACAAGAGTAATCATGTCTTTTCTTCGTTTTGTTTTTTTAACTATTATTATTTTTCTTGCATTTTCTGTTTCTGTAATACTAATATGTATCACAGATTAAAACAGAACACTTCTCTTCAGAGCACACGTAACTTTGCAGTAAAATGACGTTGGTGTCGTTCTGTTCATTCTATGCATAGATTTCAGGCAATATATTTTACATGATGCACTTTCTACAAACAAATAGAAGTAGCGTTTGACATAAAATAACTTTAAACCATGTTTTCACGAGACGTTTCCCAAATAAATTTTAAATCTTGTTTTGTTTTACTTCGTCATTTTATCTTTTTGTTTCATCTCACTGACAATTAGAGTTTCATAAATTATGTTTATCAACCGGTTTTATCATGTCAATCGCACACGAAATTTGAGTTTGCATACAAAAGCTTTGCCAACAAAACATCTCGTGGCGTTAAGGTTGTTTTCTTTGATTCGTTATCATCATCAGGAAGTTATTTGATTAATGTGTCCACTGATATTAGGCTTTGTATGAATACACTTCGTTTACTAAAGCAGCACTCACTGTAGTTTTAGTGTAAACATTTTAGACGTTATAATATAACATAACGCAGATGTTAGAAATATTCTATACAATATGATTATTACGATGAGAATTTTCTTATGCACATACATCTTTAGATCACCAACTGTTTCAGTGAATAACGTGTTTTTTTTAAATATCAACTCAAGACATAAATGTCAGACAAAATAAAATACACTGTCGTAAGATGTTAGATCATAACCTTACAAAACATAAAATCAATTTCAGTCATAGTCGAGAAGCCGAGGATGAATCAAATAAGAAGAAAAATTATTATGTCTATATACACCATTCATGATACGTATATACTCAAATTTAAATAATTACTAATATATTACTTACGTTGAATTACAGAAATTTCCTTATAGAAATAAAGCCTCAAGCGATATGTTTTACATTACCATTTGTTACTTTGTGACTAAGATAATTCTACTCAAAATTATTTATTTACTTTTTCAGATAAGCGATTCAGATTAACCGAAGAATACACCAGTACTGTAGTTTAATGTAATATATATATAAATATAAGACAAACCGTCTTTAATCTTTCCTTTTATTATGAAGCTTACGTTTTACACTTTAACCAAATACATCTGATATAATCACTTCGTCTCTCAAAAGAAGTAGCAATGTCATCGTGATTTTGTTTTTATATTCAGACGAGGTTCGTCAAGCAGTCCTGTGTACTGTAGTTATGGGGCTACTACATATGTTGATAAATACTGGTACGCGAATGTCCTCCATACCATCGTTTTGATATTTTGTGGGACAAGCAAACCGAAAAACATCAAACACAAATCAGATAACATTGTTATTATTTATAAAAAGGAAGAGGGAAGAAAATCTGAAGTAACATTTTGATACATTGTACCACAGTAAGTAAATACAAAAAGAAGTAACATAAAGATTTGTCAATGGTCGTTTTACGACTGTCGCAAAGTTCAAAATAACATCTAGTAAAATTAAAGGCACCCGTCCCGAAACACATTTTAAAATATGTAAACTGAACCAGTCATGAAGAAATAAACAGAACCTATATTCCTTCCGCTGCCGTCAACCTCCAGCTTTATATTATTATTTAAATGTATAAAATCTAAGTATCGTTTTCCTTGCTGCATATTACATATTCTAAAATTACCTTTGTAACAAGACAGTGTTTTCCTTCCATTAATCGACTTTGCAGATTTTGTTTCCTTCTAGCTTTTTTCTAATATTTTAATATCTTATCAGTTGTGACATGTCAAGTGCTGTAATTTGTTGGAGTTTTCAGTATAATCTTATCAAACCTTATTAAAAATAAATATGACCAGTAGTACCAGAGGCTAAAAGACCAATGTTATCAACACGAGATGAATTTTTGTAGATATTTTGACATATAGTCTGCTGACCTTTGAAAATGGACTTGCACATATTCTAATTTGGACAGTTCCTTTATATGTTCGAATGGTGTCATATGAGAATTCATTGAATGGAAATCAAACAACGTAGACCACCACAAGTCTACACGGATGGATCAGAGTGCACATGATTATCCCTGGTCGCAAAGAAAAATCATAAACGGCGTAAATAATTTTTATGATTGCCGAAGCATCAGCTGGCTGGCTTTTGACAAAGTCGACGTACGTCACGGAAAAGCTCCATAAAATGTTACAAGACTGAAACCAGAGACTAGTGTGGTCAATGTCCTTTGCCCTTGTCTAGATAAACGTTTGTTTTATACATCAGAACATGAAACATGCTATGAGAAATGTCTCGGCTCCTTTAACTGCAAGCTGCATTACAATGTTACCTCTAACTATTAAAGTCTGAATAACATCTGTAATTCATTACTGTCTTGTGTTAACCGAACAGTAAATCACGTTGGAAAAGCAAAAATGTATATTGTGTCAATGACTTTCACCTTTTGCATCTTCGGACGTGTAGTGCTCACTGAAGAGCCAGGTATTCACAGATTCGAATATGAATTTAAAGTTTTGGAAAAGCTAGTGGACTACGGTGGGAGTATAATAGCTCTGAAAGCAGAACTTAAGGGTATGCACAGTTTGACTTGTCTTATTTTGACGAAGTTAGTACATGTTGTAATTGTTATTTTGACTGTCACATGAAGTTTGAGCTGGAACAGGTATTACTGCAGTTCACAACGTAACACATTTCTCAATGTACATGTATATTTAATTTTAAATCATAGGATATTACAATGCGTTTTCAGATTCGTAGTTTATATTTTCTGAGTGTAAAGATTAACCAAAATAATACAAAACAAGTTACACAATCTTACAATATGAAAAAGTACTTTGTTACTTTTTTCAAAAAAGCTGTTAGAAATATTTTTAAAACGATAAACCGCATAATCAGGACCAAGAGTGAGTGAAAGATGAGAGTAGAATATTAAGTAGAGCTGTGTGTAACAAGAAAGATTAATTTTGAAACTGAAAGCATTATTGATATTTTACAGACACACGTTTCTGTTTACTTATAATGCGAACTGTATATCTTAAAACAGTTAACCTTAAATTGTTCTCTTAATGTTTCAGAAATGAAACAGAAAATAGAAGAGCGGAGTTTCCATTCAGTTTCACAAACCTACACCAGATGGGGCAGGTCTTCTTGTCCGGATGCTGCCACTCTTGTTTATGACGGTTTTGCAGCTGGATCCCAATACTCGCATAGCGGGGCAGCAGCTAATTATATATGCTTACCAAGAAATCCGAAATGGGATGATCACATTAAAAGTACTGCTAAGTATTACGCTTTTGTTTATGGAGCTGAATACGAAACACGAGGGAGTATGTGGAATAACCTCTACGAACAAGACGTTCCATGCGCCGTATGCCGCGTTCCCCGAAGTAATGTCCTCATGGTGCCTGGAAGAAATGTCTGTTATAAGAATGATACACTAGAATACAGTGGATATCTCATGTCTGGCTACCACACTCATATTGCAGCAACAGAATTTGTCTGTGTTGATCGTGCAGCAGAAACAGCCCCGTGCTCCAGCTCAGTAGACGAAAATGGGAAATTGTTCTTTTTTGTGAAAGCGGAATGCGGATCACTTAAATGCCCGCCATATGAAAAAGGAAAAGAGCTCACATGTGCTGTGTGTTCGTATTAAGCAGGGGAAGAAGTGTACTGTGTTTAACAATCGTGCTAAACAGTCCTGAAATGAAACAGACAGTGTCAGTTGTTTGAACTCTACAGACTAAAAAAACTTGACAAGAGTGTTGAATTTTAAACAAACTTATCTCTATCTGAATATTCTTTTATTAATCAATTATTTCTAACACATTTTTGTATGTCTTTAAATGTTCTTTTTGTAAGCTTCTTCTAACAAATTAAACATTTCACAGCTATATGGTGGCTGTAAGTTGTCTCCCTGTGCATACATTCAGGTTTTTCATGACATTGTATTACTAGCCAATTAAAACGTTGTTTCAGTGTGGTGAAGATTAGGTCACTTAATTATCCGTAATTTGTGTAGCATCTGGATCGTTTTGTTTTTGGTAGCCGATGGTCTAACTTTGCATTGTTAGGCGAAGTCGCCGTATTGAACAGATTGACGTTCTGGCCTCTTCCATGTATCGTATTTATCTTGTTGTAGTCTATTTGACTATCTACTTTGAATTGATAGCCGATGTCGGTGAAGATTAATGCTGGTTCTAATTCTGCCTCTTGCGTTATAACAAAGTCCACTTTTCTTAACAACGCTATTTGTGCATTGTGGCGGATAATTGTCTCCGAGTGCTACTAATCAGTGCCTTAGTATACAAAGATTTTGTTCCAGTGTGGTGTAGAACAGTCACATAGTTAACGGAGATACGGACAACCTTTTCTGGGGTGCTGTTGCCGTTGCGCAAGTGGTCTAAACTCAGGAGAAAGGGGGACATTTGCTTGAGAAGTGTTATGTTATATAATTGGATATACTTATTCATTAGATGTTTTGTTAAGAATACACTAAACAGGATCGTTAAAAGAGATAGACAGCGTTGGTATGAAATCATATTCACGTTCAAGAGAATCGGCCAAGAATGCATTGCAAACCCACCATCTTTAAAAGCCTTACTTCTGGGGGATTCAATTAAACTAGAAAATTTTTGTTACATTTTAATCACTTGACATTAAAAAAAAACACATTGTCGTGTCAGATTCAGAATTATTGCGACCGAAAGCCAGGTTATGGTCATCCTTTGCATAGCAGTTAAGCGCGTTGAGCTTTTCTAACATAACATTAAACACGTTTCTTTTTGTTACAAATGCAAATGCATATATTTAGTTTCTAAAAGTTTTTACTATGTTTATTTCACGCTACACACTGAAAATTGAGTTCTTATCTGTATGTATTTTGTGAAATGTAGATCGCGTTTCGGTATTCCGAAATTTAATTGGGAATGACATTGTGCCACATGCTTACTCTCAGTTACTTCTCTTATCTCTACTTTGAAAGAAAATTGCTACAGCTATATTCATTATCGATCGTATGTCCTTTAATTTTCCTGGTTTAAAGGTTTCAGTATATCAATACAAAGTCCTATCGCGGTATAAGAATTCATCAAAAGTGTTATTATCTTAAAACTCAATTACTGTCGGAATACGTTATGGATCGTTATATTATAGTGTTAACTTTTTAACAGCCGGAGCTGTTAAAAACTGTGTGCGACTATTAAAAGTTACCATTTAAGATCAAATAATACTGATAAATTAATTGTGGGGTTATTTGTCCTTTCTACATTTCCTTGAAATATATGAATTTAAACTTCTCGATCGGTTTAATGAGTTTTTTTACAGACGCAACAGATGAATAAACAGTGATCATTACTTATTAATAAAATGTGGTGCTTTGGGTGTGAGTTAAAATCTTAGAAAATTTATATTTACTCGGACTAGGATAGTTTGCTTAACTGAATTTAAATGATTACATGACCTCCACCCTGGTAGTGTATATCATACTTTAGCTTTGTACTTTGGTTTCGGATGTACCATAACCCTCCTTACCTGAAAACTATAAAAATAGTTGCTGATGTCCTGGTCTTTAACACTAATAGGTCTAGGTGTTCAGTATGACTTAAAATTATTGAAACATATCTTTCTGGAATGTACATACCACCTGACAAATGTCGTTCAATGTTTTAGATGTGGATTTAGAATTGGAAAACCAGTTTTTAAACATTGCCAACGGCATTGTCTATTGGAATCAAAAGTTAAAGTCTAGTAGGGATAGACAATGACAATTACTACTAATTATTCAGATTGATACGCCACTCAATGTATAAAAACTTCTCATATTTTAAAGTCTTTAAGCCATTATTGCATTTATTTGCAAAAGTGCATTTGAAATTACAGATAGTTGCAAAACATGATATATTACTGTTCTTGTAAATGATAAAACGCAGCGACGTGTATTAATTCTTTTGTGCAAAAAGTAGTTTCTTGAAAAAGCTGCGAACCTAATATCAAATTACTAAGTTGCTTCGAGGGACAAAAGCACAGAAGACGCCACTGAATAAAAGAAAATAGTTCGAATTAGTTTAATACGTTTGTCCCAAAATTCCAAATGTAACTTTCAATCGTAAGAAGTTACTTACGTATCACGCGGTCATGTTAGTAATCACTATGGAAACAGACAACGTAAGCAGACGATACAAGCATACGGCAAATCGAAACTCTGAGCGCACTGTACTTCTTTAGTCTGATACAAGTCCAGCTTGATAAGCTTATCCTAATGATTTACTTAAATCAGATAGTTAAACAACTGGGCCAAGTTGACGTAAGGTCGCTCATCTGTACAAGCTAAATTTCAAATATTTGACACTGCGATGTTATGGCAACAACAAAACAATATTTAGAAATCACAGTTGCTTGTTGTCATCTCCCATCAAAACGAATGGCTGTCATGGGCTGGGCTAGTCTTTGCTTGCTTTCAAAATAGTTTAACTTTAATGTTCTATTGGTGACCATCTACCTATTGTGTTCATTCCTATTGGTTACGCTGGTACGTATCAAAATGTCAGATTATGAAATAATTTCATGGAAATGTTGGAAATGACTGGCCATTAAATGTCGTAAAGCAATATTGGCTCGACAAATGTCATGGTGTCGTGAATGTTTGACTAGATCATAATGCATTGTAAACATTTAAAGAGCTCCCGCCTAGAAACTATTACATAGATTTGTTTGTCATGATATATTTCCTTTCTCTTTTAACATAATTGTTCAAGAGATAACGAGTGTCTTAACATTTGATGTTTGTAGTGATAAAATATATTTTGTGAATATAAACTATAGCTTTCGCAACCAACTCAATAGTCCATAACGGAGCTCTTGTACAACACATTTTAGAAACGACTTTACTTTTTGTTAAAATATTTGACGTGTATGATTTGTTTTCGATTGCCAACCTTAGTATAAGCCTTAGTATAACTAACCTTTCAAATAAGACATCAAAATACACAATTGTTGATGAATACCTGCCGACATACATACACACATCAACTATCACGAACCTCAACGGTTGACACTAATTTTCAGAGAACACTTTAAAGTGATATTACCCTTCAAAGTGACCGTCATAATGTAAAATAAAACATTCATCAATGATTTATGCTCCTTGAATAATGAACATTGCCATAGTTATAACCCAACACTAACGATCGTTATAACAGTTTCATTCACATTAAATTTAGAGGGAATCTGTAGAAATCTTTTTTGACTATTCTAGTCAAAATAAAAAATCTACAGTTTCGTTTATGTGTATCTTTCTTTATATATGTCAATAAACAAAAATAACTTGGTAAAGCGTATTTCTTATATGTTTATAAAGCATCCACTGTGTTTTTAGCATTATTCTTGCCTATAACCAAATGTAGTCATTTTGAAGGGTAATATAACTTTAGTGAGTAATTGCTTAAAGTTATATTCATGAACATTTATCTTCATTATATCAAACCTCGGAAAAATCAAATCAAGATAAAAATTCCCTTTTCTAGATTACTAAATTCTGATTGGGATAAATAAAAAAGCAAATTTCCTGTAATCTCCAAATGTAAGCAAATAAAAATACAGTATGAACTGATATATGAAATATATGCTTTTAGTATTTCTCTCAAATTGTGTGTAACATCTTAACCCTAACTAGTTTACAAAAATCTATATCTCTAAAAAGAAGAAGAAATGTCATCGTGATATTTTTCTTTCGTGTTCAGGTGAGAGTTTAAAAGAAATTAGGTGTTAATTCCCTAACAACAAAATATTAACAAAGTTGCAAACATTTGAATAAATGTTTTATCAATATTGTTAATCAACAAAATAAAATTGAAGATCATCCCAATATGTAAGGTATATGTTCATTTACGTTCAGTCAATCAGAGAAGTAACTCAGTTTAACTGATTTCTTACGTGTTTTGGAAACAGTCCACGCGTTGGAAGCATCTTTTCTGGCCGACGTATAATATAGGAAGTTTAAACAGCAATACTTTTAATAATCATTTGCATAAAACTTGCACAACGCAAATATGTCAAAGCAGATGACCTCCCTCCCAACAAGTAAAAAGCAAACGTAAATATAACTGTTAAGAAAACATAGAATGCCACTTAAAGCTAAACCCTTGAGCCTTAATTTAGTTCTAACTTATCGATGTATAACCTTTATGGAAAACATCTTCAAGCAAAGTGTGCTCTACGAGATTGTCGGTTTGTTGAAGTTAGTATATTGACGATAGTGTATCAAGTATTCATTCTACAAATTAACCTGTTAGTGATTTTGAAATTACTTCACATCTAATTTGAGAGTGAAGCGATGGTAAATAATGTCAGCATTTCAGTTATGTCTCCATGCTCTTTACCGACATTACATGAATTAGGTATGCAGCTCCTTTTTATACAGCTCTCAGTGATTTTATTTTAGTGTCACGCAAGTTATGATAACTACATGTACTTACATGGGAATGACACTAGTATCACCTTTAACACACAGGGGAAAAAGAGATTGATATATTCAAAAGAAAGAGGAGGGAAGAAAATATGAACTCTTGAATACTTCAGTCGATGAAAACAAAAATAATATCAAACAGGGAATGCCACGTACCAAAAACGCAGCCTCCCCAAAACGAACCCCACAGCACCCAGAAGTGCACACCACCAACACACACACACACACACACGCACACACACACGACACACACAACCACGCACACACACACACACACCACCACCAACACACACCAGCATACAAAGCAAACACACGAGGACAAAACGAACAATTAAAGGAACACAGTGGGGCACCGCCTTGGAACGGTCAGTGGCAAAAACACCACTGGGGAGCTTAAACCGGTTTATGGTGCGCACCCAACCTCACTCTTACCCCCACCATGTTCCAAAGTCACAGGACAGTGTAAATAGATTACAATAGAAGGCACGAGCTGTCAGCTGCAAAATAAACCACTAAAATAAAGATATCCCATCATAAACGCCCCTGAAGCTACGAAAGTTAAACAAGTCAATATTCAATGCTTTAATTACCCATACTCTATCTCATCTGATTTTAAACGCTGCCCAGTTTTATTTTTAAACTACAAGTACATGTAATAACGTTTCATTAAAAAAGTTTCCAATTTTTAACGGCTGTCAGTCAAACTAGCTTTAAGTTTTTTCTTTCAAAATTGCCCTACCTGAACCCCACACTACAATAAATACTAACTTCAAGCGGGAGTAGACGCCACTCCAACATTTCAAACGCACCAAGAGAACAAAATGTTTCTTTTAATTCAGCTTATGGTTTACGCGCTCTTTGCTAGTTGTGATTCTTCACAAGAGGAGACGTGTTATGATAAGTTCGAATATGTTTTCAAAGTAATGGGACGACTGTCTGACCTGGAGAAAAAAACTGGAAATACAAGAGGCTAAAATAAGTCAGCCATTGGAACAGGAAAAGAAAATTTCATATCTTACAGGACAGTTGGAAGGTAACTTTGTTAACATTCTTCTGAGTTTTGTTTTAGAATTTTTTAGTTCTTTTTGCAATGATGATAAGAGGGAACTGGGCATAATGACATAATCTGGATTATAGTTATTCACCGAATATTATGGGTTTTCCCCCCATTTTTTTGTTTCATTTCTGTCCTCAACCTTGAAACAAAATAATAGAAAAATAGAATGTACATTGCCGTGGTCATGCTGCAGTCGTTATAAAGTTGTACTAATAAAATAGAAAATACTATATGCAATTTTTCTTTTGGTTTTAACAGCATTTTATACAATAGCAATTATTACAAAGCACATCTACATATGTAATTAAAAAAGTATCTTATTTCTCGAGAAGAAATCATAAGCTTACTGGAGAATTGTCTACACAAGTGTAATTGATAGCTTTTCACTTCTCTTTAACTAATTATCATTCATCGCTTTGACATCAAATTACTTCTCAAGCCGTCAGTACGCACTGCTAGTTTCACTTAAATATTATGATGTACACTTGTTAGTTTTCTATTTAATGTACTCGCATACTTTGGAAACGTATCTTATATGTTGCAGCTTCTAAGTTAACATAAAAGTAGATTTCAAACACTATCTCATCATTACTGATTTTCTAATGACGTACAAGATAGTTTTGTCTTGAATTAAAATTTCTAATAAATGCTGACAAGGGATTGTGTTATGCCTAGTATTTCTTTGTACAATTCGTACTATGCAGAATTCCTTATAATTGCATTTATTTTACGAGGTTTTAACATTTAATAAACTTTATTTAAACACCATGCAATTTCACGATATTCATGACTACTTTAATGCGTTGAATCTGAGCATGGCGTGTCAGAACGTTATTTGGACAGGCTATTCAATAGTGTATACAAATCGTAGCAGCATTTATTGAAAAATCAGCTCTGAGAGCACATATGCAACATAAACCCGTGGATTGTTAGTCATTTGTGTAATTGTATATGTAAAACAGAGAATTTGTACTGATATATAATATATTTCAAATGTTAATAAACATTATGTATATTTGTTGCAACAACAATGTGCTTAATATTATTTCAGATGTTAGTAAACAGCTAAAGAGCCTAACTCTTCAGACAACCTCTGACACGTATATAAGATGGGGGAGAACTCCTTGTCCAAACGGAACGTCCCTTGTGTATGATGGTTTTGCTGTAGGATCATTGTTTACAAGTCCTGGGGCCGCAGCTAATTATCTTTGTTTAACCAAGGAGCCAAAATGGAACGACCAAGCTAAAAGGACCGATTGGATATATAATATTTACGGGGCTGAGTACGAAACCAGTGGGAGTATGATAGCAAACCTACACGAACAAGATGTTCCATGTGCTGTATGCCGCGTGCCTAGAAGTAATGTTTTGATGATCCCGGGGAGGAACAACTGTCACAAAAACTACACACTGGAGTATAGCGGATATCTGATGTCCGGGCAAAGCATTCATCAAGCAGCGACAGAGTTCGTTTGTGTCGATGATGAACCTGAAGCCATTCCGGGGACAAGTGCAAATGTCAATGGGAAATTGTTCTACTTTGTACAGGCAAAGTGTGGGTCATTGAGATGTCCACCTTACGAGGAAGGAAAGAAAATCACATGTGCCATCTGTTCATTTTTGGGGTAAACTCAATTTCGAATGCATCGATTTGTTGTCATGTAGTGTTCTCTAGTTTATCTTTTCTAATCTATAAAAGAAATTTAGTAGAAACATGTATATTTTAGACATCCACTTTATACAATATTGTAGTTGAGATTATTTTTATGTAATATAGCATTTGATTACGTTTTCTTTCTGGTAAGATTCTGTTATTGATTTCAGTTTTCTAAATGAAAACAATGGTAAGTTCGAAACTAGTGAGACAATGTGTATACATACAGATTTTTACTTTCCGGTTCTTTGTCAGATAAATCTTACATGTAAACGATTCACAATGAAAGCACAAGGACTAACAAAATATGGTGTTACATGTTTATCGGAATGAAATTGTAATACATTTCACAAAGTTATTCCTTCATAATTGTAGATATTTATATTATCACATGTTAAGTCTGAAGGATTCGGTTTATTCAAATATAATACTAAACATGTATTCTGTTATACCCTGAATGACAGACTGACACTACCATAAACCCTGGCTTGCGGTTGGACTAAAAATCACCGACTAACTACTTCACTGCCGTATATATTTAAGATATAAACTGACTGTTACTGAGTTGGTCTGGATATCGACTAATGGTAGGGATACTGGTATCATTGTTGATTGCTTTTGGAGTTGTATTTGTTATCGTTTACGGTGCTACATGTACATTGTAAGACATGTTGTTTCTACTGTTATAACTAAGCTTAACGGATTTGTACATTAAAAGTACTGTGTTAGACTTTAAAATGACACAAAAATCTGTAAAAGACTGACACGATGTAAACATATATTAGCTTCTGTACTAATGGCGAAGTAGGCAATATATGCACACAAGGTAACACATTGAATTATGTATAGATTGTACCCCTATTGACTTGAATATACCTGCTATAAATTTTTGTTTAAGGTAGTTATTGACAATTAATCGATCGAAAAATTCATAATGTAATCTCGGACTCTCGGTAAGCTAACCAAAGTCATAACCTATAACTCTAGCATTAATTTAAACAATCCTTTATTTACATGGCCTTCTCGGTCACTTCAGGTTTTCGGTTCGCACTTGGTTTGTATAAAGTTTCTACAACATACGATACATACTTGTGCCAGTGTTTAGTTTCTGGTGTTTGTGTAATTTTCCTTGTTGTTATCTGACATGAATTAAAGTTTTAAGTTTTAAGGAAAGCACTTTCACAGAAACCATTTTCAAGGCAATAAAGAAACAGGATAACAGATAGATAAACATGTAACAAAATCATGTTGCTTTCTAAAGTTGAAAGATCAGAATGACGTGAACCTAACATGTTTATCCATTATTGAATTTGTTTTGATTTGACGAAAATACAAAATTTATATCAAGAATTTTTTTATGACAAATTCAATTTTACTTATTTTCCTTTTAAAAGGTCATTTCAATAACATTCCTGAGAAAGAGTGATATATAATCTTATTACATTTTTGTCATTAATAAGCATTTTATTTCTGAGTATCTATACTGCCTTGTGATTAAATGCCTGTATGTATGAACCATCTTTGTAAACTCAAGTCTATCATGTAATAAACTTATACTCTTTGTCATGTATTTGTTCTGTATGTCAACATAAATTATAGTTCGTGTAACATTTTGTATATGGATTTAACCGTTACCGACAAGTGCAGAAAAGTCTTTAATCAGAATGACATTAATTGAAATTAACAATGATATAGATTTCTAGTACAATTTGCTCTTGGCACTGGTTTATTGAAGACGTCTGCATTACAATATTTTTTTTCAATACGTCGTAGAAATAAGATCAACTGACTTAAAATGTATAGTTTTTTTGTCGCTGCACTTTCTCTCAATGGCTTTTATCAATTTCTGAATTATCAACGCACTCCCTTACATTCTTCTCCGAGCAAGCTTTTAACACGAATAGTGATAATTGAAATTGTGGAAAGCTAGAGTTATGGTTTGTGTCACTGCATTTTCTCTCGGTGTCCTTGTATCATAGTAATTCCTTCAATAATTCTTGAGTTATGGACCGGGCAAGAAATATCAGGAATTACAGACTAACAAATGGACGGACAAAGCGGAGATTGTATGCCCCCGCCCCTTACCCTCCCCCCTCGATAGAGTGAACGTTAGCACTATTGAAATCCTTCCTAAATGTATGTATGTCTTGGTGCACAACTGGAGCTATGATATGCTCAATTTACAGGTTCAACTATATTTGGTACAGAAGTATTGCGATTCAGAAAAAGCATGTAATTGGATTTTTATATAAATGTATATAGACCAAATATGTCATTGTTTGACAATTTTGCTTAAAATGCGTACATTTACTATACAAACACTTATAATTAATAGTTTCTTGATAATAAAATTGACATCATTATAATATGACGCAAGTTTCTGTCATTAATTAGTAATTGGTAGTAGTTTTTTTTTATAAAACTATTGACATTATGCAACCTGAGTACCGCAAAGGTATGAATCGCGGATGACATCACTAGGTATTGTATAACGTCATATTCTTACTTTTATACACAGATGATCAAAGTCATATTGAGTGGAGGTGTGGTAATCGAGTTAAGCCGTTCCTTTTGATAACTTATTCGTTTTTAAAATGAGAATCAATAAACTAGTATTTGATTTAGAGGAGTCCTAAGTTATTCAAACGAGGTTAGAAACTACGCCATATTTGTAATATAGCAGCGGTCATCACGGGTGTGAAAGGGACAGGTCAAGATGTATACATCAAATATGTACGTGGTTCGATTAACCAATCGGACAGCGCGAATTCGGTTGCTGTTTAATATAACACTTTGAAGCTTCATTTCTAATTTTCGAAATTAAATTTATAAGCTTGATAAGATACTGTGCGCAAAATTCATTTCAATTTTCACAACTTTTTCTGAAGCAGTATTTCGAACAGAGATTTCCACAACGGCTATTGTAAAGTTTAAGAAGCCTATTTCAAACTGTATTTCCCCGTTTAAACTACTGCTGCGGAATAACAAGTGAGTGTTTTTGTATTTCCTTATATTGACCTGGGTGGTCTTTTTGTACTACTTTCGCTTTATTGCATGTTGTTAACAGTCAGAGATATACGTTGCATATCATTTAAAGTAAATTTCTTTCAACTATAATTTAAAATAAGCATGCTTTTTCATGTACAACCTATTTACAGTCTCTTTCTTTGTGACTTCTGGAAATTTACAAAGATATTTGATCAGTAGGAAAACCTACTTTCGTTTAAGAAAAGGCAAAATGTAATTTATTAATTATTTTATTAAATTAAAAATTTCAACACAATATCGTCGTATTCAATGCAGTATGTCATACTTCCCATTAGAGAGAAAACATCCGTTACAACTCCAGATATAAAAGAAAATTCGATTTGGTCTTAGTAATGGACCTTTAATAAGACAACATAATATAGCAGAAGAATGAATGAAGTATGTCACATCAGCATTATAATTACGTAGGTACTGACTTTATCATTTCCATATACTATTAATTATCTTCTATGAAAATGATGTAGAAGTACTTCAGTTGAATATTTATGCAATTAAATATGTAACTTATCCTTCTATTTACAGAAGCAAAAGCAACAATTGCATATATGAATGGTACTCAGCACAGCTGATTAACAGACATTACTCATGGTCCATTTACGAAATACGATGCCGGAACCTTCACTGGGTGGGGATTTTCAGCATGTCTCAAAAACGCAACTCTTGTAAACGAAGGATATGTTGGTGGATCTATGCATAATGACTCAGGCGCAGAGTACCTGCCATGTATGAGAGAAGACTGAATATTTATTGATTTTGTAGTATGATAGCTTTCGTAAATTATATATTATATGTGATTTTTGTATATTTTTCTTTATTATTTGCTTACTTTGTGATTTTCTTTAAAGGCCATATTGTAAATAAGGTTGAATTTTATTCATTGTTTTACATTGTAATATGCTACCTTCATTAAATAAAGAATTTATTATTATTATTATTATTATTATTATTATTATTGTTATTATTATTATTATGAGATACCGCTGTGTCATGAAATATTATACTCACTGGCAGATATATCATTTCTTTTGTATGTAAAAAGTTGTCATATTTTATAGAAAAGCCATGTTGTTTCTCTTTCCTGTTTGACAATGCAAATAATTTAAAATATATTGTCCTCAGTCTTCTCCCAACACATTGAAAGTCACGTTATTTATGTGTTTTGTGAAGTTAATGTAGTGTTTCTGTGTATCATTGTCATTTATATTGTCTTATGTTTATATGTTCCGATATGCAAGTATTTTTATGTATGATTCACCACTGTATTTCTAAAAAATGCTTATCATTCAATCTCTCAGTAATAAGAAACCAAGGATATATATGCATTACAAAAGTTTACCTCGAAATCAGACTACAGCTATTTTAGGATAGGCATTGGTCAGTTCGTGAATAATTTTTGATAGATAAAATTAACCTTGCCTGAATATGTGCAGAGTTGAGAAAAAAAATTGAAGCTTTTCGTATTTTACTTGTATGTGAATAAGAATTAGTTAATGATTGAAAAAAATGTGAACGTGCTGTGTTTCAACTTTTAGAAATGGAAGAGGTGAGTAAAGCTTAACTCTGCCGTTAAGGGGGGTCACTGGTGAGGTTTTGGATTTCTGCACTTCCGGAAATTTACATTTGTTATATTTAAAAAATGATGAGTTAACTGGGAAAAAACTATCATGCAGTAGTAAACTTAAGCACAATATGAATATTTTAGTGTAAAGATATTGAACAATTTTGAGACAAAATATCTTGTCCTCACATTTTGTGACTTAATTGACAAATTTTGTTATATGCCAAAAAGGGGTAGGGGTAAGAAAATTTCTAAAAAAAAACATTTAAGATATTTACTTAATTCAAATTGTATTACAAGAAGAATTGTTAGGATATAATAATGCAATATTAACTAGTTCCTTTGTTACAGACCTATGCCGTCATATCTCAAAGCTCGTCGAAATCTAAAAAACACATTTTTTGTCAGTTTTTATTGAATTTCTTTCTTATATGCACATTGACCCCCATTTTTTTATTTTTGCATTCTATAACAAAGGTTTTAATCAAACTGTAGAAAAAATATCTGAAAAACCTTGTTATTCCTTTATCATGAAATATTCATTTATCAAAATTTGAAAAAAATGAAGTTTAGTAAAGTGGGTGGGGTAATAGTAAGGAGCGTTATATTTATTCAGATGATGATAGAAATACCACTATCTCTAATTTTTCATCCTAAAATATGACATACTACATTAGAAGAGATTAACGATTGATACGCATTCTGAAACATACACTACATACATAATCGTTTAAAATACGAAAATTCTAGATAATTCTATATTAAGCACCTTTTCTGATAGTGTATCACTAAAGATTAATATTGCGAAAAAGTTAAGTCATATACCTATCATTACTTTTTCAGAAATTCACTTGCAATATGTTGGTCTCCATAAAAAACAGGGTCAATAAAATGTCTTGTTATTTTGAATTTCAGCAGTGACTCCCCCTTAACTGTTTTTTGACGAAAAGTAAATTCAAAGCAAAATGAACATGTTTACTAGTGTACATGTGATGTGCCATCTCCTTATCTATAGGTACTCTTTTTTCTGAAAGCGTTAACAACACTTTCTACACATTGTGCTTTATTTAATACTTGAAGGGAAGTTACTTGGAATCTTGAGGCAATCCTGCTTTTGTTTTATGAGTTTGATTTTTCAAGTGGTTTATTGTTACAAGACTGAAACATTTGTCAGTCTATGAATTCCATCTTCATGAATACTAGTTTATAATGGTATGTGTACAACCTATATACATAGACAGTACCATATTAAAGCAGTATGTGTCAATTACCGATCATTAAGAATATTTAGTTTTTTGTTTTTCTAGAAGTAAATATTAATCTTGTGTATAATTATGTATACGTTTGCTATTAGACATTCTCTTCTATCTGTTGTATCCCAAGTTACCAAATGCTGGCCCACTCTTACCCTTGAATTTACCTGCGTAATAATTATGTAGTTCTTATGAAGGTTTTGTGGTTCTGGTGTACTCTGGTTGTTTCAATATAATTGATGTTGAGCACTTGTCTTAAGGTGCGTCTTAGTTTTGCTGAGAGTTTATGAGAGTATAGTGTCGTCTATGTCCTTGAATAACAAACTTTAGTTTCACTTTTAATTGTTCTTCGCTATGCAGTCTTCTAAATTTAATTTTTCTGGAATACTTTGTTGCCGTGCTGACTATCTTATTTCAACATTAATGTAGTAACGCAATCCCAAAAACAGAACAGACTAACCAATAAACGACAGACACAATAGATACAGTGTTATCGAACATAATCAGAAATCTAGTTTATATGTCAGCCCCAAACCCTACCCTTCTAAACACCAACACAGGCGGCGAACAGCAAACAAACAGAAAGATACAAACCTCAATCTCATTTAAGTCATCTCTGCAAAAACAGCTGGATGAACTAAATTCAACAATTTAAATTTTATACAGATTGATTTAAATTAATCTGAAAGTTTAAACACAATAAAAAAATTCTTTGAAGTTTTATTGCTCAGAATTAACCAATAATGCACTGTTTCGTCTTTTTGAGTCTTAATTACTGCAGATTCGCTGAAAGTTCATGTGTTCCTTAATTTCCATAACTTGTTTCAACTTCCGCAAATGAAGAGTATAATTGGAATGTTAATAAAAGTTATTGTTTCAGGTAATTATCAAAAGGTTCTCGTACAAGCTAAACTCTTGTATATTCACAATGAAATCATGAGTAATTGAGACTTCCAACCATTTAAAATATATAGCCAGGTGATTCTCCTCCTGACAACATGTCCTTGACTAGTCAAGATAAATGCTTTCGTCACAAAAATAGGAACCCAGGTGTTCCATAAATCCTTACCCCTTGAGTTTTATGTTTAGTACCGGATAATCCACATTATTAACGCACTCAGAAATCCAAATTCAGAGAGATACCCTGTTTTTTTACATGCATGGTGTATAACACTGATACACGGGTCCTTGGATTAAGGTCTCATTCGAAAGACCGTTAATTACCGGCGATCCTTGGATTATCAGTCCAGCGCGTTACCACTGACCCGCTCCGAATTCAATAACAACCGTTTCCAATAATAACTCACCACTAGGCAATTCATAATTATAACAGAAATAGTTCAAATTTACTTAAAGAGGGTTAAACAACATAAAGAAGTATAAATCTTACAAAGGTATTTTGACCTAAAATCTGATCAAATATTTGTGACTGTGACAAAAGCTACGCTACGAGAATCTGGTAACGACCGATAGAAGGTCACGTTTAGATGGCCTTACCATCACCAGTAACAGCTTCACTTTCAAATTCAAAGGAATATTTATTTAGGACGTTACGGTGTGATTACCATGCGTTCATTGTTTAAACACCACTTTCAAATAATCTAGAAACCAAGGTACATGTTTCTGAATGTGAATTTTGAATTTTACCGTAGCAAGCTACATGTATGTGGGCCTTTTTGACAGAAATCGGAACGCTGAAAAAAACACTAGTAAAAGTGTAGAGGTATCTATTTGATCATCCCATCTCGGAGATTGTTGGAGCGGCCGATTGTTCAAATGCATTTTTACTTTGTATTGCTTTGGAATACTAAACACTGTATGGCATAGGTTTGAATACTACCCTTTAGACATGTTATACATGTATTAAATTTAGATAAAACATGATAATAAATAAGGCGTTTGAATTTGTAAATATACAATATAATAATCTTAGTGTGATCTTGACGGGACATTAAACATAATGTGGACATAGCAAACAACTATTAATACATTAATAAAATGATAAAATACACTCAACCGGTTTAGAAACGCAAAAGTGGCAAACTATTTATTTTAACAGTGTATCGTGTTTTACATTTATTCAAATTTCATACACAATAAAAACAATATAAAATTGAATTCTTGTAAAAGTTTCAATAATTCATCGCAAAAAATGACTTAAATGGATATAAAACCAATAGCGTCATTCAAATAAAAATGTTCAACAGGGGAATCTTTGCGTTTCTAAATCGGTTAAGTGTATAATTACTCAGCATTTGTTCATATTGACAAATTGCGCAATATTGTTACTACGTCGTAATGTAAACGGCCCTTTGTAACAGTATAGCGCTTAAACATGAACAAAAACCATAACTTGTTGATTAGACAGAGATTGTTGTATTGTAACAAAGGTATAAGGAAGAAAAACAAGATGACTTTGAATTTCGAAAAAATGTAAACATTTAAACAAAGGCACAACTTGAAAAAATGTTGCACATTGGAAAAGATTTGATAAGATAAAAATCGCTGCATGGGCAAATTGTAACACATATAAGAATGACTAGGGATCACTTACATTTTGTCTTTGATATTCAGCAGTTTAGACTGTAAAGTCCCAACGCGAATCTATAAAGCTTTCGCGATCATGATCACATGTAAATTGTTTTTCAAAATAAAAAATGAATCTTCATTTTGTTATAACCTCTTGAATCTTGCCAACAATTCTTGAACATAGGCGAGTGCCCATAACATACTAAAAGTACAAATTCGCTGAAATAAGACTGTGCGTACATTGTTAGTATATATTATACAATAATGTGATAGAGAGCTCCAAGCTGGCTGGGTATATCAGACTTTAGCTTTATACTTTTGTTTCGGGTGTACCATAACCCTCATTACCTGGAAACTGAAATTTTTGCTGAGATCCTGATGTTTAACACATATGGATCTATGTGTTCAGTATGACTTAAAATTATTGTAAAACATCTTTTAGAGGCCTCACAAATATCTTTTAATGTTTAAGATGTGCATTGACGTCACATATCATGGGGGCAACATCATTTGTTCATTGATCAATTAGCTCGTCCAATAACAAGGCGTATATACTGTTGTAAGTCCTCAGAACATTGGATTCATCACATTGGTGTCTATAACCTTAAACGTGAAAAGAATTTGTGATTTCAGGATCAGATATTCTATTGTGAAGAAGATTTAAGGAAGAAAAATACGATGACTATTGTAATTTGAAAAAGTATAAACAATAAACACTAACAAAAAGTTCAAAAATACTGAAAAAGAAATAAACACTTTTGTATGAGGCGTCTTTCATAATCGTAACAAAGTAAAGTAAATCGAGGCATCTCATATATGGCCCTCAAAATATAACAGCTAGAATGTTAATATAATTTAGAAATAGTTTCGACGACGATTAGCCCTCTATGCATAGAAAAACAATCTTTTTTACATTGTCCTCTATCCGGCTCCTTCAAATAAAGATGGTCTTTTCTAAGTGGTGGTTGTTATTGCCACCAAAAGACAATATTTAGAAATCAAAGCGGATTTTTGTCATCTCTCGTCAAAAGGTTTAGCCGTCAAGGGCGTTGCTAGTCTTTGCTCGATTTCAAAATAGTTAAAAGTGTTCATTTGGTGATCATGTACCTATTATGTTTATTCTTTTTTTAAACTATTTCTAGCTAGGTCAGATGATGAAATAAATTCACATAGGTCGGATCATGAAATAAGTACATAGAAATGTCCGAGTTGACTGTTAAGAGACCATTTTGAGATGTTTTAAGTCACAATATAGTTATTTTTTCATCTGTTACAATTGTTGCAATTGTTGCAGAGATGTCAATTGTCTTAACATTCAGTGATCTAATATATTGTGAATATGAATGATAGCTTTCAAAATCAACAACCAACAACCCAGTAAGTTCATACTGACGAGAACAAAGTAGCTCTTGTACAAAACATTTTAAAAGTGACTTAACTATGTGTTAAACCATTTTTCTTATATCACGTTGTTTTCGATTGTGATTTCCAGCCATAGTATAACTAATCTTTCAAATGAGACATTAAAAACACAACTGTTGATGTATACGTGTCGACGTACACACATCAAATATCACAAACTTCAACTGTTGACACTTATCGTCAGAGAACACTTTAATGAGTAATTGCTTAAAGTTATATAATTAACATTTATCTTCGTTATATCGAGCTTCGGACAAATCAAATTAAGATCAACAATTCCTTTATCTAGACTACTTATTTCTGTTTCGAGCACAAAATAATCTTCAAATGTAAGCATAAAAAAATACAATACGTATGTCAAGTATTGATATGAAATATCTGCTTTTTTCTAGCTGTTCTCTCAATTTGTAGTGTCCTTAGTTCTTGCGTGCAACATCTTAAAACAAAAATAATATCAAACAGGGAATGCCACGTACCAAAAACGCATTTATTTAAATCTAAATAGCTTACAAATATCCATATCTCTAGTAAGAAGTAGAAATGTCAAAGTGATAGTTTTCTTTCGTGTTCAGGCGAGGGTTTAGAAGAAATTAGGTGTTCATTCCTAACAACAAAATATTAACAAAGTTGCAAACATTTGTACCAATATTGTAAATCAACAAACATCTGTATTTTGTACATTTGCCTATACTAAAACTGAAAATCAAACCAACGTGTAAGGTATATGTTCATTTACAATCAGTCAATCAGAGAAGTAACTCAGTGTGACTTATTTCTTACGTGTTTTGGAAACAGTCCACGTGTTGGAAGAATCTTTTCTGACCGAGGTTTAATATCGGAAGTTATAACAGCAATTCTTTTAATAATCATTTGCATAAAACATTCACAACGCAAAAATGTCAAAGCAGATGACCTCCATCCCTACAAGTATAAATCAAACGTAAACATAACAGTTAAGAAAAGATAGAATGTTACTTAAAGCGAAACTCTTTAGCCTTAATTTGGTTCTAACTTATCAATGCATAACCTTTATGGAAAACATCTTCAAGCAAAGTGTGCTCTACAAAATTATCGGTTTGTTGAAGTAAGTTAATTAATGATAGTGTATCAAGTATCCATTCTGCAAATTAGCTTGTTAGGGGTTTTGAAATTACTTCATATCTAATTTGAGAGTGAAGCGATGACAAATACTGTTAGCATTTCGATTTATGTTTCTATGCTCTTTACCGGCATTACATGAAATAGGTATGCAGGTCGTTTTTAAATACAGCTCTCAGTGATTTATTTTTAGTGTCACGCGAGTTATGATAACTACATGTACTGATATGGGAATGACACTAGTATCATCTTTAAGACACAGGTGGAAAAAGAGGTTGATATATTCAAAAGAAGGAAGAGGGAAGAAAATATGAACGATTGAATGCATCAGTCGATGAATGCAAAAGAAGGCACGAGCTGTCAGATGCAAAATACACCACTAAAATTAAAGATATGCCATCATTAACGCCTTTTAAGTTACGAAAGTTTAACAAGTCAATATTCAATGCTTTGATTACCCATACTCTATCTCATCAGATTTTAAACACTGCCCAGTTTTATTTTTAACCTACAGGTAATAACGTTTCATTAAAGAAGTTCCCCATTTTTAACAGCTGTCAGTTAAACTAGCTTTAAGTTTTCTTTCAAAATTGCCCTACCTGTACCCCACTACAATAAATACTAACGTCAAGCGGGTGTAGACGCTACTCCAACATTTCAAACTAACTCAGAGAACAAAATGTTTTTTTTTATTCAACTTATGGTTTACGCGCTCTTTGTAAGTTGTGATTCTTCACAAGAAGAGACGTGTTATGATCAGTTCGAATATGTTTTCAAAGTAATGGGACGCCTGTCTGACCTGGAGAAAAAACTGGAAATACAAGAGACTAAAACAAAACAGCCAATGGAACAGGAAGAGAAAATTGCATACTTAACAGGAAAGTTGGAAGGTAACTATGTTAAGAAGTTACTCTATTTTTGAGATTTTAATTCCCAGGATCACTTTGAATTTACTGATATATTGACAAAATTTTATTGATAGGATAATGATAGAACCACGTTCTATTCACTCTAAAACAATATTGGCATATGCCTTTATTTCGTAATTAAGTTGTTTCTTCCAGGAAAAGAGTCGCGAGAAATCCTACAATTGAAATGTTTTTAACAGTTTCTTACATGTACTTATCGATTTCAAAAGCAACGTTAGGAATGTTTATTTTTGTACAAATTTAGGTCATTTCTGTCAGTAAGACATCTTTCTTCATAAAATGAGAGCTACTAGTAAATGTGATCCTGGGAATTAAAGATCTTTATGCAAACACTTGGCATAATGACATAATTTGGACTTAATGCATTTACATTTTAAGAGCAGAAAACGGTTTTATATCTTTATAAAATATTCATTTAAAGTTGTCTTAAATATAAACCGATTGTCTTAAAGAAACTCGTTAGGTAGTATTTCGGGATCAATATCTACAGCGGAAACTAATTGGTACAATCCGATATTCGATGCGCGAAATAAAGGCTGAATTCAAGAACACGATGCCTTTTACCATACCTTGGTTTCATTCAACAAAATGCAATCATAATTCGATCGAAAAATGAACTTATAATACCAATGGAGTAATTTTACGCACTGTTCAAAGTATTTATGCTTTTTAAAAAGTTTGCGTTTTTAAAAGTTGTTAACATGTACATGTAGTATACTTTACACTTAAATATTTCATATTTCAATTAATCAATTAATAAAATCGCTTTTGGAAATACGTCTTATATATTGCAGTGTCGAAACTAAGTTAAAAGTAGATTTCGAGATTGTGTCATTAAGACTGAATTTATGATGAAGCTGGAAATATTTTTGTTTTGAAATCATAATTCATAATTAATGCTCACAAAAACTGTATTATGCATAGTACTTGTTTTTGTAAACTTAGAATTGTAAAGAATTCCAAAGAATTAAAACTTCCTAAACGGCTAAATAAATGTAACAAATTTGATTTAATCATGAAGAAATTTCTCAATTTTGCTGACTACTTTAATCCATTTCATCTAAGCATGGCATGTCAGAACGTTTTCCATACAGGTTAATCAATAGTAATACAAATTGCAGCAATTATAATGACAAAACAAATTCAGCTGAACTCTTATCTCACCGAGAGAGCACATCTCGTGGACTGTCAATCATTATTTTGTCACTGCAAAACTTGATATGTTTACTGGTATACAATACTTCTAAATGTAAATACACGTCCTGTATATTTTGTGTAACATTAATGTGCTTCATATAATTTCAGATGTAACAAAAGCAATAAAGAGCGTGTCCGTACAGACAGCGTCTAACACTTACACAAGATGGGGAAGAACTTACTGTCCAAATGGTTCGTCCCTTGTGTACGATGGTTTTGCTGCGGGATCAGATCATTTACGTCCTGGGGCCGCAGCTAACTATCTTTGTTTAACTAAGGAGCAAAATGGAACGACCAAACTAAAGTGACCAATTGGGCAAATAATATTTACGGGGCTGAATACGAAACTCCTCGAAGTATGATAGAAAATATGTACAACCACGATGTTCCATGTGTCGTATGCCGCGTGCCTAGAAGTAATGTTTTAATGATCCCGGGGAGGAACGACTGTCACAAAAACTACACACTGGAGTATAGCGGATATCTGATGTCCGGGTATAGCACTCATCAAGCAGCGACAGAGTTCGTTTGTGTTGATGATAAACCTGAAGCCATTCCGGGGACAAGTGTTAATTTAAATGGAAAATTGTTCTACTTTGTACAGGCAAAGTGTGGGTGCCCACCGTACGAGGAAGGAAAGAAAATCACGTGTGCCATCTGTTCATTTTTGGGATGAAACTCAATATCGAATACATTAATTTGTTGTCATGTATTGTTCTCTAGTTTATCTTTTCTAATCTATAAATGAAATTCAGTAGAAACATGTATATTTTAGACATCCACTTTTATACAATATTGTAGCTGAGAATATTTTCATGTAAATCTAGCAATTGATTACGTTTTGTTTCATGTAACTTTTATTTGCTTATTTTGTTATCAATTTCAGCTTTTGTCTAAATGAAAATATTGGAATGTTCGAAACTAGTGAGACAGTGTGTTTACAGATAGCGTGTACTTTCTGGATCATTTCCGTTGGTAATTGTTGAATATGATTGACTAGATAGAATATTACATGTGATCGATTTCACAACGAAACCACAAGGATGGTGTTACTTGTACATCGAAGTGAAATTGTAACCTAATACAATATTATAAGATTAATACTATTTTGTGACTTAATAAATTTTATCCATTTTCCTTTAAAATCATTTCGATAACATGGCCGAGAAAGAGTGGTATATAATCTAATTTAGTTTGTGTCATAAATAAGTACTGAACTTTTACATGTACATGTTACCTGCCTTTGTGATTAAATACGTATATGTATATATGAACTAGTTTTGTAAGATGACAAGTACTGCTCGAGTCCTAATAAACTTATACTCTGTGTCTTGGGTTTTGTTCTATATGTTCGCATCAGGTCGGCTGGATCTAACCGTTGCAGAAACGTACAGGAAACTATTTCATTACACGGAACTATAAGTAGTAAATTGACTTTTAAACTATAGTTTTTTTTCTGTTCCTTTTAATGATGGTGCTATAAGTGAAAACTGTTTTGTGCTCAAACTCAGTTTTTATAAACACAGAGCCAGGCTTCTGCAGTACTAAGAATTAAGTTAAAGTCAACAATGTATTTTTCATCTCAAAGCAGTATTTAGCATCCCATAAGTCATATATTACCCGTTAACGGAAACAATGTCAAAACAGATTTTAATAGTGGGAAAATTATAATAATTGCCGTGGTTTTGTACATCACCGACCCTCTATGCTACAGTAGAAAATATTCCACAAGAACGATGAATAACTAACTTCAGTATGTGACCTTGACCTTTAAGGTGTAGACCCGGTACTTGCGCATGACACTTTATCTCCATGTGCTGAATATGTGTTCCAATTCATTTAAAAACCTTTCAATGTATTGCAGAGTTACAATCCGGACATTGACATGTACATACATACAGGATTCAAAAGTGTCTAACCTCTAAGTCTGTCCTTAGCCTTCAAGGTAAGGATGAGGGACTTGTACGAGACATGTCATCCCCATGTGTTCAACAATTTTGCCATGTAATTTTAAAATCATTCCATGCTTGACAGAGATACCATGTATACAGGATTCCATTACCGTTAATTTCTTAGGTGTGACCTTGACCTTCAATGTAGGGTCATGGGTGTTGTACGCGACAAGTTGTCTTGATGTGCTGAACATTAGTGTTAAGTTATCTAAAAATCTTCCAATGCATGGCAAAGTTACAGTCCGGACACGAATGTGTGTATTAAATAGGATTTCATTACCTTTAAACTCTAAGTGTGGCCTTGACATTTGAGGTAGGGATGTGGTCTTGCACGCGACACGTTGTCTTGATGTGCGATACATATGTGCCAAGTTATTTTAAAGTCCTTCAATGCAACTCCGGTGTTAGATGACTCTCGTGCATTTAATGACGTCGGAACGAACTACTTTTATGAATGAATGCGTAAATTCATACACTTCTACAAGAAAGTAGAGCTAAAAAAGCATAGGTAGTTTTTCTATTTCTGCTACTGGTGATAGCGGACATGTCTAGTACTGGCTTCAAAACTTTGAATGCCGCTATTGTATGTGTGTTTCGTCAGCTGCGGCTTTAGAGTTTTAGATCAGCCCCATTACGATACCTTACCAGAATAACAGGGCATGGAATTTTCATCTAATGCCATTGAATAGGGAAGCATGTACATGTTTTGGTCAAATATTTATTTAACAGTCGTTTCATACCATTTACGATGTTTTACAACCGAAGCTAACCATAAAAACCTCATTTTTATTCAAATAAACATCATTGTCATTACATTTACAGCGGATATTCCAAATCACGCATGATAAAATCCGGTAAGAATGTTCAACTAGTTCACAACGCTTGGAATTTTCCTTTTGATTTAGGCTAAAGGTTTTATTAAGAACGTTTCATTTGATTTGCCTTTAGGTGATATTAAGGACGTACTTAAACATATAATAGCATTTTCTAGTATTTTGATTTTATTCCAAAACAAATGTACTTTATTTTTGACATAACTTGAAAGCGTTCGCACTAAAACACAAGTGATCATGTTATAAATAAATTGTCCCCGTGACTCTAATTGGAACAGTCGACGATTTGCCGCAGATATAATTTTTTAAAGCTTCTCGGGAGTGGTCACGAGACAATTGTCAAATCGGCAAGATGGCGGCCAATTGATAAAAATTCTGACCTGCCCGAAACTTTCGTTTTACGTTACGTTAAATAAAAATATTCTGTCATTTAAATGTGGCAAATACAAATAGTATAGTCTGTTAAATTAAATTAATAATTGTTGTTACCCATTTGTTATGAAATACCGAAATGCGAGCGTGTGAGATTTCTGACATGATCCCTACGGAGTAAGCTTCAACGTACCCGTCCTGTTAAGCTTTTAAACCGGGTACGCTGAAGTTCTTAAACCAAGAAACATCCGGACGGTCAGACAGACAGACAAATTCGCGATATTATAGCCCCACTTCGGTGAGCATGTGAATTGACTTGGTTTTGTAAATCGCTCATCACTTATGCTAGAGTAACCATGCAAACCAACTATACTTTGAGGCAATGTCATTATGATTTTTGAGAAAAAATAAAGATAACCTTCTGATACTATCACTGATAGCTTGTATGTTAACAGTATTGAAGTCCTCCATGCATGTATTTATGTCTCGGTGCACAGCTGAAGATATTTACGTGTCCAAATGTATTTGGTACATACATTTTGTCGGTTCAAAGAAATTTCCTATTAATGCATATTGACCAAACAAATAAATGTTACATGTAGGCACTTTTGCTTAAAATACGTACACTAACTATGCAAAGTCTTTAACTACACAAATTTTCGTGAATATATTCATTAAATAAAAATCATCATTCAATTTGAAGAATTAAGTTAGGTTTCCTCATTTATAAGTAATAGGTACGTTTAAATAGTAATAAGTAATATTTAACATATAAGAACCTCTGTGGATAACCTTAATACTGCAAGGGAATGTAATGCATGACGTCATGTTGTTTCTTCACTCTTATGATCATAAGTAATTTATAAGTTTAATTTTCGAGTAAAGCAGTCCTTTTTGATAGCTCATTCTTTTTTGAAATCAAAATCAAATCGATTTGTCGTAAAACTGCGCTTGATTTAGAGGAATCCCCAGTTATTCAAACGAGGTGAAAAGCTACATCCACCATATATGTAACTGTACTGGTATCGAATCCGTTTGCGTACGCTAGTAGTATCAGATATCGCACTACTTTCGTGTTTCTTTCTAGAAATAAGTCGCGATTGTTTGAATAACGATATCTTATATGTACTGTTTCTTTAGCAAAGGTAAAATATTACTTAGAAATAGACAGTTTTAAGAGTGCAGCATCGCTTTAGTCCACAGGTCGCACGTGAAAGACACACTGTTTGTGCATGAGCAAAGGATTGCTTATTTATGTCCATTTTAAGGGCAAGCCTTTCCCTTAGCGAATAAAACCGACGGCGACACATCCACCCCCCCCCCCCGACGCACACACAAAATATTTGATTTTTATATCCAATAAATATGAAATAATAATTTTATTGAAATAAAAATGAAACTATATACATATATCGCCCGAATTATAAAATGAAAGACGACCGCTGCTCAATTTTGTTATCAAAGGGAGGTAACTAACACGGTTACTGTTATACGAGTAGTGTATAGTGTATCCCTTTGTACGCTTTTGCTTTATGTAAAATTCTCCTCAGTTTGTTTGTACTGAATCAATGATTTTGTTGGTCCATAAACATGAATATTTCAGCTGTGTAGCTAATATTGCATGAAATTGTTTACTTCAGTAGGTAATCTGCGGGATCTGGACCATAGTCATGTGTCATTTCACAATATGTACACGGGCTAAAATATTGTCAAATGACACTAATTTCTTTCACTGCATATTAATATGCTAAGAACATAACACTGACAAGACTGCTTTTTGAAGCAGTTTCTGCAATTATAGTAAATCGGCTTACTACAACATAGGTTGTGAAAGAGTATGGTATGCTACATACCAGATATCTAAGCATTCAGAGTACAATTGTTTTAAAAGGTTTTCCTATTTGTTGCCAAAGCAATCAGAGTTTTGCATGGAATGGCATTTTTTTAACAACTTTGACACAGCTTCATGAAGGGAACATCCCTACCAATTTCCGTCAGCGTCTCTGTCATTACATCCTATATATGCGTACACAAATATAGGACAACATTGTACACCAAAGAAGAGCATGCGTGCAAAGTTGTTTGCCTTATAATGTCCAATGTATTAAACAATGATATTGGATCCACAGCAGCGTCACTGTCATAACATCCTTAATGACCTGTATCTATTGTATAAACAAACGCATTAAGCTCACAAAAGAAGGGCGACATTATTCATTATTTGAACTAATGGTTTTTTAAACGGTGTTTTTAAATCAAAGTACTGATTCAAAGTAAATTGGCAGTTTTTTTATTATGTGATCCTGAAATTCCTTCTAAAAGTGTACCATCACATTTACTCTCGAGTTTTTTAAATTAGTCCTATGAAACTGCTTGTGATTCAGAGTCATCAAATTATCATTGAAGGTACATTTTATCTAGCATCATGTGACAGTAACTAAATAGATATATGCGTACACAAATATATGACAACATTGTATACCATGCGTGCAAAGTTGTTTGCCATATAATGTCCAATGATCAGTGGGTAAAATGTCCAGTTCACGGTGAAAACAGATCGAACTACGGCTTCCAGTTCACATAGTTACATGTATAACTTGAAGACTTTTTCTTCTGTGAGTGGTTCTGGTTGCTTGTGGATGCAGATGACATTGACTAACCAGTTCTTCGTATCGTTACATTGTTCTCTTCACTATGATTGATTTGAGTTTTGGCCAATGAAAATTGTTTGTCGCCTTTTCTTCCTGGGTAAATGTTTAAGATCTGGATACATTGTGTCCGTATTTATGTTGGTAACTAAAGGCTTCAGTGGTGTAGTGGCTACATGTACGACGATCGTTTAGTTACCAATAGAATCAATCCCTTTTCAGGATGAATGAGGGGTGTTTAGTAGCATGATATATAATATTCATTCAGCATTAAATTGGTAAAATTGTAAAATGTGCAGGATCTTTTCAAACTAAACAGTTGGTTTCATCATGAGTGACTGTTTTTAGGGCGATTTGTTTAGTTGATGTATCTTGTTTGGCAATCTGGTTAAAGCAAGTTAGCACTATCTAAAAGGTGGTACATGAGACGTTTGTTTGAACGTGGGAATAGAAAAAATATCACGCATAATAACAAACAGGAAGACGGAAAATAAAGTTTTTGAAAGATGGCAAAAGATATCATGTTAAAAAGATTGCATATATAAAAGGGGCTTGCCTGAATGATTAAAATCGCGTGGCCTGTTTTCTAAACGCCGTAAAATGATCTCATAAAAGTATAGTTGCGTACCTTTAAAGTATCGTCCTCCAAATGTTTATTATATAGGCCTATTTGCGACGCCTGCGGTCATTCCAGAGACTTTCAGAGCGAGGTGTTAGGCATTGAAAAATATTGAAATGTTTTGTATTGGACTGTTTGCCGTTTTCTGTCTCTCGGCAGTTGCTTTATCCCATAATGAAGAGAAATATGACAAATTTTAATCGTTTTTCGAAGTAACGGAGAAATTATTAGACCATGAAAAGGAAATTGCGACCCTGAGAGCGCAACTTGAAGGTAAATGTTTTGTAATTCTGAACATGTCCATAAAATAAAAGTTAAGTCATACCTAATATAAAAATGTGATTACTTCTTAATCGGGTAAGCGATGCTATTGTATTCAATTGATATATGTTTAAGATGAGGACATCATTTGCTTTCATGCGCATTTATATTATTATCTATTTGGGCTATTTTTCCACTAATTTGTTTGAAAATGATAATTCAGTTTCTATCAAATACATTTTCAAAAAATGAATATCAAAAATACAAGCGGAAGAGCCCACATTAAATATAGAAAACTAAATGTTTACAGACATCATCTGATATAATTTCTTTTATATTAAAACATTTTATTTCTTTTTTAATTATTACTTATATATTCGTTAATTTTGTTGTTAACAGAAAGCATCTGGTATCATTTATTTTGCATTAAAGAATAAGATTTGTTTTCGAATTGAGTATATATTCATAAATGCTCCTGTATGATAATAGATACGCGTAACTTATACGTTTGTTTAAATTGTTAACACTATCACATGTTAACTGTGAAGTATATTTTCGTATACAATGTTATGTGTAATCTATTTGTTTTTATCTCTTTCAAAACAGGAACTCTAGGATAAAACTGAATTTTTAAGTTTAAAACAATTTATGATCGAATTCAGACAAACATGCGGCGAATTGACTGCTCCCGTTCAAAAGTTCATTATTGTCCTGGGATTGTTCTTAAATCCATGCTGCATGTCACATCATGTTTGAGTCTCACAGTATTATATGAATGCATCATTTTCCATCTATTTATCTCTTCTATGTAAGTGATGTAGAAGAAATTTAGTTAACTTTTTATGTTACTAAATATGTAACTTTAATTTATTTTTACAGAGTCGAGAGCAATAATTGCATATATGAATGGTACTCAACACAGGTCATCAATAGACACTGCTCATGGGTCATTCGATGCCGGAACATACACTCACTGGGGCCGTTCATCATGTCCAGTCAATGCTTCCCTTGTATACAAAGGGTATGTCGTTGGTCTAATTACGGTGGCAAAGGCGCAGCTGCAAACTATCTTTGTCTACCAAAGAATCCAGACTGGAATGACAATAAGGAGACGCCTAGAAGTGTTGCCTTAATTTATGGAGCAGAGTATGAAACGCATGACAGCGTCTTTAATGCTCTGACTGACCATGATGTACCATGTGCCGTATGCCGCGTTCCACGAAATAACATCATAATGGTCCCCGGAAAGACTGTGTGTCACCAACATTATCATTTGGAGTATAAAGGGTACCTCATGGCTGGGTATCCTGGTCATGTAGCGGCTTCAGAATATGTTTGCGTCGATGGAGAAGCTGAGCGTACTGCAGATTCTAGTGCTGCAGATCAAAATGGTAAACTGATGTATTTTGTGTGGGCGACATGTGGCTCGTTGAAATGTCCACCTTATAAGGAAGGACAAGAACTGACTTGCGCCGTCTGTTCTTATAAGCCTTAAATCTGTTCCTTACAACTGAATTCTGGTAATCTATCTCCGTACAAATAACTTTTTGTTTCAATATTTGCTTTCGTAATCAATTGAAATGAATGCTTTTGTTGGAAATGGCAATTTGTTTCAAATGCACTAAATAAACGCAGAATCCTCATTTGAATTAATGTGTCGTCCGTTCCACAATCGGTAATTTTCAGTTTAAGCACCGTTCCTAGACATAGTAAAGTGCTCACTCAAGAAATGATAGAACTTTTCATAGAACAAGTACGCTGTCAAAAGTCAGATCTACTCAATTATAGCATTTGCTTAAGATTATACATAGTCTGCAAAATCAAACTGGAGATTAAATTCACAATTTAATTGTGAAAGGCAGTTTAGTTGATAATTCAAAACTCCTAACATTTCATATAAAAGAGGAATATATATGACGTTATGAGATTTAAAAGTCTGCTGAATCCTCATTTACTATACTCACTGACAGATGCTATAATGGACTAGTAACCAAGGAAACTTGGCAATCTTTTAACTTTTCTACCCCCACCCTACCACACGTATGGTCATACTAGTCAGTTATGACGGTTAGCCATTATCGACGATGATGATGAAGATGAATTTTACATGTTCTTTTATAAGTGAAACTTTGTCATTTCTTACAGAGAAACCGTGGTGTTTTTCTTTGCTCTTTTAACAAAATGTAATTAATCTCTCTATATATAAATGTATATCAAACTTCTCTATGTTTACCTTACGCAACACATTGAAAATGGTACTTTGTAATGCGTATGGAAAGTGTATGTAGTGTTTATTTATCATTTTATCATTGACATTTATATTTATATGTTCATATGTTTTAATTCGCAAGTAGTTTGATGTGTGTTGCTTCAACACCGTCTTATTACACGTTAATATTAACCATTTTGTCTCTCAGTATAAGGAACGAAATATTCAAACCAGTCTTAACCCGTTAGTTTGTATTTATGTGATTTACAAGGATATCGAAATATAGATATTGTAGGATAAGCATTGGTCAGGTCGTTAATAATTAGTAATAGATATATTTAACCTTTTCGGACTATGTGCAGAGTGGAGGGGAAAATTGAAGCTTTTAGTGTTTTTTGTGATTAAATTCAAGGCGAAGCAAAAGTATGTTATTAGTGTACTTGTATGTTACAACCTCCTTATTATATCTTTTGGTGTTTTATGTCATTAATAATTAAAAAGATTGTAAAAGTTCTGTGTTTTACTAGTTAGAAATGGAAGAGGTTAATAAAGTTTAATGTTAAGTTAGTGTTTTCGAGTAAGGAGTAATTTCAAAGCAAAACAAAATTATTTTATTAGTGAACTTGTGTGCTGCAACCTCCTTTTCCACAGGAAATATTTATTCTGAAAATGTTTTCAACACTGCAAACACATTATGTGCTTAAATGGATGCTTAAGAACGTTACTTAGAATTTTGAGGCTAGAAGTTGTTTCATGAGATTGATTACACAAACAACAAATTGTGACAGGACTCAAAATTCTTCAGTGTATGAATTCTATCTTCATGAATACTAGTTTGTGATAGTGTGCTGTTTAAATGTTATATACAGACATTACTAAAATAACACAAATTGTGTTCATTGCTGATCATTAATAAGACTAAAATTTTGTTCTACTAGAACTGAATACATGTATTCATTTTGTGCATAATATTGTATATGTTTGCAAATAAAATGTAGATTACACTTTAGCCTCCATCTGTTGTATTCCAAGTTACCAAACGCAAACACTTGAAGCTATTTGCGTTATAATATATAAGTCTGATGAACATTTCCGCGGTTCTGATGTACTCAGGTTTTTGTCAATATAATTGATTTTGAGCACTTATGTTCAGATGCGTCTTCGGTTTGCTGAGAGTATATGAGAGTATAGTGTCGTCCATGTCCTTGAACAACAAACTTTAGTTTCACTATTCTTCACTATAACATGAAGCTGCAGTGTTCTACGTTTAATGTACCTGTAATACTTTGTTGATTTGCTAAGTACATATGTAACTTATTCCAACTCGGAAATCTTGCTTATGTTTTATTAATGTAGCAACGCCAATCCAAAAAACACAACAAACCTACAAATATACGACAAACAAATTAGATAATCGAACATGATCTGAACATCAAATCTAATATATGTGTGATCCCACAACACTCACACACAGGCGTAGTATAGGGTTCTAGCATCGCCTCTTTCCTGGAACGATGGTTCGGTAAACTGCCCGCATGCAAAAGTGATCGAAATAAGAAGCCGGCTTTAAATCTACACAACAACGAACAGAACGATATAAACCTCAAGTAACTTATCTCCTAAAAACATTTGTCGCTGGTAGGAATAGCTGGATGAATAACGTTCAACAATTTCAGTGATATACATGTATACTCCGGAGCCAACGTTCCGAGTTATTCCAGTTTCCGGTGACTTTTGTTTACTTCCGGTATCTCTCGAGATTAACGTCGTCATAAGCCGGGCACTTTGTAAATTAATAAGTATTGAAGAACGCTAACACCAAAGACAAAAACAATAAAAACGTGACAAAAACATGTATAACAGAGGCCATACGACTTCCACATGATGAAACAATGTATGTTTTACTATATCCAATTCATGTGCTTTAAAATAAGTTTAAAACTTCCAAAAAACACTTTTTGCAAATTTGACACCTGCTTAATGTTTGTAAACGAACTTTTATTGACTGGTTTCAATCGATCATTTTCCCGTATTTTAACACATATACATAAACGTTTAAACTTGACTCCCCTTCTGTACTGACAAATGCATGAAATGCAAAAGCAGTAAAACTGCAATGTTCCAGAAAGTATCCCTACGGGCCAGGACTGTAGGACAGGTAAAAATTGATGTTGTCCTGTGATGCTAGTTTACTATTTTGTTTTTTACCTTCTAAATGAACTAAAAATTCACCTCTGAAACACATAAGACAACCTATGTGTGCCGCGTGAGCGACCGCTTTTCCGAGAATGCCCACTTCTCACCTGACTGTTGATCTGTCAACACATAAAAATATGTGCTCAGATATTGTCACTCAGATCAATTAAGTCCGAAAATTTTTCGTACTTAGAAAATATTCGAGATAAAAAATTTTCATAAGCTAAAAAGTTAAAGTGTTTAAGTGTTAAATTTGTTTTACTTAAGTTAAGTGCCACTAGGAGGAATACGCGATCAGGATTAAGGATAAAGAATAGGATAAGTTACGAGCGGGAAAGACAAGGGTAAAGAAAAAACAAAAAGTGGGGTAAGAAAGTTAAACTAGGAAAGCATTTGGCTGGGACAATAGTTGTTGAAAATTAGGTGAAAGATAGCCGGAATACTTAGGTAAACCGACTATTATTCTTCAAAACAGAATTTAGTAGCTAAGTTAGGAAAAGAGTCTTGATTATTAGAATCAAGACCCAGTAAGTAAGCGTAGTGTATAAACTATTAATTCAACTAGTAAATAACTAAAAAGAGAGCTGAAACGCAAGTATTTATTTTCAGTGGGAAAAGAGAAAAAAGGTTTAGTGGGGTCCAAGGTAATTCAATGGTATATAAGGGAAAACAAGTAAGAAAGTATAACAAAAAAGTGCTCAAAATTCAGGACAGGTCGATCATAACGTAACGTCATCTTTCGGCAAATATTATTTGTTTATTAAGTAAACGAACTCTTTCAAAATTCATATACATAATATCTAAGTGTTTTCTGACTTTTTCGACATTTTTTAAAGAATAAATCAAAAAGAATAATGATTGGCATAAAACAATTGACGTCAAAGGCAAAGGTATCTGCAGTTAAAGCAGTCAGAGCAAAAAAAAGAATAAGTACAGTAGCCCGTAGGGCACAACAGAGTAGAACGATCAGGCTAGTCAACGACTTAGCAGGTGACAGGTCACACATGATCTCAGAGAGATTTTCATGGCGTGAGCTAAACCTGACACTCGAAGAAATATCAATGAGTAGAGTAGGGAATGCCTCAACAAAATCAATGCAAGATAGAGTAGAGGAAATAGTTAGTGCTAGGAAGATGTCGACAAGTGCCAGTAACAATAAGAGCACTATAAACAAAGACACTCAAACCACAAGTGTCAATAAGTGCACTCAAACGGAAACAAAATCAGTGTCATTTAGTACGCAAACTGTCAATAATTCAAGTAGAGTAGGTGTTACACAAATAGAGACAAACAATAGGGTGTCAGCAGACACACAGACTGAAAACCTTGATTATCAAGTAAACAAAGAAACTCGAACCACAAGTGTCAAAAATTGCACTCAAACTGAAACAAATTCAGTGCCACTTAGTACGCAAACTGTCAATAATTCAAGTAGAGTAGGTGTTACACAAACAGAGACAAACAACAGGGTGTCAGCAGTCACAAAGACTGAAAATCTTGATTATCAAGTAGGGCAAACTAATAATCAAGGGCAAACCCCAGATACGCCAGATCAAGACAGGGAGATAAATTTATCGAAAAATTCTCTCTGCAATTTCACAAAAGTAGAATCTGATGAAGATGTATATTTTAGAGTAGTGAGTAGACTAGAGAATGAATATGTATTAGTTAAAAAAACTAAAAAACAGGACACCCCTAAAAAACAAATTACCAGGACAGAAGGGGTGTCACAACCATCCCCAGTATTATTAGGATCACCAAAAATTCAAAAAGATAACAGTCTCAGTAAAGGGGGGGCAATAACATCCCAAATAATCTTAAATAGCCCAATTCAAATCAATATCAACAATAAGGGCAATACATCTACCCCAATAGAAATATTAGACACCCCTCAAAATGAAAGGAAAAATAACAAAATTTCTTCTCCCATCCAATTAAAGAACAAATTTCAGATTTTAGAAGAGGGAGGGGAAAAAATCGCTACCAAAACGAAAAATCTAAAAACAACCCCCACCCCATCACCCCCTTCTACAAAACAACAGACCACTGAACAAAAAGAAATCATTAAAGAAAAATGGGTCGATATGGTCATAAAGGGGGTTCAAGGGGGATTAAGCACACAGAAATTATCAAATATAGAAAAAAATTTAAAACATCAATTCGGCGGTAATGTCATAAGGAAATTGGAAAACAATAAGGGGGCTTTATTTCTCCAAGTAAGAAAAGATTTTGAAACGAAAATCACAGATTTCAGGTTCGGAAGACATGAAATCAAAATAGAAAACAAAAACCCCCCTACCTCAAAAATAGCAAAAATCAGCATGGGAGTTTTAGAGGTGCCAAAAAACCAAAGCACCGAACAATTAAGGCATACGCTTATAAAAAACAACAAAAACATTGCAACAATAAGGCAAAAAGAATTTATTAACAAGGGAAAAAGGGAAATTACCAATGAATTAATAATAACTTTCACATGCGAAGAAATGCCATTAAGACTCAAAGGGACAAATTTACTAGTAAGACCAACAACGCTAGGATACATTAGATGTAGAAAGTGTCAGGCTCCCGGGCACAAAACAAGACAATGCAGAAATAAGATTAAATGCCCGAAATGCACCGGTAATCACGAAATAGGACTGTGCAATGCTAGAGAATTAAAATGTAACAATTGTTCAGGAAATCACTGGGGCTCCAGCAAAACCTGCCCCGTCTATAGAAGTTATGTTCAAAAAAATAAACGAAGCAAATTGTAAAATCAAAAAAGAGTACGAATCAAAATGTGCCGAACTAAAGCACACCCCTCAAGATAAATCTCCTACACCCGTTGTCACCCCCACCCCAACTGCTAAGAAACCCCAAGAAACACCAAAAGTAGATACTCCAAAACCCCCAACACCCAAAAGAACACTCAATACGAAAGAAATAATTAACATAAAACAAGAACGGTGTACTTATCCCCTACACCCACCTCACAGACAAATTAAAAGAGAACCAAATTGGGGAGGGAATTATGGGTTCAGTACAAGACAACATATTGGCCCAATGTATTACAGATTCCGAGGGGAGCCACACACAATACCAAACTTAAGGGATATCACAAATTCAAATCACCCACACCCCCATATCATGTACCCAGGCCCAAATGGACAAATGGCAATTCACTGTCCGCTAAACATATGCAGACCATAGATTAATTAATAACTAACCAAAAACAACTCCGAATAATTCTTTAATGGATCACAAAACAGCTGAGGTAAATACTGAGTCCGTCAGGCCCTGCCTCAGCATCATATCATGGAATATTCGGGGTATGAGATCTGAATCATATAGTAAATGTAATGAATTACAAAACTTTCTCATAGACCAAAGAGAACCTATAGATGTTATTTGTTTACAAGAAACTCATTTGGCAGAAAAACATAATCCTTTCAAATTCAAGGATTATCAAAAACCAGTTATGTTTTACAACAAAGAAACCCCCACCTCAGGCGGATTATGTATATATGTCCGCAACGGACTTTCATACTTAACAAAACAAACGGACTATAATACTGTTAATCAAAACATTGCAATAGAGATCATTGGCAAAGATAGTAACGTATCGATTTATAATTATTACACAAACAGTAAAGAAAACAACAACATAAATGTCTTTAGGAATATCTTCAAAAACTTAGGACAGTCTAATGTAATAGTAGGAGACTTTAACTTAAAACATCCACTTTGGAACCCCGAAAATGATTTTAGGCGCGATGCTGGGGCAGAGGATCTGATAGACTTTATGAATGAGTCAGATCTCAATTGCATCAATGATGGCCAATGCACCCGTCTCGCCGAGCAGGCAAACCAGACAGACTCAGCCCTGGATCTGTCTATAGTCTCCTCAGGTCTGCACCATAGGGCAACGTTCCTTGTAGTCGACAATAGCTTCAGTAGTGACCATCTTCCTGTAATAACAATAATAGAAACACCAATAAGGTTTGAAAATGCAATAATAAATGAAAAATGGCTCATAGACAAGGCATCCACTGCCCAGTGGATGGAATTTCACCATTTATGCATTACAGAATTGAATTATAAGATTAAAGAACAAACAGTTGAACAAAATTTCAAAGAATTTTTAGATATACTCAATAGTATTTTAGAAAAAACAATTCCAAAATCCAAACCAAAAATTGTAAAAACTAGAGTCAAAAAAGTATGGTGGACACAGGAATGCCACGAAGCCATACGAAGTAGAGAAATTAGGCGTAAAATTCATAAAAGGGAAAAAACTCCCATAACTCTCATACTATTCAAAATGGCCCGAGCAAGAGCAGTAAGAGTAGTAAAAAAAGCGAAGCAAGACAGTTGGCGCAATTTCTGCTCAACTATAACAAGCAATACCTCATCTAAAGAAGTTTGGAATTTTGTAAACAAAGTAAAAGGCAGCGTACCAAAAAGCAATCCAGTTTTTAAAATAGGCCAGCAAATTATCACTGAGCCAACAGAAAAAGCTAACGCATTAGTCCAACAGTATGCTGAAGCCAGTAGTAATAACGGATACACTAGAGAATTTTTATCAAACAAAAGAATTATTAACAGAGCAGTTAATGAACATATCAATAATAGGAATAATGACAACTCCCAAGAATACAACCAAGAATTTACTATATTCGAATTTAATAAAGCTTTGTCGAACTGCAAGGACGGTGCACCGGGAGAAGATCTGATACATTACAAAATACTTAAAAAATTACCACAGGAAAGTAGAAATACATTATTACAAATATTTAATCAATCATGGGTAGAGGGCACCACACCAGAAAGCTGGAATCATGCAGTTATCATACCATTACTAAAACCTAATAAAGACAAAAATGAACCTGCCTCGTACAGACCAATTTCTTTAACATCAACGTTTACAAAATTAATGCAAAAAATGATAAAACCCAGACTGTGCGCATATTTGGAAAAAAACAATATAATGTCTAAATACCAATCAGGATGCAGAACACATCATTCATGTGACGACAATATCACACGATTAGAGTCAGATGGCAAAATAGCACAGGCAGAACATAAATATCTCATAGCTATATTTTTAGACCTTAGTAATGCTTTTGATAAAATGTGGAACGAAGGAGCACTCTTGCAACTCCATAACTCTGGTATACAAGGACGCATGATAAAATGGTTAAGGTGCTTTCTACAAAACAGACAGATTAAGGTAAAATACAATGGAGCTCTCTCAGAGGTAGTGGAAACAGTAAATGGGTGCCCCCAGGGAGCGGTATTATCTCCCATAATTTTCAGCCTCATGATGAATACCTTTGAAACACAAATTAATGGATTAAACAGAGAAAATCCAACTATAAATGCTAAAATATCTCAATTTGTAGATGATTCAGCCACATGGCTAACCTCATATAGTCCGGTACAGGCAGTTAAAAAAGCTCAAACTGTTTTGAATACAATAGAAAAATGGAGCAAATCATGGGGCTTCATAATTAACCCAGCTAAAACTCAAGTTTTATTAATACATAGACAGTCCGTAAAACCTCCGGAAAGAGCCACCAACTTTCCGAAATTAACGTTAAGTGGTACGAACCTCACATACAATGAACACGCAAAATTCCTGGGAATGTATTTTGACAAAACACTTTCTTGGAAAATGCATATAGAATATATGACAAAAAGATGTCTTAAAGATCTCAATATCATAAGAGCAGTAAAGGGAAAATCTTGGGGTACAGACAAAAAATGCCTTCTAAACATTTACAAGGCCCTCATCCTTAGCAAAATCAATTATGGCAGCATAGTATACGCCTCCGCAAAAGAATCACAACTAAAAAAGGTTCAAAGAATACAAAATAGGGCACTAAAAACCATACTAGGATGTCCGAGGCATACCTCTACTCTCCCATTACATACCGAAACAGCTATGATCCCACTACCTCTACAGAGAGAACTTCAAGCACTAAAATATTGGGCCAGAAGCTCCAGACTGGGCCCAAACTTACCTATCAATGACGATATATGCGACCACCCGGCATATTTTTACAAAATCAAAAGTAACAAAAATTTAAAGAAACCTTACACACAACACATCAGAACTCTAATTACAGAATACGGCCTAGGCGATACCCAAATTCAAGAACCGTGCTATGAACAACTAATCAATATTGAAATGCCTGAGATCAATTTAGATCTAGTAGGAAAAATTAACAAATCTGAAAACGCTGAAAGAAACAAAATGATTGCAAATCTAAACATTATTCGACACTTTAGAGACTTTACCCAAATTTATACAGATGGAAGTAAGGACCCGTCAAAACAAATAGCAGGGGCGGGCATAGTAGTTATAGGAGAAGACGGAACAATCTTACACAACAAGAGTTTAAAGCTTCAACATCAAGTTTCAATATTTACATGCGAATTAGCAGCAATAGATTATGCGATAACTTACTGTAAAGAAAATCATATTACAAAATCAGTCATTATTAGTGATAGTCTTAGTTCCTTAATGGCAATAAAATCAGGACAATCTCACAGACAAGAAATGATCTTTAATATACTAAAAACAATCACAGATATAAAACATAGAGGGGACGAAATTCAGTTAATGTGGGTACCAAGTCATGTGGGCATAAACGGAAATGAATTAGCAGACGACAAAGCAAAATACGGCAGCACTTCCGGTACAGAAATTCATATTAAGCTCAGCGTACCGGAAGTCTACAGCATCATAAAAGATAAAGTAAAACAAAAATATCTACAGCAATGGGAAACGTACTGCTCAACACATAACATAGAAATTAATATTAAACCGCCTAGCAAATTACAAACGTACCATCATGATAGAAAAATAGACACAATGTATACTAGACTTAAACTAAAAAGTAGCTATCTTAAAGGGGACCGATACATAGAAGACAAAAACTGCCAACACTGTAACGAAATAGAAAATTTTGGCCATCTAATGTTTCACTGCCCATTATATTCGGAAGAAAGGAAAATATTTGAAACAAAACTTTTGAAATTAGAACTAATAACTATTACGGAAAAAACTCTGTTAGATCCACCAAAAGAAATAGCACAAGATATTCGCCTGGCCATATTCGAATTTATCAAAAATATAGGATACAATGAAAAAATATAGATTAGGACCGATTACATAATGGACTGCTTGGCAAAACACCAGAACAAACATACACACTACTGAAAACACAAACTTTTACGGAGTGTTAATGCCGCCCGGCAATCACTCGAACCCACACACCCACACGGTCGTATCAAAAGACCAAAGGGAAGTATGATGTAGTACACGGACTGCGCAAGTGTAGATCGACTAAAAACCGTATCTTACCCTTTATTTGGGACTCCCACCTTAACGAAATAATGCGTAACTCGCAATGGGGGAAAAACGGTACTTGGACTCTGCAGGAGCATGGTGCGCGGAATGCATGGTGCTAGCTCTGAGCTCTATGACCCTATATACAGTACACAGCACACAACTCACACAACTCTATATTTGATAAAAGTACATAGGGGTAGATATGGCAAGTCTATTATAGATTGTAGATATGTTATTTCGTAGATTAGATTAGAATAGACAAGCCAGTATCGCATTTTAGTGACATAAAACAAATATTTCCACACTAAGAAACCCCTAACACACTCTCTGTACACAAGGGGTGTCCTGTAATTTACCTTTAAGTAGTTTAGTATACTTTATTATACATGTATATATGTTAACAAGAATGAGCTTCCGGTACAGAAAGGTCAAGGACATCAAACCCCCACCTCAGGTGAATCTTTTAGACAAAACACATATCTAAAACACTGAATTCATATACCTCCGGAAAACATGAAAATTTTATAACAAAAAACTTTAGAACTAGATAAGGGCTACCCAACACCCTAGCCATAACTATAAAGCACGATTTAGTAAAGATTTGAAATGAAAATAGAAAAGATTGAAAACATTAGACAATTTTATTACAGATAATTTATTCCGCGATTTTCCAAAATTTTGTAGCATAAAAGACAATTTATAAAGGATACAAAACATTGACAGTTTATATTTCGACCAAATTATATTTAGAATAACAAGGACCAAAGATATAACACAAAAAAACGTAAGAAAAAAGCTTTATTTAAACAAAATCGACAAAAAATCCTTTTTTCTTTATCTAAATATATAAAAAACACATGTATAGAATAATTACTACAAATACCTATCACGTGACAAACCCGGTATAAAGCCGACATCTTGACATGTGACGGAAGCTCAGTAGATTAGATAGTTATTAGTCATTTTATAGAAATATGTGAAATTAACAAATTTTTACTTTTCAGCGGTTCTAGTGTCTGAGTAAGAAATTTGATACCTACATAGGAAAAAATAGTGTCTGTGGCGACATACCATTATAACCCACGCATATACAAACCCCTGGTGATTACAAAAACAAACATACAACTAATAAATGTCCAAAATAATCACCAGGACAATGACTGGAAAAACGTAGAAAATAAAAATAATCACAATTAATGACTGCTTAAACAAGAAAATGCATACTTAATGCCCATATAAAAAGTCATAACTAACCAAAAACAGTGATTGATCCTATAACTAGATACCCCAGACATTGCAGAAAATGCATAAAACACTACTAATTTCCTAAATGGAAGCAGTAATCTACTGTCAAAAAATAGCCGGATCCAAAAAAGCCAAACGCGCACCTGTTATAACTCCATCCGGTTCGTGCGCACTAAAAGTCGCAGTAGGTCACCCAAAACCAACAAGTAGGTCAGGTCAAGTAGTACGAACAGCAATGTTAATCTTGAAAAGCATATCTAACTTTCGCAATTATATTTTCGAACCAATAAAGATGTGTAATATAAGATCAAAACTACATTAAGAACAATCTTACTCAGGCACGAAAAACCCAATCACTCACAACAAAGAAGATGTGAAAAGTACTGGTTAGTCAACCAGGATCAGGAATAGTAGTTCACCAGCATCTGTCCGAGGACCGAATCGCCGATCATGCAAATCATGATCTACACTTACTTCTTTTATTATTTATAAGTAAAAAATAAAACAGATTAACAGATTAAAATTAAAATTTCCTTCTGAAACAATTAAAAAGAATTTCTCACCAAAATTCCACAAAATTTGAATAAAATTTCTATTTTACGAACTCATGATCTACAGCAACATTCATATATTTAAAGACAAATTTTGGCATTTTATCTAATTTATGATACAAATGATTCAAATAATTACATTAATGACTGTGCTTTTTCAACAGTAGTAGACCGAACTGGCGGCCATTAGCACCCTGCTGATTGGTTAATCATTTTTGTCTCTCCTGGCTCCGATTTTTGCTTCTAGCTCCGGTAGTAAACAACCAACTAGTACAAGTCTCTTTATAATTTTCTATTGTACACCATTATAATTAAAGAAGTAAAGTTAACAAGTAGCCTGTGCGGTTGCTGGCTTATTTGGGTTTTAAGGGGTTTTTTTTATTTTCAAAATTTCAGAGTAGAAACATAAAGTCAAACTTTCATGCATACTTTTTAACTTGTTCAAATAAGTAAAACCATCTTTTCGGACAACATTTTATTCTATCATTCAGGACAATTAAATTTTTTATCATCACAAAAAGCTAAGCAAAATAAAAATAGGACAACACTTTATTAAAGGGGATTTTTACTTTACAAAACAAACACATATAACATCTAGTATCAAAATTTTCTAAAAACTGTTAGGCTACCACGATCCAGACATACAAACTAGGTCAATCACACTTAGATCTCATTGGTCGCCGTGATTGGCCTACTATTTGGTAACCAATCAAATACAAACTTTGGCTATACTGGCTGGAAATTGCAGTCAGGTAAATTTCTCCTATTTTCTGGCTTCAAAATTTTATTTTTTAGGCATGACGGGAGACATGCCGGGGTCTCATCCAAATATCAAGCTAACATAAGTGCTCTTTTGGACGGACCTTGATAAAATTCTCATCAAATCAAATCAAAAACCGCAGTTGCTGTTTTATTGGAAGTTATTCCCCTTGGTGAGCGCGCGAATGAGGTCATCGGAAGCTGAAAGCCGTTTTGTTAAAACACTTTTTCATGAAATACTTGCGAGATTTTAATGACAGTTGTTGCATTTTAAAGAAGGGTCATTCATTTTACGTGGTAAGTATTCGATTTGTGATGTATTTCTTTTAAAATATGTTCCGGAGCTATTGTTTTCTTATCCCAACAGTAAGGCGTATCCGAGTATATCTACATCAGACTGATTTAAACTCAATTGTAAGTTTAAAGTATATTAAATAATTCACTGTTTCGTCTTCTCGGGTCTCGAATGATAAAAATTCGTTTAAAGTTCAGAAGTTTCTTAATTTCCATAATTGACTCCAACTTCCGCAGATGCCAAGTATATTCGTAATCGTAATAATATAAATATTGTTTCAAGTATATATGATAAGCTGCACTCTTGAAGGTTTACAAAGAAATCATGTGTAGTTCAGGCTTTCAACCATGTAAAATGTATAGTCAAGTGTTTTTCCTCTTGACAATTGTCTTTGACCAATCACATAAAAGATTTCAAGACAAAACCAGGATCCTAAGTGTTCCATAAATGACAACTTTCATTCAATATCTAGAAAAACTAGAATTCTAATTGGCAAATATATCATTAATTTGCCACATTAACATAACAATTTGAATATATAAAATAAATCTTCTCTGACAGATCTGTCCAGCTTTAATTGTATCGTCAGTACCGGATGATCCACATGATCAACGCAACCAGAATATGTTAGATAAGGTAATAAGAATTTATTGTATTTTGAATACGGAGAAAAAGACCATTAGCTACCGGTGACACCTGCATTATCAGTTCAGCACGTTACCATAGACCCGCTACGCATTCAGAAAAATCCGTTTTCTAACAAATAACTGACCAATTATTACTCAGGTGTAACAGAAATGGTTCAAGTTCACTTAAGATGGTTTACTGAATAATTAAGCACACATTAATAATAAATAAATTAACTAAAAATATGATAATTAATTAGTATGTGGTATAATGACAGTACCGTTGTACAATACGCAAACAAACAAGACTCATGGTTTTTAATGTAAGTTTTAAATTATTTTTACAAATTAAAACATAGTGTCGCTAGCTGTAAGGGTCATATTGACAGGATTTTGAACGCTGAAGAAACGCACTTTTTAGTTTGAAATTGCATTACAAATAGTTGAAGACTACCTCATTCCGACGTAAAATAACACTATGAAAGTACACATGTATTCCGAATGCATCTGATATTGGCGGCAGATAAAAGTATGTCCCTTTATGTTGTAATGCATAATATACCAGAATTCTTTAATGATGCAAATCTTTTGCATGTTTAATATTTTAGAGCAAAACAACATAATAGTTTAAACATTCTCGTTTTATTCCCAAACTATCTAATTCAGGATTTGACTAAGGAATGGCCAACTATTCTTCAATATAGGATTGCTTCAATAATCCAGTAAATGCGAAACAAATGCATGGCCTGCACAATTCACACTAATGATGGTTATACTAAATATTGAATATCTGTGATTTTGGATTTGTAAGGTGATATATTTTTGAGAACCTTAATGGAAATTGTGCGTATCTTGGTTGGATTTTTGTTAAATATAGACACAACCAATTTAAATTACTAAATACGGATGTATTTGATATTGTTTAATAAAACATTTTACAGAGTTTTCTTCCAACCCGAAACATCGACCATACACAACTAAGCATTGTATCCAGTATACCCCCTAACACTTTGTGTTCGGGGATATAATTATTTTCTTTACGGATCATCCATTTGACATGTTTAGAGTAACCAGTAAGCACAAAGTTGACACAAGTGTTAAGTATAACAAGCTAAATAAATAAAATAAGTATTCGTTCGAATCTGTCGTTCTGTGTCACTCATTTAGTTCATGAATAGAACAGGAGTATCACGGTCTCGCATTCAGCTCACATAATAGTGATAAAACTATATCTGGCATTCGATCATACATTACTATTACTTGTATTCGATCACACATTAGTAGTAATGGCATTCGATAGCACATTCCTATTACTGGCATTCGATCACACATTAGTAGTAATGGCATTTGATCACACATTACTATTACTGGCATTCGGTAATACAATACTTTTACATTTCATATGCATGTAATAGAATTGTAAGTATTAATTATATGAATACGTGGGAAATATACATGTACATATGCTGGGATTTTGTATATTAAATGCATGTCATCGAATTGCAAAAAAACTTACCAAATCAACATAAATATTTATCGTAACAAACTGTAAAAAGGGACACATTTACTTCGATCTATTTTGTATATAATGTCAGTGTAAATACCTCAGAGTTGATAACTGACCTTTGTCTAATTGAACGGTCTTTCCGGATCAGTAGAGTTTGAAAAATAATCAATTTACGGTATAAACGTACGTTAGAAATAAATATCTGTTGTAAAATGTTCAGAGATTCAATCTATTTGACATTGAGTAATAGTATAAGAGCACAACAGTACTTCTGTCTTTTCTCTGTTTTTTTTTCATTTTTTTTTTTTTTGAGTTTTCATTTTCTTGTATTCTGTTTCTGTGATACTGATATGTATCACAGATATAACAGAACACTTCTCTTCATAGCACAAGTTACTTTGTAGTAAAATGACGTTTGTCTCGTGCTGTTAATTAAATGCATAGATTTCAGGCAATATATTTTACATGTTGCACTTTCTACAAACAAATAGATGTAGCGTTTGGCATAATATTACCTTTAAACCATGTTTTCACGAGACGTTTCCCAAATAAATTTAAAACCTTGTTTTGTTTTACTTCGTCAGTTTATCTTTTTGTTTCATCTCACTGACAATTAGAGTTTCATAAATTATATTTATCAACCGGTTTTATCATGTCCATCGCACACGAAACTTGATTGTGTACACAAAAGCGTTATCAACAAAACATCTCTTGGCGTAAAGGTTTTTTTCTGTGATTCGTTATCATCAACAGGAAGTTATTTGTGTCCACTGATAGTAGGCTTTGTATGAATACTCTTCGTTTACTAAAGCAGTACTCACTGTTGTTGTAGTGTAAACATTTTAGACGTAATAATATAACATAACGCAGATGTTAGAAATATTCTATACAATATGATTATCACGATGGAAATTCTCCTATGCACATACATCTTTAGAATTACCAAATGTTTAAGTGAATCAAATGGGTTTTTTAAAATATTAATTTAATACACAATTTCAGACAAAATAAAATACACTGTCGTAAGATAATAACATTTCAAAACATAAAATCAATTTCAGTCATAGTTGAGAAGACGAAGACGAATTAAATAAGAAGAAAAAATATTAGTACGCTTATATACACCATTCATTATACGTATATACTCAAATTTAAATAATTACTAATATATTTCTTACGTTAAATTACAGGAATTTCCTTATAGAACTTAAGCCTCAAGCGATATGTTTTACATTACATTTGTTATTTTGTGACTAAGATAATTCTACTCAAAATTATTTATTTACTTTTTCAGATAAGCGATTCAGATTAACAGAAGAATACACCAGTACTATAGTATAATGTAATAATATATAAATATATGACAAACCGTCTTTAATCTTTCCTTTTATTATGAAGCTTACGTTTGACACCTTAACCAAAAATATCTGATATATATCTCTTCGTCTCTCAAAAGAAGTAGCAATGTCATCATGATTTTGTTTTCATATGCAGGCGAGGTTCGTCAAGCAGTCCTGTGTACGGTAGTTATGGGGCTACTACAGAAAGATCAGGTACATCAAGTTGTTCCATATAGATTATATAAAACACTCGTCCTTTTGTAAGCACTCTTTTAAAGTATTTTTGCAATTATTAGTATGAATTAAACCTACACTATAGTATGTAAACGAAGGGCACAATCGACAATTCCAGTGAGCTTATGCTGAATGTCAACTAGCTTCGGTTGACGATATGATAAACTTTCAATAAGCTGCTATAGAGCAATATTTTGTTATTCCGTTTGTGTTTAATTTCTGTTCGAGTATACCCATATATTATAATATCATTTAATAAAATCTTTACAATTTGCAAATGAATCAACCAATGTAAAGAGTGTAATGTAAAAACAGAAATTAAGACAAACAAAATATTTCCACATTTCACTTGTTAACAATCAGGCAGTTGTGTTATATCGAAATTTCTAGTATTAAAATTGAAATTCCCTTGATGAAGTACCAAGTAGATTAGAGGCGCTTAATCACAATGTCAACATTGTACATTGTTTCATTCTCGGCTACAATAAAACAAAAAAGTATTTCAAGTATGTTTTGCAAGGACTGAAGTATCAACGTATTATTGTGCTTCAAAGACGGAGGAATGGAGTTTCATCCTGATTATTTAGTGCAAATTGTAATATGAAAAATGAAATAAACTTATGTTGGAATTTCATCTTGCTCGATTCTGAATTACATGTATGTTATGTTACTTCTAACTTTCAAATGTCATTCCGGAGAAAGCAGAAAGTGATTGCAACAAAGTAAGCCCAACGATTATCAGACACAATGAACTACCTTTTTAGTTATATCTCATTGTAATTGTGTTGTTTCCTTGTACCGGAATTAAGTAGCCCTTTTGTAAACAAAAGTTTAGTAAAGTACAAATCTCCACTTTTAAGTTAACTGCGTAATCACAGCTATAACTCTTGTGCTAACTCAGGAGATCTCGTTATTGCAATTTACTTTATGAAATTTATCTTAAATCTGATGTGGTGATAAATGCTAGTATTCGATTTTTCTCAATACCTGGTCCATCGTTTTGATATTTTGTAGGGCAAGCAAACCGAAAAACAGACAACACAAATCAGATTACATTGTTATTATTCATAAGAAGGAAGAGGGAAGAATTTTAATACCACAGTGAGTAAATACAAACAGAAGTAACATAAAAGTATGTCGCAAAGGTCAAAATAACCACTAGTAAAATTAAAGGCACTCGTCACGAATCACATTTTTAAACATGTAAACTGAATCAGCAATGAAAAAATAGACATGACCTATATTCATTTCGCTGCCGTCAACTTCTAGCTTTATAAATAAATTTATAGAATTAAAGCAGTGTTTTTCTTGATGCATGGTACAGATACAAAAATTCCTTTTGTAACAAAACAGTTATTTCCTTGCTGTATGTTACAGATTATAAAATGTCCTTTGTAACAAGATGGTATTTTCCTTGCTGCATGTTACAGATTCTAAAATTTCATTTTAACAAGACAATGTTTTCATTGCTGCATTTCTTAAATGTCCTTTGTAGCAAGACAGTGTTTTCCTTCCATTTGACACTCATTTTGTTAGGTTTGATCGACTTTGCAGATGATTGTGTTTCCTTCTATGTTTTTCTAATATTTTAATTTCTCATCAGTTGTGTCATGTCAAGTGCTGTAGCTTGTTTGAGTTTTCAGCATAACCTTATCAAACCTTATTAAAATAAATCTCATGACCAGTAGTAGCAGAGGCTTATAGACCAATGTTATCGACACGACAATGACTTCTGTAGATATTTTAGCATTTAGTCTGCTGACCTTTGAAAATAGATTTCCACATATTCTAATTTGGACCGTACCTGTATATGTTCGAATGGTGTCATATGATAATGCATTGAATGAAAAGCAAACCATGTAGACCACCATCAGTCTCCACGGATCAGAGTGTACATGATTATCCCTGGTTGCAAAGAAAAATCATTAACGGCATAAATGATTTTCATGATTGCCGAAGCATCGGCTGGCTGACGTATGACAAAGTCGACGTGCGGTAAGATTACACTATCAACGCAAAATGTTACAAGACTGCAACCAGAGACTAGTGTGGTCGATGTCCTATGCCCTTGCCTAGATAAACGTTTATTTTTATGATTCGAATACATCAGAAACATGCAACATGCTATGAGAAATGTCTCAGCGCCTTTAACTGCAAGCTGCATTACAATATTACCTCTAACAATTAAAGTCTGAATAACATCTGTAGTTCATAACTGTCTTGTGTTTAACCGAACAGTACATCACGTTGGAAAAACAAAAATGTATATTGTGTCAATGATTTTCGCCTTTTGCATCTTTCGAAGTGTAGTGCTGACTGACGAGCCAGTTATTCACAGATTCGAATATGAATTTAAAGTTTTAGAAAAGCTAGTTTACTACGGCGGGAGTATAACAGCTCTGAAAGCAGAACTTAAGGGTATGTAAAGTTAAACTTGTCTTAATTTACGAAGCTAGAAATTGCTATTTCGATGATTACAAGTAGTTCGTGCTGGAAAGGAATTACTGCAGTTACTACATCATAGTATATTATAATGGTTTCTCGGATTGGTAGTTCATAGTTCCTGTGAGTGTGAAGAATAAACAATATAATTCAAAACCTAGTTACACGCATATACAATGTACGATATGAAAACGTACTTAATGTTACTGAAGAAATATTGTTCTTGCATACTAGATGGGGCTATGTGCAGTGTTTACCAGTGCTGGAAAATCTCATCATCACCCCCCCCCCCCTCCCCGTGTAAGACGACTTACGTGCTTACTTGTGACCTAACGTTATAAACAATGTGACGTCACTTTCCCATACATAACATCTAAAGAAGGTTTCTTTTTTATATAAAAATGCATCATTTCGATAAGTTTATTTTTACATATCTATTTCAAAGTGCAAGACGGTATGCAAGAAAAAGTTTCTTCCATGAGATACTTGGTTCAGATGAAAATATCCGTCAATGAGGGTAACTGTTTCGCGGGAATCAAAACAGTTACGCTCAGTGACGAATATTTCGATCTAAACCTCGTGCTCATGTAAGAAACTAATAATATTTACCAGACGTATACACTTCGTTCCAGTCTACTTATAATGTAAACTCTACATCTTAAAACAATTCAAACTTAAATTGTTCTCTGCATTTTGAAGAAATAAAACAAGAAATGAAAGAGCCGAGGACCCATTCAGTATCTCAAACCTACACAAGATGGGGGAGGTCTTCTTGTCCTGAAGGTGCCACTGTCGTTTATGACGGATTTGCAGCTGGATCAAATTACGCACACAGCGGGGCAGCAGCCAATTATATCTGCTTACCAAAAAAGCCAAAATGGGACGATCACATTAAAAGTCCTTCTTCTTACACCGTTGTGTATGGGGCTGAATACGAAACAAGCGGGAGTACCTGGAGCAAACTCTTCCAACAAGACGTTCCATGCGCCGTATGCCGCGTACCTAGAAGCAATATCCTCATGGTACCTGGAAGAAACGACTGCCACGTAAATGATACATTAGAGTACAGCGGTTATCTTATGGCTGGCCACCACACTAAACCTGCAGCAACAGAATTTGTCTGTGTTGATCGTGCAGCAGAAACAGCCCCGTGCTCTAGTTCTGCAAATGAAAATGGGAAATTATTCTACTTTGTGCGTGCGGAATGTGGATCACTTAAATGCCCGCCATATGAAACAGGAAAGGAGCTCACATGTGCTGTGTGTTCGTATTAAGCACGGAGATGAAATGTAATAATAGACTAAAATAACATATAAAGAGGTGTTGAATTTTAAACAAAATTATCTCTCTGGATTTTATTTAGTATTCTCTGATTAAAAACAATTATTCCTAACACATTCTTGTAGGTCTCTCAATATTCGTTTTTTAAGCTTCTTCTTACAGATTAAACCTTTCACAACACCCCTAACTGACATACGGCAGCAAAGGTGTCAAGCGCTAAAGCATCAGGAAATGGATATTTTTTGGGGATTAAGACTACGGTTCGGTAGTATCCGTAAATAAACGGGCAAGGTCATAAATCATTGATTATCGATTGTGCTGGAAATTGCCTTAGGGAGATATTGAAGTTGACGTGTTACTTTAGTTCGTACAGTGGAAAATCTTTTGTTTTATTTTGACCATTTCTACCAGATGATTAAGAACATAATCAAACTCATTTCTTGCAAATAATAACAATAATGATAAGTATATTAAATTATACATTTCATTTATGCATGTGAACAGTCTGAATTAGAAATGTGAGATACTTAATTGTGTTGTATTAAATCACAAATACTTTGTCACAATGTACGTGCGTCATGTTTGCTCGTTAGAATTGTTGAAAATTGTAGATCTGTTCTTTTCAAGTTATTCCTGATCTGATTGAAAGTTGTATTATATTTCTCTGTAATTAGTCAAGATAGAGTTATGGTTCCTGTGCATTGAACTTCCTCTCAATGTGCTTGATCTATTCAATTCCAACTAGTAGTTTTAAAGTTATGCCCCGGACAAGGAAAATGCAACAGACCGCCTGCCCACCCGACCGACCAACCACCGGGTGGCTCCTATATACCCCCCTAAAACTTCGTTTCGGGGGTATAATAATAAAGTAACATCATGCTATAATTGTATAAATATAATATATAAAGTTAGCATAACTTATTTTAATGCATCACAAGAGCTGTCCATAAGACAGCGTGCTCAACTTTTCTCAGTGTTTACCAATAAATAAAATGTTTGGGCAGTAAAAGGCAAAGACAAGAATCTGTGTATTATCAAAGTGCAAAGAATGACCGTAAAGAGCAAGATATTAAGTCAAGAGTAACCCTGAACACTACAACAAAGTTTTAAATTAATACTTCAAGTGGTTACTGATATATGTGCCCTGTATCACACAAGACTTTGAATTGATAACTATAAGGGAAGCTTCAACAACAACAGCAATCATGTTCTTCTTTATGATTTATAAGATCATCAACATTTCAGCTGATGCGTCTGGAAAGTACATGTATTAACCATGTTAACTATAAACTAAGATTGGTGTTAAAAAGAACACTTGTGTCGCCCTCTTACACTTTGTCAAAATAACCAATAATTTTGTGACAAAATCTAAGTACAAAAAAGGACATAACTCTGTAACCTATTACTGTGACCTTACTAATTTTGTGGCATCACGTTCTTTTTGTCATTAACAATACAATTTGAAAATTTGATGTTAAAGCTGCTCGCTCTCAGATTTTGGTTAAAAAATAAAGATCTCAAAACTGAATGTAAATAACGTATATTAGAACATATGGTCATATAAAAAGGCTCCAGCATACATTTAAGTCCGGTATATCTCTAAATTTACAAAAATAAGCAAACGCTTTTGAAATTTCAATATAAACATGTTAAGTGGCAGTTCCATGTATTCAACATTTTCAATCAATATCTTCCTAGATTCTTGCTTATATTTTGATTCTGGACAGTCTTTCATTTTATTCTAATGAATAAAGTGTCAATCTTTAAAAAAAAATCAACAGTAACTGAGAGCAAGCAGCTTTAAGAAATGTCAAAGTTATCAGGTTATAGCCAATGTTAAGTTTTCGTGACACAATCAAAAAAGTACAAAAGGGGCATAACTCTGTCAAAAATGACCTTGACATGCAAAATTTGAGTACATTACAACCCTTATGTCATTAGCAATGCAATTTGAAAGTACGATGAAGAAATCTTAAGAAATGGCAAAGTTATAGCCAACATTAAGTTTTGGTGACAAAATCTAAGCACAAAAGGGGCATAACTTTGTCAAATATGACCTTTACCTACAAAATCTGGTGGCATGACGACTTTTTCATCATAAGCAATACAATTGGGAAGTTTGATAAAGAAATATTAAGAAATGGCAAAGTTATAGCCAACGTTAAGTTTATGTGACGGACTGACCGACATTATATTCTCTTTCAAATTTTCAAAGCATATTCTGACCATTTGATATTAAATTCACAGCTAACATTTCATCACCATTTCCACTGCAAATACTTGGAAATTTATCTCATGTATTGGGCATCATTGTCAAGTGTTTCTAGTGAACTATTTAAAATTAAAAATTTGTATTTGTATGTATGTAAAATGTCTTCAATATATTAAGCAATTTTGTTTTGTACAAGTAGTTTCAGCTATATACATGTAACACGGTGACCATCGTAATAGGATTGACGTTATCATCTTGTTGTGATATGTGACACATAAGCAACAGTGTGTGGTGAGCTTTGAAAGTCGGTATGTGTAGATGTTGGAGAAGATCTTACATGGCACACGGATTAACCGACAGCAAAGAAAGATAATACATGTATATTTGGCCTTAAGGTTTCAGGATATGTAAGACTGTATGCCGAAAGTTCTAAAATGAACTGAATTAACGTCGTAATGGTTTTTTTCTGAATGTTACAGACCTTACGATTATGAACATTTCATAACAAGAACGGAATGGTCCCACTAATAGTTAGAGGGGGGGGGGTTGCTTCCAGAGAGTGTGTATAGGGGCCAAATCTTCCCAAATATTTTCAAATCACACGGACTGGCCGAGAGAATTTTCTTTGGCAGTTTTGTAAGTTTAAAACAACTTTTGTTTTGTCTTCAGTAGATACATTGGTTCTCTGGTAACGCATCTGAATGTCCGCCCCTTGGACACCTTACCAGGTCTTTTTCGTAGACCTACCGGGGATCCTAACGACCCCTAAACTAGTCGAAACATGAAACAGATCATTAAAGACTGATAAAGGTAGAGAGCATACTGATAGCGTTATACTGTACCATTATAAAGTAATTTGATTGCACTAGTTCGCGGAGAAATAATGTACAAATTAAGTTAAATCATTTTGTATATCTCTGAATTTAAGGTGGCGCTGTCGATACATACGGAAGGAGAGAAGTGTTTGCACAACAGGAAATGTACTTCACATATTAATTGAAAACGTTCAGTGTTCATATTTCCTCTGTAAACACCACACACCATATTATGCCCCCCTTTTTTACAGAACAGATTTACTTTTAATTTGTAAAAAATACGTTTCTTAAATATCATACTATGCCCTCCTCTCTTATGTTGTTGGTACTTACGAACTTTTCTGGCTGTATGATTAAATCAAAACGTTAAGAAAAATTATCATGAATTCTTCGAAAAAATGCTGTTGCTATCTGTGGTTTGTTTTGTCAAAGTTTGTAAAGTCTGGTGCAAAATCTTTCACTTAAACTTCCTGTTTCAGTTAACTGCCTAATCACAACACTATAATTCTTGTGCTAACTCAGGCGATCTCGTTGTTGCAATTTACTACAAATATGATTTGTCTGAAATCTGCATGTGGTGATACATGTAAATACTGATACTCGAATGTCCTCTATACCCGGTCCATCGTTTTGATATTTTGTAGGGCAAGCACACCGAAAAAACAGCCAACATAAATCAGATAAGTTTAACATCGTTTAGGAAAGAAATCCTTTAGTAACTTTTAATAGGTAGAGTAATACAAAAACAAATAACAAAAAGGTATGACAAGGGTCGTTTTACGACAGTCGCAAAGTTTAAAATAACCTGAAGTAAAATTAAAGGCACTCATCCCGAATCACATTTTTAAATATGTAAACTGAAACAGCCATGAAGGAATAGACAGTACGTAAACGCAGTGTTTTCCTGCTGCATGCTACAGATTCTAAAATGTCCTTTGTAACAAGACAGTGTTTTCCTTGCTGCATGATACAGATTCTAAAATTTCCTTTGTAACAAGAAAGTGTTTTCTTTCCATTTGTCACACATTTTCTTAGAACTGATCTTGATCAGATGATTTTGTTTCCTTCTAGCTTTTTTAAATATTTTAATTTCTCATCAGTTGTGTCATGTCAAGTGCTGTAGTTTGTTAGAGTTTTCAGTATAATTTTATCAAACCTTATTAAAAATAAATCTCATGACCATTAGTAGCAGAGGCTTTTAGACCAATGTTATCGACACGATATTGACTTCTGTAGACATTTTGACATTTAGTCTGCTGACCTTTGAAAATAGACATGCACATGTTCTAATTTGGAAAGTACTTGTATATGTTCGAATGGTGTCATATGAGAATTCATTGAATGAAAAGCAAACAGCGTATCCACCATCAGTCTACACATATCAGAATGTACAGGATTATCCCTGGTTGCAAAGAAAAATCATTAACGGCATAAATGATTTTATGATTGCCGAAGCATCGGCTGGCTGGTATATGACAAAGTCGACGTACGGTAAGATTAAAATATCACCGCAAAAGCTCTTTAAAATGTAATAAGACTGTTACCAGAGGCTAGTATGGTCGATGTCTTTTGCCCTTGCCTAGATAAACGTTTATTTTTACCATTCCACTACATCAGAAATATGAAACATGCTCTGAGAAATATCTAAGCGCCTTTAACCGCAAGTTGCATTACATTGTTACCTTTAACTATTTAAGTCTGAATAACATCTGTAGTGCATTACTGTCTTGAGTTTAACCGAACAATACATCGCGTTGGAAAAGCAAAAATGTATATTGTGTTAATGACTTTTGCCTTTTCCATCTTCGGACGTGTAGTGCTGACTGAAGAGCCAGTTATTCACAGATTCGAATATGAATTTAAAGTTTTAGAAAAGCTGGTTGACTACGGTGGAAGTATAACAGCTCTGAAAGCAGAACTTAAGGGTATGTACAGTTTAACTTGTCTTACTTTGACGTAGTTAGAAATTGTTATTTTGACTGTAGCATGAAGTGTGTGCCGGATAGGAATTACTGCAGTTCACATCGTAAAATATTTCTCAATGTACATGTATATTTATTTTATCGACAACTAAATAATGAGCACCAGAGCCCAACTGCGTAAAATAAACAACGACATACTTACTGGCTGACGGTAACTTCCGATAAAGCAGACGGACAAAAAGCAGGCGAGCAAAATCAGACGAACATGATGCAGACGGACTATTTACAGACGGACGGTCAACAGACGGATGCCCTGAAATATTAATGTAAATCAGATAGTGTCAAATGGGTTCCGATTTACAATTGGAGTTCTGCTGCTTATAATATGGGGAATAGGGCCGAGTAAAGTAATAAATAACAAATTAAATGAACAGTTTATACTTCTATTTCGTTGAGCGAATCATATATGATGGAAGAAAAGCAGTCATATAAGATGGAAGAAAGGCCCTGGCTGCAGTTTTTAAATCCCACTGGGACGAAACTGTTTTGATTTCTGTCCTCTGGCCTGTTTCGTCGGGCCCTTAAGGGTGTTTCTCTTGGTGCTCTGCCTTCTGCAAAGGCATTGAGTACATACGTTTTTTGGTTCTCAAGGTTTGCTTTTTATATATTTATACACGAGCATTTTTGTGTTTTACATACCATGCCTTTTGTTTCCATTGCGTGTGTTAGAGATTCGCCTGGCGGGGATTACTTTTATTTACACTGTCCTGTGACTTTGGAACATGGTGGGGGTAAGAGTGAGGTTGGGTGCGCACCATAAACCGGTTTAAGCTCCCCAGTGGTGTTTTTGCCACTGACCGTTCCAAGGCGGTGCCCCACTGTGTTCCTTTAATTGTTCGTTTTGTCCTCGTGTGTTTGCTTTGTATGCTAGTGTGTGTTGGTAGTGTATTTGTGTGTGTGTACATGTTTGTGTGTGTGTGTCGTGTGTGTGTGCGTGTGTGTGTGTGTGTGTTGGTGGTGTGCACTTCTGAGTGATGTGGGGCTCGTTTTGGAGAGGCTGCGTTTTTGGTACGTGGCATTCCCTGTTTGATATTATTTTTGTTTTTATTATCAAAATGTATAAGAATCAAAATAGTCTGTGCTAAATCAAAATAGTCTGTGCTGAACCTTGATTGAAACAAGCAAAATAACGTATTATGGCATAGTGTAAACCAAATATCCTAAAGCATAGATTTAAGAAAGAAATTGAAGGAATATCACTGGCTAAGCTGAGCAGTGGTAGGATAGACAACGCGAAGTTGCAGAAGCTATCCGAATGAGCTCAGAATGATTACCTAGCTTGAGAAAAATAAGGCCAAGTTGCACAACGCTTTCTCTTACATGAAATTAACTAATACCAAGTCAACGGACGTGAGTTACATTTAAAGTATCGCTTACAATATGTAAAGTTTACATTTTGCTACACCGAAATGCGCTTGCAAAGTGTGTTGAGTCCACTAAATATTTTATGAAATAAAATTCGCCAAAAGAATGAAACCCGAACTAATAACTAGTCAAGTTGATAAAAACGCAACATTCCTCGTAAATTCCCATCCACGATTGGTTACATTACAATTTTAGACGATAGATAATAAATATCTAGACCAACGATATGAGTGAATTTAGAGAAGTTGATAGAGACGTCATGTTACGTTTCTATCTCAGACATAATGTTACTGAAAAAACAAAAACACTAAAACAACAACAACAGGAGAAACAACCATGTACGGCACTGTCATATTTGAATTAAAACTCAACTCCATACAGAGGAATAAATGCTCTGACAGTGTTTAGCTCAGAAGACCGCTAAGCTTGACCCCATCTCCCGTCTGGCTCGAACCCCACGGAGCGAAGTATGCTTAAACATAACAGAAATGTATGGTCAATGTAAGATAAATCATGCATTCTGAAAGCATGTTTAATTAGTTTGCAACTAGAGACGTGTTCAAGACAGCTGTACCTGACAAAATAGCACAAGCTACACATGTTTGTGATTATATGCATTCTACACTCGTGTGTAAGGATTTCATTAATTACTAATCAATATCTTAGAAATGTAAAAAGAAATAACAACGCGAAAGTAGATATCTAAACATTTGATTTAAAATCTTATTTGGAAGGAAAAAAAAATAGGTATAATTAATACTTGATTTTAAAAAATACTTTGTTATGCACAGAACTCGAACACTTAGTAGTGTGTATGATAGTCTAACGCTAAAGAATCATTTATAGTCGATATGTGTTATAATCTTTTATGTTTGTTCTGTAGTGGCAACTAAATGCCAATCGATTTGTATTGCTATACGTACAGGGATTAATTACTATCAACCCGCCCTAACTAACGTATAATTAAATACCATCATTTCTAAATAAACCAGGAATTATCTAAAGCTATTTCAGAATTTTTCATTCACCGACCACCAATGGAACCTTCCTGTTATTTTCTGTTGAGCTAAAGTTACTCGAATTACAGCAGCTCAAAATTGACAAATATTTGACTGAGGAAACAAATGATAAGAAATAACCTACCATGCTCAGATTAAGAGTTTCCACTTTTAACGTATTGTAAAACAACGATTTAACCTGAAAACAAAGGTGGTATCTCAATGGTCAAATTCAAACTGTAATTCTTTTAAGGACGAGAGGTCATTTTAAATACTCTTAATTAAGAATATTTGATTGCTCACCCATAACATTCCAGTATTACGACATAAGGCGGGTAATCAGATAACCGATCCTTCAATATACAGAGTCGCCTAAAAATATCAAATACTTATTTCTACAAGAGAACATAAATACATTTAATTTTAAATCATAGGATATTACAATGCGTTTTCGGACTAGTACAATATAGTTGAAATTTTCTGAGTGTGAAAATTAACAAAAATAATACAAAACAAGTTACACACACTTACAATATCCTTATGGTACCTGGAAGAAACGACTGCCATGTAAATGATACATTAGAGTACAGCGGGTATCTCATGGCTGGCCACCACACTCATCCTGCAGCAACGGCATTTGTCTGTGTTGATCATGCAGCAGACGCAGTCCCGTGCTCTAGTTTTACAAACGAAAATGGGAAATTGTTCTACTTTGTGCGTGCGGAATGCGGATCACTTAAATGCCCGCCATATGAAAAAGGAAAGGAGCTTACATGTGTGTTCGTATTAAGCACGAAGATGAAATGTAACTGTGTTTAACAATCATGCTAAACTGCCCTGAAACATATTAAGAGGTTGAATTTTAAACAAAATTATATCTCTCTGGATTTTATTTCGTATTCTTTTATTTAAAACAATTTTTCCTTACACGTTCTTGTATGTCTTAAATGTGTTTTTAAGCTTCTTCTAACAGAATAAAACTTTCACAGCATCCCTACTTGTGCTGTGTGGTGGACGTATAATGTCTCCCCCTGTCATAACATTGTATTACTAGCAAATTAAAACTTTGATTCACTGTGGTGAAGAGTAGTTCACTTAGACATAGGTAATTTGTGTAGTATCTGGATCGATTTGCGGAAGCCGAATGGTTTAAGGCGGTCTTACTTTGCATTGTTAGGCAATGTCGCCGTATGTTTAAATTCTGGCCTCTTCCGTGTTACGTATTTATTTTGCTGTGGTCGGAACCATCTGCTTCGCTCTAATTTTGAATTCTTATCTGATGTCGCCATCATTGCCGGTTCTAATCCTGGCTCCTGCCATTTAAAAAATGTTAAAAAGTCCCAATTTTATAACAACGCTATTTTTATTATGACGGCTATATTGTCTATATTGTTAAAAGTGTGTATGTACCAAATACATATGAATGCACACAGCACATTTAGTATTTTAAAACGTAGTTTGCTTGAGAAGTGTTTTGTTATGTTTGGCTTTACTGATTTATTAAATGTTTTGTTATCGCTTTTGGTGATACATGTAGATAATTATGCATTCTTTGAAATAATTGTTTTCACAATTGAAAAAACATGAAAAAACTATCTACCCATTTAAAACCTTTTTTGTGCTCATATTTTTCATTATTATTTGGTTAAAAAAGGTCGTAACTACAATTTTGATGTTAGTTAACAAAGAATAACATATTGCCTTGGTTAGTCTTAAAATAACACTTGCAAGGTACGTCAGTAAAATTAAAAGTTGTCACTTTTGTTTGAAATTTGGTACATTCTACATGCGTACATCGTGCCCATCTGCGTTGCATGGTAACGTTTATATTCACATGACGTCACGTGAAGTCATTTAACAACGCCATCTGGCATTTTTCTACTCAATAAATTTTGGCATTTCAAAGAATAAAAAAAAAGTAGACGGTGATTTTTTTTTAAATTTTGACAATTTACTATTTTTGATATCTGAAACTGAATACAAATGTAATTGAATAAAAATGGGATATAGTCGACTTCAATTTTTAGTAAGCGCTCTTTAAAAATGTCACTATGTGATGACACTTCTAGGAAAAGTTAAGTGATGATCGTTTACGTACACGGAGTGAAAATGTCAAACAATCACTGGACTCATATTGCATAACTCCAATATTTTAAAGGATGGGACAAGCAATTTCTCCATTGTTCATTTATTACCTATTCATTTATGACAAAATAGTCTACCAGCTTTCTAATTTCTTAAGCGTTGTCTCACAAAAGCTGTTTTAAACGTTTTTCACAACTTCTCGAAAATAAAAATCTAAATACCTATCCTGTTAACTCAGCAGAAGGCCCTTTACTAGCACCAAATAATTATAACCAATCGGCCAACGAATAAGAAATCTCCTTTTCCAAGGGCCATGTGTTGAAAGGCAAAGGTAGATATGATGTTACCCATGCTTGATTAACGTACTTGCAAACATGAGTGTATGAAACCTGGCATTATGAGCAAATAAAAGTACATTTCAACATTTTTCAACGAAAATCCTTAATGCATAGCCCGTTTTGCTCAGAATTCGTGTACATGTTTAAGCCACGTTGTTATTATCCTGGAAATGATACCATCTCTTTCCAGCTATTTGGATATAATAATGTCGCAGTCAGGGAATTTATGTTGCTAAAGTATTTGCTCTTTAAACATATTAGAAAACGTTTACATAATACTTTCTTCTTGAGTATTTTAAACCATTCATAAGTTTTATATTACATTAAAGAATTCAAAACACATATCAGTGTCAAAAATCGTAGATATACTGGTGGAAGAACGCCCACTTCGAATTAGAGAAGCACGTCGTACCAAAGACGTGAAACAAGACAGCGAAAGCCGGTACATAAATAAAAAAATAAAATGCGCCTTCAATTTTACAAGGTAGTACCACATTACTTTTCATATAATTATCATTAAACATTTGTAAATATAGCGTGCAATTAAAACTGTTTGTCGTTTGTGTGTTATTTTATCAAATAATTTATAAAACGTGACAAGTATCCTGTTTTCAAACGCATTCAAAACAAATTTTCACCATGATAAGTGAAGTTGTATAGTGGTACAGCGGTGTACCAGATACGAAGATCAGAGTTTTAATTATGTTTGCATACAGACTGAATGATGTTTGTGCTCAAATAACGGATGTTTAAATAATGATGTTATTCTGCCCACAAATGGTGTAATATTCAAATGATATAAGACATTCAATACCTTGTCATACTTCAATATTTGATAAAATACAATTTATTTTATTGAGGATGGTGCAGGTATTTATACCACAAATCCATATCCTTTTGTATATATCATTATGTAAACACCTACACAAGATCTGTATTTGTTTGCTTTACCTGAACATGCACAATTAGATCTGTGTTTGATAAACGAGTCATATGACGATTAAGTTGGTATTACAGTTTTCCTCTACATGCTCATTTGATAAACAAAATCGAACCTAATAAACTTTGAATAGTGCTTTAGTTATTTCACATTAAGACGACCATATTATACCTGGGATCCAAACACTTCACCTTAAAAACTTGTCTCGGATATCACAGCAGCTTGGCAATTCACTTGATTAAAAACTTAGCCACTGAAACAGTCGACTGTCCCGTGCATGTATGCTAAAAACATTATTTCCCAGAACTATTTTACAATTTGGGTTAATTTTACTGAAAAAAAAGAATGCTATTTTTACAAGTTTTAGCAAGTAACATTTTATGAATCGTAACTGTACATGTAATTCAAAATTGAGAAATTAAAAATTTAAAGTCGTCTGCAAGTAGGATGATATTGGATTTAAGAAACTGTTTGAAATTCAGGGATAATCTCTGTTCATATACATTTGTATCTATCATCAAACTTTTTACAAAGTGAAATACTATCAACTTGTGCAGTAAAGTACATTGTATTCGACTTGAAAACAGGGATAGTATATACAATCTAATAAATCCTGATGAAAAACAAAAACGGAAAGATCGTAAAGATTATTGAAAGTTTTTTCATGAATAGGTTTTTGTTTCAATGATAAACTGGAAATGAGAAACAGTTACTAAATTGTAAATGCACAAACCAGAACGTCAAGTATTTGCTTTACACGAACCTAGAATATAAATTTATTCTGTTTCTGTTATAAAGTCTGTAAATTAATTTGCCAGTTCCATTTCAAAATATTTACATAAAAGCATTGTTTGTACGCCCGCTGTGATACTATATCACAGTTTTTTTGTTTATATAAATAGCGCTGTGAAATAATAAAACAAATGTGCGTGAAGGAAAGTATTAGACAATTATTTAATAGTGTTAATTGAATGTTCGCGAAAGGAAGCATAGTTTTGCTTTAAAACTAATGCTATATACCAAATGGAGAAGTAACACAAAGGATATACGCAATATTTCCTTGATTTATTACTCTGCTTCGCTTGAAAGGCTTATAACGCGGGAAAATGAGATATGTTTCAACTCGCAGCATACAATTATATTTTTTCTAATTGTGCTTTTAGTCCTCTTCACGTGATTTCTAATGCTGTTTGAGAATTTAATAGCTCGATTGTCCTCATTTTGATAACAAATGTGCATAGACAGAGAACCTTTAGAACACCATTAAAGTACCAAGTTATTAGAGGGACTTAAACCTGCACCATGCGGTGTTAAGTGTGAACTGGTAATTCAATACCCAAATAAAACTGTCCATTCTTAAAACATATCAACTCATCAAGACAAATTTACGTCAAACGACTGTAATGTGCTACATGTAAATAACTTAAAATAGTTCGAAGGATGTGGGTGTTGGGTAAGGTGATTATAAATTAGAAGATTTGTTTTTAAGTATCGAAATTAACGATTCTTTTGACAAATCTAGCATCCAGTGCCCATCTATATTACAATTTAGATAATATACAAAATCGTGTTTTAGAAATATGACCCTTAGCTACGGAATCATGTGGCTCATTACACGAACCAAACCCACCCACACCAAAATTGCAATTATGTCATTTGAAAATGTCGCCCGTCATTTTTTGTTGACGTGTGTCGTTTCATTTAGTCTTGATATCTGTTTGCAATGCCGTAAGTATTATAGAGTTGCAGTCGTGATGTCGTTACGCGTTGTTGTGTATCTCCTGCAGGGACACAAATCAGACAACGCACGACAATGTAATGCAGCACTGTATTGAACCAATTGATACAATTGACGAGGTTTGTTGGATAAATGCATGGGAAATGTAATTTTTATAACGTTAGACAGATCAACTCCATCAATAAATTGAGCGTTGAGATAATATTTTTATTAAAGCGGGATAAATGAAATTGGTACCAGAAACCGTTTTTTAACAAAAACTTTGCTGCTCTAGATAATTTAGCAGAACTTAAGAATTACCATAATTTACAGTTTTGTGAATTTCACATTTAGGGGTGTGGTGATGTAAAGTCTCTGAGACAATGAAATCACCATTTATGCTCATTAACTTTACACCGAGTATTGAGAGAATGAATCTAATAATTTGTTGACAAATTTTCATGACCGTATCTTTAAAAATGATTTTGATATGACACATATTTGAGGTGTGTACTTAGAAAAGTTGTTGAGTGTATATTACAGCTTTACCGTTGGTACCAGTTTCCCATATGACCAAAGCCCCCAGAAGAGGTTAGTTAAATTAGGTTTCGGAAGATAGTGCAAGATACAGAAAGAGACATCCCTGTTTCTTATAAATACATGCCAGGTGTATAGCACCCATAAATGGGACCTCGGTTTGTAAGTCTCATCCGAAAGACTGTTAGTAATTTTAGTTGGTCGGCCCCGGGAATGTAATTTTAGTTGGTCAGCCCCAGGAATCGAACCCGCAACCCCGAGCTTACATTTTAGTCTCGTGCTCTTCCGATTGAGCTTAACAGGCTGACTTTTTCAAGGGTTTCAAGTCAATACCTTTGAAAGTATTCAAGATATTTTAATTTATAAAAAAAATTAACCAAAACTTCTAAGTTAGAAAGGGGCATAAATCTGACAAAAATCAAAAGAGAGTTATGGGGATTGTTTCCTCAAGTGTAGATGTTGATGGTAGACACATACCTTGAGTTTCAAGTCAATACCTTTGATAGTATTCAAGATATTTGATTTAAAAAAAAAATTAACCAAACATTCTAAGTTAAAAAGGGGCATAAATCTGTCAAAAATCAAAACAGAGTTATGGAGATTGATTCCTCAGGTGTAGATGTTGATGGTAAACATATAGTTTGAGTATCAAGTCAATACCTTTGATAGTATTCAAGATATTTGACTTTATAAAAAAACTTTAACTAACGCAGACGCCGACGCCGACACCGACACCGACGCCGACGCCGGGGTAAGTGCAATAGCCTCCTTATTCTTCGAATAGTCGAGCTAAAAATGAAATATTCAATTATCTATACTTACTGATAAAGTATTTTTCTCAACCATGTCTTTGACAGTAGACTGGTTGACTGTTTTTAGAAAATGGGATGTGAAAAACTTTAAATAGTAATTATATATATATCAGTGTTTCAGCATGACCTGTAGAATGTTATTGGGGTAGAGTTTACGGACAGACGGACAACGGACAAACCACCATTATGACATAAGCTCTGCTGGACAAACGACATAATGATGAGGCGGTCTATGCCATTTAATGTGTGTTCTATGCCCTAATGGGTTAAAGAAAAGGAAAATAGCCATGATCCTGTCTCTTACTAACATTATGTCCAGTGGAACTACAATTATTAGTGATAGTTTCATTCTTTAGCAAAATTCTAAATTAACCCTTACACTGCTGAGCAACAATTGATGTTGCCTTTGCGACTGATCAACGTACTTACTGTATCCATCCAGGTTGATCATGATCTGCACTCTCCACTATCCAGTTCTTATCCCTTTGAACAAATCATAATATTGTCCACCAATCTCATAGATTTGCGCAAATGCATTGTGCATGTTTTTGTTTACAATAGCAAACCAGCCGCAATTATCAAAACTGTGAACAAGACGATCAAGATGTTACATTTTGTTATAAATGTTCAGCAGCTTCATCATTCTCAATTTTGAACCACAGCAGTAAGAATTTTATTTTATTTTATAAATCTATATCAGAAAGATGCAGAAGCCTTGCCACATATGGGTTTATGCTTTGAAGTACAGTAAAATAAAGTGAAATTATTATACAGTTTGTTGTAACCTAAATTTTCCAGTTATATAAATTAGAGGAAACAATGCGATTTCCCCCAATTTGTCCGGACCCGGACCCTTCCCTAAAATGGTAAAACAGTCGCTGTTATTTGAATCAAGAGTGCATTACCGTCAGTGATAACGCCAGTTAAAAGTACATCAAATAACATGAAAAACATGATTAATTCAATATTACTTTAAAACCAAATTATCATAGATGAAAATAAAGATATTGCAGGAGTTATGTTCCAGTAGTTATGGGCGGATGGCAGAGATGTGAATTTGCAGATAGGTTTCAATAATAATGACACAGTCTATTTTGGGAAGGTGGTGTAGGCGAAAGTATGCAGATTTCAAGAAAATTATGCATTTTTTGTTCATGCATATCCGGGATCAAATTGATATTCACTTCGTCTTCAATGTTTTGCAAATACAGATGATCAATAAGATATCCTTGTGCGCAAATTTGATTTTTACATGTTTTACAAACAAAAAATTAAATCCTTTTAGTCAAATAGTTCTGACATGAACAATCCTTGTAAGCAGCTTTTATACCTCCATGGCTGCCTCCTTGTTCAAACGTTTCAAGTCCTATTACCAACTATGACTTGTGAGAAAAGCAGGTTACAAAACAATTCATTTTCCGCAGGTAAATTCATATTCTGCACTTATGTTAAAAACTGATCAAGCTTATCGGCTTGTTTATTGTGAGTGTCCCACATTAAAATTGAATTCATGGCAAATACGGTAAAAAGATAAGTGAAAGAAGCCTTTATGTTATAGTTTGTGAAATACACAGTGAACATCATACTACTGAGGTTCTTTGTCAAATGAATAGCTATTGCAAAACATTTTCAATTAGGTTAAATCGCAACTTTATGCATGATTTTAGTTAATTTTATATTAAATACCAGTTCTCTATACGTCCAAAGTTCGTTATACAATATGTTTATAAGGAACTTCGATAGTTCTGATACAGATGCTATGATGGATACAGCGAACATCGTATATAGCGAACAATTTGCCATGGTCCTGAGGAGTTCGTTAAAACCGAGTTTTACTGTATTTTTGAAACTTAAAAAATACAACAAATACAGCGATAACGAGTACTCAACTATTTCATTTTGACTAAGACAGCAAGCGTAGCGAGTTCATTATTCTTAAATTACTTAAATATACATATCTTCAAATAAAGTACATTATGTGGGTCATTGTTGTTTATTGCTTAGATTGTTTGTAGTCCCGGCCGACCATGGCATTATTCCCCTGGTGAACTTGCCAAGATCCCAGTATGACTCCCATGCATCCTGGTACCAAACAAAATTTGAAAATTTAGGGAGTTTTGTTGACTGCAATACCCAGTCAGTTTTGTCCAAAGATTATGATTGTTTAGCCCAATTGTGTAAAATGCGGCAGTAGCCAAAAGATAGGTGTGCGAGACCAGATACGCGTTGCCAGCGTACATCGGTGCTTGAACCACTTTGCCTCGTGGTTTCTTTATTTGGTGTTATAACGCACTTAACTTGTAAAAAGACGGCCAAGTAACTAATGAATAGTTTAATATACCAGTTGCTTATTGAAAGGCTAAGTCTTACTTAACAAAATTTGAAATATGAAGTTTTATAAATGCTGACAAGTGTAAAAATTCATTGAAGAAAATTTTACAGTAATATCCCTATTGTTTAATGTTTTGAGATAGATCCCAATCAACTAGCGTCGGTACCCACGGTCTATAACGGAATATATATAAATGGTATGAATAACCTGGGTACCGAGGATGCAATCAAGTGGCTGTTGTAATTATGTATTATTATTTATTTGTTTTCTAAACAATTTACTTAATAAAAGAAAAACTAGTTGTTACTTAAGTTTGTGTTACTTTAAAATTTACTCATATGCCAAAAAGGTGTCCGTAATTGAATGAAATCATGGAAATAAATGCAGAAACCAGTAAAACAATACAATATTCTTTATTTACATAACTCTTTATAAAATGATTAAATCAGCATATGACAAACTGTACGACGATATACAGTACAGAAAATGTTTCATGACAATTCTTTTCAGGGACGAGTGGTATGGAACATCACTAAAGTCAATACTTAAAGGTGGTCAATCAGATTTTGACTATGTAACAGATTTGTTTGAAACTTTAACATCTGATCATTTACACTCATTTATGTTCACTTAGCGTTTAATTCAAGTAAGATTTTCACTGGAGGTATTTTTAAATTTTGATTTCCCTATCCTGATTGCCCAACAAAGATAGAGTTATTTTATCATAAGTACAAATTTGATACACATACTTCGCCTAAGGACATATATAAATACAGTACCGCCATCGTTTCACTTCCGCGAGATCTTGATTACCGATTAACGGTAACCGCACCGTAAACGGTTCTCGTTTACAGTTTGGTTAAATTCGTGTAGCCAATCAGAATGACTCTAACCGTGAAACGTTTTTCGGGAACCGTGTAGCCAATCAAAAGTGCTCGATGGACCGGTTTATATTCTACGGGTAATGTGCGGGCCTAATAAAATTATCGCCAGATTACTACTGTAATCTTTGTTTTCAAAATTGTCCGAACAGTAAATCACGTTGGAAAAGCAAAAATGTATATTGTGTCAATGACTTTCGCAGTTTGCATCTTCGGACGTGTAGTGCTGACTGAAGAGCAAGCTTTTCACAGATTCGAATATGAATTTAAAGTGTTAGAAAAGTTGGTTGACTACGACGGGAGTATAACAGCTCTGAAAGCAGAACTTAAGGGTATGTACAGTTTAACTTGTCTTATTTTGACGTAGTCAGAAATTGTTATTTTGACTGTCACATGAAGTGTGTGCCGGATAGGAATTACTGCAGTTCACATCGTAAAACATTTTTCAATGTACATGTATATTTATTTCATCGACGCCTAAATAATGAGCAGCAGATCCCAACTGCGTAAAACAAACAACGACATACTGACTGGCTGACGATAACTTGCGATAAAAAAAAGCAGACGGACAAAAAGCAGGCGAGCAAAATCAGACGAACATGATGCAGACGGACTATTTACAGACGGAAGGTCAACAGACGGATGCCATGAAAAATTAATGTAATCCAGATAGTGTCAAATGGGTTCCGATTGACAATTGGAGTTCTGCTGCTTATAATATGGGGAATAGGGCCGAGTAAAGTAATAAATAAATAACAAATTAAATGAACAGTTTATACTTCTATTTCGTTGAGCGAATCATATATGATGGAAGAAAGGCAGTCATATAAGATAGAAGAAAGGCCCTGGCTTTATTATCAAAATGTATAAGAATCAAAATAGTCTGTGCTGAACCTTGATTGAAACAAGCAAAATAACGTATTATGGCATAGTGTAAACCAAATATCCTAAAGCATAGATTTAAGAAAGAAATTGAAGGAATATCACTGGCTAAGCTGAGCAGTGGTAGGATAGACAACGCGAAGTTGTAGAAGCTATCCGAATGAGCTCAGAATGATTACCTGGCAAGTTACCGAGAATCTATCATCACTAGCTTAAGAGAAATTTTGTTGCACAACGCTTTTTCTTACATGAAATTAACTAATACCAAGTCAACGGAAGTGAGTTACATTTAAAGTATCGCTTCCACTATTTAAAGGTCCACTACTAAGCGAGAATTAAGTGACAGTTATTTCAATGGCAAGTACATAACCTTATGCAAGACACTAAATAATGAAGATTGGCAGGTTTAGATTTACAGAAAAGGTTTGGAACACGAAGAAAAGTATGTGTATAATGTTGAAATCGACAAAATGACCACCCAGGTCTTTTTAACTTTCTTCATAATGCATAGAAAAATAACTGTACATGTACTGTGATTTATGTAGAATTTCTACATACCAACTTTCATTTTTTATTAAAAATAACTTATTTCTGTGCCTTTTAAAGTATATTTGAATTTTCGCTTTCCTTAGTATTGGACCTTTAAAGTTTACATTTTGCTACACCGAAATGCGCTTGCAACGTGTGTTGAGGGCCACTAAATATTTTATGAAATAAAATTCGCCCAAAGAATGACACCCGAACTGATAACTAGTCAAGTTGATAAAAACTCAACATTCCTCGTAAATTCCCATCCACGATTGCTTACATTACACTTTTAGACGATAGATTATAAATATCTAGACCAACGATATGAGTGAGTTTAGAGAAGTTGATAGAGACGTCATGTTACGTTTCTTATCTCAGACACTATTATACTGAAAAAAAATAACACACTAACATAACGACAACAGGAGAAACAACCATCTACGGCACTGTCATATTTGAATTAAAACTCAACTCCATACAGAGGAATAACTGCTCTGTCAGTGTTTAGCCCAGAAGACCGCTAAGCTTGACCCCGTCTCCCGTCTGGCTCGAACCCCACGGAGCGAAGTATGCTTAAACATAACAGAAATGTATGGTCAATGTAAGATAAATCATGCATTCTGAAAGCATGTTTAATTTGTTTGCAACTAGAGACGTTTTCAAGACAGCTGTACCTGACAAAATAGTACAAGCTATACATATTTGTGATTATATGCATTCTACACTTGTTCGTAAGGATTTCATTCATTACTGATCAATATCTTAGCAATGTAAAACGAAATAACAACGCGAAAGTAGATATCTAAAAAGTTGATTTAAAATCTTATTTGGAAGGAAAAAAATAGGTATTAATTAATACTTGATTTAAAAAAATACTTTGTTATGCACAGAACTCGAACACTTAGTAGTGTGTATGATAGTCTAACGCTAAAGAATCATTTACAGTCGATATGTGTCATAATCTTTTATGTTTGTTCTGAAGTGGCAACTAAATGCCACTCGATTTGTATTGCTATACGTACAGGGATTAATTACTATCAACCCGCCCTAACTAACGTATAATTAAATACCATCATTTCTAAATAAACCAGGAATTATCTAAAGCTATTTCAGAATTTTTCATTCACCGACCACCAATGGAACCCTCCTTTTGTTTTCTGTTGAGCTAAAGTTACTCGAATTACAGCAGCTCAAATTTGACAAATATTTGACTGAGGAAACAAATGATAAGAAATAACCTACCATACTCAGATTTAGAGTTTGCACTTTTAACGTATTGTAAAACAACGATTTAACCTGAAAAATAAAGGTGGTATCTCAATGGTCAAATTCAAACTGTAATTCTTCTAAGGACGAGAGGTCGTTTTAAATACTCTTAATTAAGAATATTTGATTGCTCACCCATAACATTCCAGTATTACGACATAAGGCGGGTAATCAGGTAACCGATCCTTCAATATACAGAGTCGCCTAAAAATAACAAATACTTATTTCTACAAGAGAACATAAATACATTTAATTTTAAATCATAGGATATTACAATGCGTTTTCGGATTCGTAGTTTATATTTTCTGAGTGTGAAAATTAACAAAAATAATACAAAACAAGTTACACACACTTACGATATGAAAAAGTACTATGCTACTTTTTCAAAAAAGCTGTTAGAAATATTTTTAAACCGATAATCCGGATAATCAAGATGAAGAGAGAGTAAAAGATGAGAGTAGAATATTCAGTAACAAGAAAGATTATTATTGATATTTTATAGAAACATATACTACGTTTCTGTTTACTTATAATGCAAATAATGCATATATCTTAAAACAATTCAACCTTAAATTGTTCTCTTAGTGTTGCAGAAATGAAACAGAAAATAGAAGAGCAGAGTTCCCAATCAGTCTCTCAAACCTACACCAGATGGGGACTGTCTTCTTGTCCAGATGGTGCCGCTGTCGTTTATGACGGTTTTGCAGCTGGATCTCAACACTCGCACAGCGGGGCAGCAGCTAATTTTATATGCTTACCTAAAACTCCAATATGGGGCGATCACGTTGAAAAGCCTAATGCTTACACCTTTGTTTATGGAGCTGAATACGAAACAGCCGGGAGTATCTGGAACAACCTCCATGATCAAGACGTTCCATGCGCCGTATGTCGCGTACCTCGGAGCAATATCCTCATGGTACCTGGAAGAAACGACTGCCATTTAAATGATACATTAGAGTACAGCGGCTATCTCATGGCTGGCCACCACACTCATCCTGCAGCAACAGAATTTGTCTGTGTTGATCGTGCAGCTGAAGCAGCCCCGTGCTCTAGTTCTACAAACGAAAATGGGAAATTGTTCTACTTTGTGCAGGCGCAATGTGGATCACTTAAATGCCCGCCATATGAAAAAGGAAAGGACCTCACATGTGCTGTGTGTTCGTTTTAAGCACTGAGATGAAATGAAACTGTGTTTAATAATCATGATAAACTGCCCTGAAACCTATTAAGAGGTTGAATTTTAAACAAAATTATATCTCTCTGGATTTTATTTCGTATTCTTTTATTTAAAACAATTATTCCTCACACGTTCTAGTATGTCTTAAAATGTTCGTGTTTTTTAAGCTCCTTCTAACAGATTATTGTCTCCCTCTCTATTACTTAAGTTTGTCATGCCATTGTATTACTACCAAATTAAAGCTTTGATTCAGTGCGGTGAAGAGTAGTTCAGTTAGATATAGGTAATTTGTGTAGTATCTGGATCGGTTTGCAGTAGCCGAATGGTTTAAGGCGGTCTTACTTTGCATTATTAGGCAATATCGCCGTATGTAACAGGTTTAAATTCTGGCTTCTTCCATGTTACGTTTTTATTTTGCTGTGGTCGAAACGTCCTGTTCCGCTCTACTTTTGAACTCTTAGCTGATGTCAAAATGTAAAACAGTCAAAATTTTACAACATTTTAAAAGTATATTTTCTTTCACCCAATTCCGTTCAAATACATGTATGCCTTCGACTGAGAGAATCGTCAACAAGACACAATGTTCCAACAAAAAACTGCAATTATAACCAGAAACATTAGAGAATGAACACGTGTTATAATGTCGTAAAACCTTTATTTGCAAAGCGATTTATTTATAAATATAATTAGACAATCACATGAACTCTGACCCCAAATGTGATCTTGACATAGAATCAAAATTATTGAAAACAATGAATGCCCATTGCCTCTTTATGGTGATATTTTGACCAAAGTTTTAAATTTTAAAGTGAAAGTAGAAAAATTAATAATCAAGCCGGTATTGTTTAATGCTACTCGCTCTCAATTTCCGTTGAATTTTTTTTTTATATAAATCAAATTACATACTTATTCATAAATATACACGAGCTGTCAGTAGGACAGCGCGCTCGACTTTTTAGTGCTTGCCTATAAAACAAAACTTTGACAGTTAAGGGCACACAAGACTTTAACTAGGAATTTCTAAGTACAAATCAAGAGACACTTTCACAGAGTTATCTTCTCTTGCTTACAGATAGGTCTCATGATGGTACATAAGTACTTCAGCTTTCAAAGTAATATCTCAAATGGTTAAGTCAACAATTGGACAAGAATGAAAATTTTAACTGAGTTTCTAAGTAAAAAGGGCCATAATTCAAATAAAATCCTTGACAGAATTACCTTCTCCTGCCCATGTTTTGGGATCATGATGGTTTACAAGTATTCCAACTTTCAAATTAATATCTCAAACAGTTTAGACAAAACGTTGACTGGTACGAAAAACTTTACATATATACACTATTTATATTTAAAGATTCTTAGTCGATAAAGGGCCTTAATTTTTAAAACAAATCCCTCACAGAGTTACCTTCTCTTCCCTATAGATGGGGGTAATGATGTAAACAAGCATTCAACGTTTCAAAGCAATATCTCAAAGGGTTAAGGCAATAAGTGGATTTTACCCCTATTCCATGTATTTTTTAAGTAAAAAAGGGGCCATAATTCTGTCAAAAACCTTGACAGAGTTATGTACTATTGTCTGTTGATGTAGGTCATGATGGTTAACAAGTATGGTTAGTTTCAAAGCAATACCTCCAATGGTTTTGAAATAAAGTGAGGTGGTACGAAAAACTTAACCAAGCTCAATACACTAAGTCAGAAGGGGCCATAATTCTGTCAAAAACATTGACAGAGTTATGAACTCTTGTCTGTAGATGGAGGTTATGATGGTAAACAAGTATGGTAAGTTTCAAAGACATACCTCCAATACTTTTGAAATAAAGTGGGGTGGTACGAAAAACTTAACCAAGGTGTGACACCAACGCCGACGCCGGGGCGAGTAGGATAGCTCCCATTTTCTTCGAAAAGTCGAGCTAAAAACTAAATTCAACAATAGAAGTAAAAACATAAGTAGGAATTTGCAAAAATCGATTAAAAATGCTGGTTTTACGGCACCGCTGCGCTATATCTTAATATTGGAAATTCAAAAGCGTTTTCAACGCTTTATTTTTTGATAGCGTAAATTATTCCAAATCTACAGATAAACTTGACAGGAATTTATGCTGGAACATTTTTATATCACTGTATGTTCTAAAATATGTTATTTTCATACATTTAGAAACTTTATTTTTTACCAAAATCTGAGAGCGAGCAGCTTTAAATGTGGGTTTGAGTTTTAAGTTATCATTCATTTAGACTATCCAGTATTATTGTTATATTTAGATCTATCTACAGTGGTAAATCTTAATTTACATGTTAGCTATATAGCGCTGTCATTAATTTAGTAATAGTTTTAAAGCGACTGCACTCCAGATGGACAAGTTACGCTAAAAAAAGAAAATTTTCAATTTCAAGAAAACAATTGTCATTACTGTATCAGGGGCATTGTATTATGATAACGTGACAAGTTTTCTAACAAAAGAAACAATTAAAATGTTTTGTTTTGCTTACTTTTATTGTAGAATATATCACGCCGTGACTAACGGGGTGGGCTCTTTGGTATATCAATATTTTTAACTCGCATCAAATCAGCTGACTCCGTAGTGTAGTAGGTTAAGCCGCTGTAATTTTTTTGTAAGCGCAAAGATCCAAGTTCAAAACCTGGCTCGGGTAAAAAAATTGTTTCTACCTTTATTTTTAGCTCTTACACAAAGAAAATAATCTTGATGCTGACAAATTGAATATATATTGATTTTACCAAAAAATTAAAATTTACTAAGAATTTGGAGTGCAGTCGCTTTAACCTGACACCCCCATCTATATATGAATTTGATAAAATGGGTTAATCTAATGAATGAGATGTTCAATATTACCCATAATCCTTTCAAGCATATACAAGAGGACACATTGGTATGTGTGGGACAGGTCAAAGAAAAACAGATAATTTGAGTACTGGCTCTTCCCAGGAAAGATTGTCAAGTAAATTGCCCGCCTGTCATTACCACGGAAACTATATATGCTGCAGATGCATCGGTGGTATATATTAGAAGATTGGTTCGTAGTAGCAGAGTGTGAGGGATGCAGCCAGTTTTGATAGTCGCTCGGGAAAATGCTTCAGATTTCTAGGACTTTGGGACGGAAATATTACTGAAACCATATATTTCGAGGGATGCTCAGTGTCCGGAGATCGAAGTAGGTATATTAGCTAGCAGCCTGGGTCGTAAAGGTATAGTGTTGTGTAGCGTATATATAAGTAATTGCGAGGACTTAAGAACACTAATATTACTGAAACCATATATCTCGCGAGTGCGTCGGTGTCCGGAGATGGACTTAGGTAATATAAGCCTGGGTCGTAGAGGTATAGTGTAGTGTAGTGTAGTGTTTGTAACACGGAGTTTAAAAGTGTTGGAGAGATTTTCTTGCGGATGTATTGGTGTCTGGAGACACATATAAATTGCTATGACTTTAGTACAATAATATTACTGAAACGATATATCTTACGGAAGTTTCGGTGTCCTTAGATGAATGTAAGGAATATTAGCTAGCAGCTTAGGTCGTAGAGGTATACTAAACTGTTACAGGAGGTATATGCAATGTTTATTTGATCCAAATTGAGGCATTTTTCGATATATGTTGTTCTTTAAAATGATATTTTTTATCATTTTACGTTCATTGAACATATTATTTATGTTTGGAAAATATACTTCGCTACAAAGAGGGAGTGCCCCTTTGACCTAAAAATTACGAAAAGTCTTCAAATGTAGGGAACTGCCAAGTTGCGTTTAAAAATAACAAATACAATTGAAGATATACGGATTATATAATTGCAACAGATTTTTCTCCAATGAAAATGCCAGAAGTTGAAATGGGAGATTAAATGCACCTTTTCCAAAACGCATTTAGTTTAATTATAAAATAGTATCTTCCACTTGAAAGTTCACTTCCAATCTTAAGGATATTAACAAATTGTCAGTAACATTTGTTACTACTTACTAATAAATAAAGCATATACCGCGGTTCAGCTCAATCAAATTCAAGCCAAGGTATGGAACGTTTTGTAAGCTACCAAATTTGAAATATGTAAGTAAAATGTCTAGGGACGCGCAGAACAGTTACTTTACACAATTCCTTAGAGCTCCATCGAGATATAATCCAAGTACAAGCAGCAAACAGTGTCAGCTATTTCTAATATCCCTGGCGATCAGATTAGTGGTGCATATGGACTAAAATCGGTATTATTTTGGGCTGGAAATAGTTAAGTTTGAGATGTTTTTCTTAGAATCTAGTGTTTTAAGCGCATCCTATTATTAGATCATCCGTTTGGTGATTGTTTCAATGCTCTAGTGGTCTACGGAATTTGCAGTTCTAGGTAAAGTACAGTACATGTTTGAACTATTGCCTTGTTATTTATATATTAAATGTAGTTGTCAGAAACAGAGCACGATGGGCATGTGCGTCCAATTCTCGTTTGAATAGTAAGTCAAACACATTGTTTGAAAGGAGTTTTGTGATAGGCAAAACTATATATAGCGATACTTTAATCCTGACATTTCAAGAAGATTAATGGAACAGCTCCTATAGGTAGACAGTGTACTTCTGTCAGAGTAATATACACTACATATTTGACTGCTTTAGCAATTAAAAAATATACAAAGACTTACAGCTACCTTGACCAGTTCATTGACACCTAAAACATAATAATAAATAAGGAGTTTGAATAGTATATACAGTTAAATAATCTTAGTGTGAACTTGACTTGACGCTTAAACATCCCAAAGACCAGTGGCACATGAGTGTCCAGTACTCTTTTGAAGAAGAGGCCAAACACATTGGTAATTGGCAGCTATATACAGCGATAATTTGAATCCTGATTTTTCATGAAGATTAATTGAACAGTTCTCATAGGTAGAAATGTTATTTTGTCAGATTAATATACACATTTGACTGCATTAGCAATTAAGAATTATGCGAAAGTTTACATCTACCTTAACAAAAAACATCCAAAACAGATTAGGTGTTCGAATATTTATATACAGTCAAATAATCTTATTGTAAACTTGCTTGAGACTAAGCATAATGTGTACATCCCAGAACATATTAATTAATTATTAAACTTATTAAAATATTATTACTCAGCATTTGTTCCAATTGACAAATTGCGCAATATTGTTACTAGGCCATAATGTAAACGGCCCTTTGTAACAGTACAGCGCTTAAACATGAACAAAAACCATAACTTGCTAATTAGATGGAGATTGTTGTATTGTTACAGTGGTATAAGGAAGAAAAACAAGATGACTTTAAATTTTGAAAACTGTAAACATTTAAACAAAGGCACAACTTGAAAGAATGTGGCACATTGGATAGGATTTGTGAAAGAATGTTTTTGTCACATCAATGTAACAAACATAAGGCGACACATTATACATGTATATCTGTCAAAACTACGTCGAAATAGATTTTCTATTTTGTAGTATGGAAAGTTAACTACGCATTTCCCCCTCAACGTATACTTAAATACTATACGCAATTTATATAGAATTACAATATATTTTGTGAAAATAGAATTCGCTGCATGGGCAAATTGCAACACATATTAGAAAGACTAGGGATTACTTACATTTTGTCTTTGATATTCAGGAGTTTAGACTGTAAAGTCCCAGCGTGCATCTATAAAACTTTAGCGATCATGATCACCTGTCAATTTTTTTTTCAGAATGAAAAATAACTCTTCATTTTATTATAACCTGTTTAAGCTTGCAACAATCCATGAACATAGGCGAGTGCGCATAAAACTCTAACAATACAAATTCTCTGAAACATGATTGTGCGTACATTGTTAGTATACATTATACCATGATGTGTTAGAGAGCTCCACGCTGGCTGGGTATATCAGACTTAAGCTTTGTAGTTTGTTTTGGGTGTACCATTACACTCCTTACCTCGAAACTGGAAAGTATTTGCTGAGGTCCTATTTTTTTACAGCAATGGATTTAGGTGTTCAGTATGACTTAAAATTATTGTAACATATTTTGCTTGAATTTACATATCACCTCACAAATATCTCTCAATGTTAAAGATATGGATTTAGCATTGGAAAACTAGTTTATTGGACTGTGCCAACAGCCTCGTCTATTGGAAGCCAAATTTCAAGTCTAATAGAGATAGGCCATGACAATTATTACTAATAATAAATTATTCAGATTAATCCGCCGCTCATATGTATAAAACGTTCTCATACTTTACAGTCTTTAACCGTTATTTCCAAATACATTTATTTACAATAGTGCATTTGAGATTACAGATAGTTGCAAAACATGCTATATTACTGTAATTGTAAATGATAAAACGTAGCGAAGTGTATTAATTCCTTTGTGCAAAAACGGAGTTTCTTGAATTATCTGCGAACCGAATATAAAATTATTAAGTTGCTTCGAGGGACAAAAGCACAGAAGACGGCGCTGAAAAAAGAAATAGTTTGAATTAATTCAATACGTTTGTCACAAAATTCCAAACTGTAACTTTCGATTGTAAGAAGTTGCGCATCACACGGTCGTGTTAGTAAACACTATGGACACAGACAACGTAAGCGGACGATACAAGCATACGGCAAATCGAAACGCTGAGAGCACTGTACTTCTTTAGTCTGATACAAGTCCAGCTTGATGAGCTTATCCTAATGATTCACTTAAATCAGATAGTTAAACAACTGGGCCAAGTTAAATTTCAAATATTTGACACTGCGATCTGTATTTTGAACATTTTCTTACAAACACATTTCTATTTCCTTTTTACTGGGGAACATTTGGCTTTCTAATGCTTGTTGATGAATGTATTAATCACTGAATGTTGAATGGAGGTTAGAAACATATAGCTTTGAACTATACAGCCTTCAAACATTGTATGTTAAATGTTTTATGGGACGTCTTTCGGGCATATGGTTCGTCAGTCAGTAAGTTGGCTGTAGATAGTTTTTCGTTTCGTCTCCATATCGCCTGAGTCCCTTGAAGGATTTTCATGAAATATTGGTCATATGTTCTGCAAATGAAAGGAATGTTTAATAGCTAAGTCAATCAGTACTTTCAGTGCCTTGATTTGCCAACACAGAGCAATGGGACAGGAGGCAAGAGACACTTTGATTAGTGCGTTGAACTGTTAGAACTGTTATTTGGTTCTTAGATTAGGTGTATATGTAATAATTCGAGTTCACTTGGAAATTGTATTTACGTTTGACATCACACATCATGGGAGCAAGAGCACTTGATCGTTAATGAATTAGCGCGTGCAATAACGAGCCGTATATACTGCCAGCACAAGGGTTCAATCACATTGGTGTTCTATAACCTTAAACGTGAAACATTAAGTGATTTCATGATCAGATATTCTATTGTGAGAAAGATATGAGGAAGACAAAAAAGATGACTATTGCAATTAAAAAAGTATAAACAAAATGCACTTACAAACAGTACAACAATACAGAAAAATGAAATAAACACTTTTGTATGAGGCGTCTTTCACAATCGTAACAAAGTAAGGTAAATGAGGCATCTGATTTATGACCCTCAAAATAAAATATCTAGACTTTTAATATAACATCGACGATGATAAGCCATCTATGTACAGCAAATCAATCTCCCTTGCATTGTCCTCTATCCGGTCCCTACAAATGAAGATGGTCTTTGCTTAGCGGTGGTTGTTATGGTAATCAAGAGACAGTATTTAGAATTCAAAGAGGCTTCTTGTCATGTCCCGTCAAAACGAATGACCGTCATGAGCTAGGCTAGTCTTTGCCCGATTTTAAATACATGTAGTTTAATTTAAATGTAGGTGATCATCTACTTGTGTTCATTCTGTTTGGCTACGCTGGTATGCAACCATTGGTCAGATTATATAAGAGTTACATGGAAACGTTTGAAGTCCATAAAAGGTCGTAAAGCAATATCGGTTCAACAAATGTTAAGGTATCTTGAATGTGGGACTAGATTTTAATGCATGGTAAACATTTAAAAAGCTTCCGCCCAAAAACAATTACTTAGATTTGTTATGTCATATTATATTTCGTTTATCTTCTATCACAATTATTCCAGAGATGTCGATTGTTTAAATACCTGTTATCTCTAGTGATAAAATATAGTGTGTGAATATAAAATTGTAGTTTTCAGAACCAACAACCTAGTCAGTTCAGGGTGACATGGATATAGTCTGACCTGATGATGTTGTTTACGATTGCTATTTTCAGCCATAGCATGACTAACCTTTCATAAGAGACATCAAAATACGCTTTTGTTGATGAATACAGGTCGTCGTTCACACATCACAAACATCAACTGTTGGCATTAATTTTCAGAGAACGCTTTAATGAGTAGATGCTTCAAGCTATATACATTTGTGTTCGTTATATCGAGCCTTGGACAAATCAAATTAAGATAAACTTTTCCTTTTTCTAGATTACTTACTTCTGAGTGGAGCACAAACATGCAGTTTCCAAATAAAAAATCGATATGTATTAATATATGAAATATCTGCTTTTTCTAGTCGTTCTCTCAAATTGTAATGTTCTTAGTTCTTGCGTGTAACATGTTAACCCTAACTAGTTTACAAATATCTATATCTCTAAAAAGAAGTAGCAATGTCATCGTGATATTTTTCTTTCGTGTTCAAGCGAGGGTTTAAAGAAATTAGGAGTTCATTCCTGAAAAATAAAATATTAACAAAGGTGCAAACATTTGAATTAATGTTGTATCAATATTGTAAAACAACAAACATCTGTATTTTGAACATTTTCCTAGTCTACCCATTTTGTTAGGCATATGTTCATTTATATTAACTTATTTCTTACGTGTTTTGGAAACAGTCCACGTGTTGGAAGCATCTTTCCTGACCGACGTGTAATATGGTCATTTAATTTATACTAATATATTTATTCTCTATTGCGAAACAAGTTCTTACAACTTATATTAATCGCTTTCGAGACTCATTCGAGATGAAAAAACTCGAAGAGAGAGAGGCAATGTGGAATTATTTGTGTGTTGCCTAAGGACACTACCGACATGGCTATGGTAGGAATCGAAACCGGGACCTTTCGATCCAGAGGCGAACGCACTACCACTGCGCGACGACGGCTCAAAATATGGCCATTTGTAACAGCAATATTTTAAATAATCATGTGTGCTCTAAGAAATTGTCTGCTTTTTTAAGTTAGTTTATTTAGGTAAGTGTATCAAGTATATCCATTCTGAAAATTAGCCTGTAAGGGGTTTCGAAATTACAACTAATTGAAGAGTGGAGCGACATACTGACTTGCATGCAGCAAATACTGACAGCAGTATGGTTTATGTCTCCAATGCTCTTTACCGACATTGCATAGAGTACGTATGCAGCTCCTCATTTCTATAGTGCTTTAATTTATAGTGTCACGCGAGCTATAATAACTACTAATATTGGAATGACACTAGTATTATCTTTTAAACACGGGGAAAAGAAAAAAAGAGTTTATATTCAAAAGAAGGAAGAGGGAAGAAAATATGAATGATTGAATACACCAGTCGATGAATACAATAGACTGTACAAGCTGGCAAACGTAAAATACTCCACTTAGATTTAAAATATCCCATCAGAAACGCCTTTTAAGTTACTAAAGCTGAACAAGGCAATATTCAATGATTTGATTACCCATACTCTATCTCATCATATGTTAAACACTGCCCAGTTTTATTTTTAAACTACAGGTAATAACTTTTCTTGAAAGTAGTTCCCCCATTTTTAACGACTGTCAGTTAAACTACCTTTAAGTTTTATTTCAAAATTGCCCAACCTGTACCCAACACTACAATAAATACTAACTTCAAGCTCTCTTTAGTTCTCTTTGCAATGATGATAAGAGGGAACTGGGCATAATGACATAATCTGGATTATAGTTATTCACCGAATATAATGGGTTTTCCCCCCATTTTTTTGTTTCATTTCTGTCCTCAACCTTGAAACAAAATAATAGAAAAATAGAATGTACATTGCCGTCGTTATCAAGTTGTACTAATAAAATAGAAAATACTATATGCAATTTTTCTTTTGGTTTTAACAGCATTTTATACAATAGCAATTATTACAAAGCACATCTACATATGTAATGAAAAAAGTATCTTATTTCTCGATAAGAAATCATAAGCTTACTGGAGAATTGTCTGCATAAGTGTAATTGAAAGCTTTTCACTTCTCTTTAACTAATTATCGTCCATCGCTTTGACATCAAATTACTTCTCAAGCCGTCAGTACGCACTGCTAGTTTCACTTAAATATTATGATGTACACTTGTTAGTTTTCTATTTAATGTACTCGCATACTTTGGAAACGTATCTTATATGTTGCAGCTTCTAAGTTAACATAAAAGTAGATTTCAAACACTATCTCATTATTACTGATTTTCTAATGACGTTCAAGATAGTTTTGTCTTGAATTAAAATTTCTAATAAATGCTGACAAGGGATTGTGTTATGCCTAGTATTTCTTTGTACAATTCGTACTATGCAGAATTCCTTATAATTGCATTTATTTTACGAGGTTAAATAAATGTAACATTTTAATAAACTTTATTTAAACACCATGCAATTTCACGATATTCATGACTACTTTAATGCGTTGAATCTGAGCATGGCGTGTCAGAACGTTATTTGGACAGGCTATTCAATAGTGTATACAAATCGTAGCAGCATTTATTGAAAAATCAGCTTTACAATTATCTCACTGAGAGTGCATATGCAACATAAACCCGTGGATTGTTAGTCATTTGTGTAATTGTATATGTAAAACAGAGAATTTGTACTGATATATAATATATTTCAAATGTTAATAAACATTATGTATATTTGTTGCAACAACAATGTGCTTAATATTATTTCAGATGTTAGTAAACAGCTAAAGAGCCTAACTCTTCAGACAACGTCTGACACGTATATAAGATGGGGGAGAACTTCTTGTCCAAACGGAACGTCCCTTGTGTATGATGGTTTTGCTGTAGGATCATTGTTTACAAGTCCTGGGGCCGCAGCTAATTATCTTTGTTTAACCAAGGAGCCAAAATGGAACGACCAAGCTAAAAGGACCGATTGGATAAATAATATTTACGGGGCTGAGTACGAAACCAGTGGGAGTATGATAGCAAACCTACACGAACAAGATGTTCCATGTGCTGTATGCCGCGTGCCTAGAAGTAATGTTTTGATGATCCCGGGGAGGAACAACTGTCACAAAAACTACACACTGGAGTATAGCGGATATCTGATGTCCGGGCAAAGCATTCATCAAGCAGCGACAGAGTTCGTTTGTGTCGATGATGAACCTGAAGCCATTCCGGGGACAAGTGCAAATGTCAATGGGAAATTGTTCTACTTTGTACAGGCAAAGTGTGGGTCATTGAGATGTCCACCTTACGAGGAAGGAAAGAAAATCACATGTGCCATATGTTCATTTTTGGGGTAAACTCAATTTCGAATGCATCGATTTGTTGTCATGTAGTGTTCTCTAGTTTATCTTTTCTAATCTATAAAAGAAATTTAGTAGAAACATGTATATTTTAGACATCCACTTTATACAATATTGTAGTTGAGATTATTTTTATGTAAATATAGCATTTGATTACGTTTTCTTTCTGGTAAGATTCTGTTATTGATTTCAGTTTTCTAAATGAAAACAATGGTAAGTTCGAAACTAGTGAGACAATGTGTATACATACAGATTTTTACTTTCCGGTTCTTTGTCAGATAAATCTTACATGTAAACGATTCACAATGAAAGCACAAGGACTAACAAAATATGGTGTTACATGTTTATCGGAATGAAATTGTAATACATTTCATAAAGTTATTCCTTCATAATTGTAGATATTTATATTATCACATGTTAAGTCTGAAGGATTCGGTTTATTCAAATATAATACTAAACATGTATTCTGTTATACCCTGAATGACAGACTGACACTACCATAAACCCTGGCTTGCGGTTGGACTAAAAAACACCGACTAACTACTTCACTGCCGTATATATTTAAGATATAAACTGACTGTTACTGAGTTGGTCTGGATATCGACTAATGGTAGGGATACTGGTATCATTGTTGATTGTTTTTGGAGTTGTATTTGTTATCGTTTACGGTGCTACATGTACATTGTAAGACATGTTGTTTCTACTGTTATAACTAAGCTTAACGGATTTGTACATTAAAAGTACTGTGTTAGACTTTAAAATGACACAAAAATCTGTAGAAGACTGACACGATGTAAACATATATTAGCTTCTGTACTAATGGCGAAGTAGGCAATATATGCACACAAGGTAACACATTGAATTATGTATAGATTGTACCCCTATTGACTTGAATATACCTGCTATAAATTTTTGTTTAAGGTAGTTATTGACAATTAATCGATCGAAAAATTCATAATGTAATCTCGGACTCTCGGTAAGCTAACCAGAGTCATAACCTATAACTCTAGCATTAATTTAAACAATTCTTTATTTACATGGCCTTCTCGGTCACTTCAGGTTTTCGGTTCGCACTTGGTTTGTATAAAGTTTCTACAACATACGATACATACTTGTGCCAGTGTTTAGTTTCTGGTGTTTGTGTAATTTTCCTTGTTGTTATCTGACATGAATTAAAGTTTTAAGTTTTAAGAAAAGCACTTTCACAGAAACCATTTTCAAGGCAATAAAGAAACAGGATAACAGATAGATAAACATGTAACAAAACCATATTGCTTTCTAAAGTTGAAAGATCAGAATGACGTGAACCTAACATGTTTATCCATTATTGAATTTGTTTTGATTTGACGAAAATACAAAATTTATATCAAGAATTTTTTTATGACAAATTCAATTTTACTTATTTTCCTTTTAAAAAGTCATTTCAATAACATTCCTGAGAAAGAGTGATATATAATCTTATTACATTTTTGTCATTAATAAGCATTTTACTTCTGAGTATCTATACTGCCTTGTGATTAAATGCCTGTATGTATGAACCATCTTTGTAAACTCAAGTCTAACATGTAATAAACTTATACTCTTTGTCATGTATTTGTTCTGTATGTCAACATAAATTATAGTTCGTGTAACATTTTTTATATGGATTTAACCGTTAACGACAAGTGCAGAAAAGTCTTTAATCACAATGACATTAATTGAAATTAACAATGATATAGATTTCTAGTACAATTTGCTCTTGGCACTGGTTTATTGAAGACGTCTGCATTACAATATTTTTTTTCAATACGTCGTAGAAATAAGATCAACTGACTTAAAATGTATAGTTTTTTTGTCGCTGCACTTTCTCTCAATGGCTTTTATCAATTTCTGAAGTATCAACGCACTCCCTTACATTCTTCTCCGAGCAAGCTTTAAACACGAATAGTGATAATTGAAATTGTGGAAAGCTAGAGTTATGGTTTGTGTCACTGCATTTTCTCTCGGTGTCCTTGTATCATAGTAATTCCTTCAATAATTATTGAGTTATGGACAGGGCAAGAAATATCAGGAATTACAGACTAACGAATGGACGGACAAAGCGGAGATTGTATGCCCCCGCCCCTTACCCCCCCCCCCCCTCGATAGAGTGAACGTTAGCACTATTGAAATCCTTCCTAAATGTATGTATGTCTTGGTGCATAACTGGAGCTATGATATGCCCAATTTACAGGTCCAACTACATTTGGTACAGAAGTATTGCGATTCAGAAAAAGCATGTAATTGGATTTTTATATAAATGTATATAGACCAAATATGTCATTGTTTGACAATTTTGCTTAAAATGCGTACATTTACTATACAAACACTAATAATTAATAGTTTCTTGATAATAAAATTGACATCATTATAATATGACGTAAGTTTCTGTCATTAATTAGTAATTGGTAGTAGTTTTTTTTTATAAAACTATTGACATGCAACCTGAGTACCGCAAAGGTATGAATCGCGGATGACATCACTAGGTATTGTATAACGTCATATTCTTACTTTTATACACAGATGATCAAAGTCATATTGAGTGGAGGTGTGGTAATCGAGTTAAGCCGTTCCTTTTGATAACTTATTCGTTTTTAAAATGAGAATCAATAAACTAGTATTTGATTTAGAGGATTCCTAAGTTATTCAAACGAGGTTAGAAACTACGCCATATTTGTAATAAGGTCAAGAAAGGGACATATCAAGATGTATACATCAAATATGTACGTGGTTCGATTAACCAATCGGACAGCGCGAATTCGGTTGCTGTTTAATATAACACTTTGAAGCTTCATTTCTAATTTTCGAAATTAAATTTATAAGCTTGATAAGATACTGTGCGCAAAATTCATTTCAATTTTCACAACTTTTTCTGAAGCAGTATTTCGAACAGAGATTTCCACAACGGCTATTGTAAAGTTTAAGAAGCCTATTTCAAACTGTAATTTTCAATTTTTCACTAAGAAAACACATAAATTTGTGTGATAAGAGTTACTTTTATATTTGTAATTGTTCATAAACATCTTTGAAAATGATCCGTGAAACACGAATTGGAACAGTCAATTGGAGCCTGAATCGTTGTATTTTTAAATGGGTAAGTTTTGCCTATAAAAATAGCAGATCGGTAAAGTGTTGGTACATGCTTACGACATTTGACCCAAAGTTACATGCCAGTGCAAATCTTTTATGCTAAACACCTTAACTTCGATAATTTTGTCCCAAAAACGCAACTCTTGTAAACGAAGGATATGTTGGTGGATCTATGCATAATGACTCAGGCGCAGAGTACCTGCCAAGTATGAGAGAAGACTGAATATTTATTGATTTTGTAGTATGATAGCTTTCGTAAATTATACATTATATGTGATTTTTGTATATTTTTCTTTATTATTTGCTTACTTTGTGATTTTCTTTAAAGGCCATATTGTAAATAAGGTTGAATTTTATTTATTGTCTTACATTGTAATATGCTACCTTTATTAAATAAAGAATTTATTATTATTATTATTATTATTATTATTATTATTATTATGAGATACCACTGTGTCATGAAATATTATACTCACTGGCAGATATATCATTTCTTTTGTATGTAAAATGTTGTCATATTTTATAGAAAAGACATGTTGTTTCTCTTTCCTGTTTGACAATGCAAATAATTTAAAATATATTGTCCTAAGTCTTCTCCCAACACATTAAAAGTCACGTTACTTATGTGTTTTGTGAAGTTAATGTGGTGTTTCTGTGTATCATTGTCATTTATATTGTCTTATGTTTATATGTTCCGATATGCAAGTATTTTTATGTATGATTCACCACTGTATTTCTAATAAATGCTTATCATTCAATCTCTCAGTAATAAGAAACCAAGGATATATATGCATTACAAAAGTTTACCCCGAAATCAGACTACAGCTATTTTAGGATAGGCATTGATCAGTTCGTGAATAATATTTGATAGATAAAATTAACCTTGCCTGAATATGTGCAGAGTTGAGAAGAAAATTGAAGCTTTTCGTATTTTACTTGTATGTGAATAAGAATTAGTTAATGATTGAAAAAATGTGAACGTGCTGTGTTTCAACTTTTAGAAATGGAAGAGGTGAGTAAAGCTTAACGCTGCCGTTAAGGGGGGTCACTGGTGAGGTTTTGGATTTTTGCACTTCCGGAAATTTACATTTGTTATATTTAAAAAATGATGAGTTAACTGAAAAAAAAAACAATCATGCAGTAGTAAACCTAGGCACAATAGGAATATTTTAGTGTAAAAAAATTGAACAATTTTGAGAAAAATATTTTGACCTCACTTTTTGTGACTTAATTGACAAATTTTGTTATATGCCAAAAAAGGGGTAGGGGTAAGAAAATATTCTCGTTTCTCAAAAACCATTTAAGATATTTACTTAATTCAAACTGTATTACAAGAATAATTGTTAGGATATAATAATGCAATATTAACTAGTTCCTTTTACAGTTCTTTGTTACAGACATATGCCGTCATATCTCAAAGCTCGTCGAAATCTAAAAAACACATTTTTGTCAGTTTTTATTGAATTTCTTTCTTATATGCACACTGACCCCCATTTTTTATTTTTGAATTCTATAACAAAGGTTTTAATCAAACTGTGGGAAAAATATCTGAAAAACCTTGTGATTCCTTTATCATGAAATATTCATTTATCAAAATTTGAAAAAATGAATTTTAGTAAAGTGGGTCGGGTAATAATAAGGAGCGTAATATTTATTCAGATGATGATAGAAATACCACTATCTCTAAATTTTCATCCTAAAGTATGACCTACTACATTTGAAGAGATTAACAATTGATACGCATTCTGAAACATACACCACATACATAATCATTTACAATACGAAAATTCTAGCTAATTCTGTATTAAGCACCTTTTCTGATAGTGTATCACTAAAGATTAATATTGCGAAAAATATCGAAATATGCGAAAAAGTCATTGACCTATCATTACTTTTTCAGAAATTCACTTGCAATATGTTAGTCTCCATAAAAAACAGGGTCAATAAAATGTCTTGATATTTTGAATTTCAGCAATGACGGGGAGTGTTTTTTGACGAAAAGTAAATTCAAAGCAAAGTGAAAATGTTTTACTAGTGTACATGTGATGTGCCATCTCCTTATCTATAGGTACTCTTTATTCTGAAAGCGTTAACAACACTTTGTACACATTGTGCTTTATTTAATGCTTGAAGAAGTTACTTGGAATCTTGAAGCAATCCTGCTTTTGTTTTATGAGTTTGATTTTTCAAGTGGTTTATTGTTACAAGACTGAAACAGTTGTCAGTCTATGAATTCCATCTTCATGAATACTAGTTTATAATGGTATGTGTACAACCTATATACATAGACAGTACCATATTAAAGCAGTATGTGTCCATTACCGATCATTAAGAATATTTAGTTTTTGTTTTTCTAGAAGTAAATATTAATCTTGTGTATAATTATGTATACGTTTGCAATTAGACATTCTCCTCTATCTGTTGTATCCAAAGTTACCAAAAGCTGGCACACTCTTACCCTTGAATTTACCTGCGTAATAATTATGTGGTTCTTATGAAGGTTTTGTGGTTCTGGTGTACTCTGGTTGTTTCAATATCATTGATGTTGACCACTTGTCTTAAGGTGCGTCTTAGTTTTGCTGAGTTTATGAGAGTATAGTGTCGTCCATGTCCTTGAATAACAAACTTTAGTTTCACTTTTAATTGTTCTTCGCTATGCAGTCTGCTAAATTTAATTTTTCTGGAATACTTTGTTGCCGTGCTGACTATCTTATTCCAACATTAATGTAGTAACGCAAATCCCAAAAACAGAACAGACTAACCAATAAACGACAGACACAATAGATACAGTGTTATCGAACATAATCACAAACCAAATCTAGTTTATATGTCAGCCCCAAACCCTCCCCTACTAAACACCAACACAGGCGGCGAACAGCAAACAAACAGAAAGATACAAACCTCAATCTCATTTAAATCATCTCCGTAAAAACAGCTGGATGAATTAAATTCAACAATTTAAGTTTTATACAGATTGATTTAAACTAATCTGAAAGTTTAAACACAATAAAAAAAATCTTTGAAGTTTTATTACTAAGAATTAATCAATACTGCACTGTTTCGTCTTCTTGAGTCTTAATTACTGCAGATTCGCTGAAAGTTCATATGTTCCTTAATTTCCATAACTTGTTTCAACTTCCGCAAATGAAAAGTATAATTGGAATGTAAATAAAAGTTATTGTTTCAGGTAATTATCAAAAGGTTCTCGTACAAGCTAAACTCTTGTATATTCACAATGAAATCATGAGTAATTGAGACTTCCAACCATTTAAAATATATAGCCAGGTGATTCTCCTCCTGACAACATGTCCTTGACTAGTCAAGATAAATGCTTTCGTCACAAAAACAGGAACCCAGGTGTTCCATAAATCCTTACCCCTTGAGTTTTATCTTTAGTACCGGATAATCCACATTATTAACGCACTCAGAAATCCAATTTCAGAGAGACACCCTGTTTTAATTTACTTAAAGAGGGTTAAACAACATAAAGAAGTATAAATCTTACAAAGGTATTATGACCTAAAATCTGATCAAATATTTGTGACTGTGAAAAAAGCTACGCTATTAGAATCTGGTAACGACCGATAGAAGGTCACGTTTAGATGGCCTTTCCATCACCAGTAACAGCTTCACTTTCAAATTCAAAGGAATATTTATTTAGGACGTTACGGTGTGATTACCATGCGTTCATTGTTTAAACACCACTTTCAAATACGCTAGAAACCAAGGTACATGTTTCTGAATGTGAATTTTGAATTTTACCGTAGCAAACTACATGTATGTGGGCCTTTTTGACAGAAATCGGAACGATGAAAAAAACACTAGTAAAAGTGTAGAGGTATCTATTTGATCATCCCATCTCGGAGATTGTTGGAGCGGCCGATTGTTCAAATGCATTTTTACTTTGTATTGCTTTGGAATACTAAACACTGTATGGCATAGGTTTGAATACTACCCTTTAGACATGTTATACATGTATTAAATTTAGATGTCAGAAAAAGAGCACATTATGTATGTGTATCCAATGCTCTTTTGAAGAATAGGCCGAGCACATTGGTTGAAAAGAGTTCTCTAATGGGCAGAACTATATATAGCGACACTTGAAATCCTGATTTTCAAGAAGATTAATTGAACAGTTCCCAAATGAAGACAGTGTACTTCTGTAAGATTGATATACATATTTGACTGATTTAGCAATTAAGAATTATGCGAAGGCTTCCAGCTACCTTAACAATTTAGATGTCTCCAAAAACATGATAATAAATAAGGCGTTTGAATTTGTAAATATACAATATAATAATCTTAGTGTGATCTTGACTGGACATTAAACATAATGTGGACATCGCAAACAACTATTAATACATTAATAAAATGATAAAATACACTCAACCGGTTTAGAAACGCAAAAGTGGCAAACTATTTATTTTAACAGTGTATCGCGTTTCAAATTTATTCAAATTTCATACACAACAAAAACAATATAAAATTGAATTCTTGTAAAAGTTTCAATAATTCATCGCAAAAAATGACTTATATTTCGTGATAGACGTGTCATTGATTCTGTGCCTAAGTATTTCCGAAACTCCGAAGTTCCTATTATCTGTTATAAATATAAAACACCTGTTAGAAATGTTATATTCAATTACAATAAAATTGTTTCCGACCTAGATGTTCAAACAAATACCCCTTCTTACTGCGAATGTAAAAACTCGAAATTTTGCTATTCAGATGCCGGTCATGTCATCACTGGTAATTTTGATATTATTAAAGACAAGCGTATTCGTTATTTATTCTTTAAAGGACCAAAATACAGAGTTCCTTCTACTATTGATTTTCATGCTTGTCGTGGTCATATTGCGGAATCCATCGAAACTTTTTGTGTTAAATGGTGTCGTCGTGAGAATGCTGATCCAAATGCATTAACGTCTTGGAAACGAAGTATTTTTAACATTGTCGATTCTCGTATAAAATTTTACCAAACAAATGAACACCTACTTCCATCAAAACCCAAGTTTACTTTAAGACATCTGAAAAAGGAAATCCAAGAATTTCATTCTAAGTATGTCTTAGTTCCAGCAGACAAGGCGGCCAACAATATTATCATCATTTGACGCCTACATTATATTAATGTTTTACAAAACGAACTAAATAGCACTAAAGCTTATATATTGAGTCCTTCCGTTGAACAAAATGTGGTCACTGATCACATCAGTGAAGTTTCTAATTTGAAAGTTCGTATAGATGATCAACATATTAAACTTCCTACTATGTACTGGATTCCTAAATTACATAAACAACCATATAAAGCTCGTTTCATCGCTAATTCAAGCTCTTGTACCACTACAAATATTTCAAAACTATTAACATCTTGCCTAACTGCTATAAAAGCCCACGTGAAAAGATATTGTGATAAAGTATACGAAAACTCTGGTAAACATTTGTTTTGGTCGATCAAAAATTTTGGCGAAATCCTGGATAAGTTTAAAGTTAATAATTACAAAGTAACTTCAGTCAGTACATACGATTTTTCTACTCTGTATACCACTTTACCACATAATTTGATAAATGACAAGCTAACTGCCCTAATTCAAAAGACTTTTGCCAGGGAGAATGTTACATTTCTCGCCTGCAATTTCGATAAAGCTTTTTTTACTAGCTGTATTGTTAAACATTATACTATGTGGACCTGTGACGAAGTTTGTAAAGCCCTTTCCTTTTTATTGAACAACATTTATATAAGGTTTGGGAATGCAGTTTTCAGACAGGTATTCCCATGGAAACAAATTGTGCACCCCTTGTCGCAGATTTGTTTTTATATTGTTATGAAAGAGACTTTATGTTGAGTCTTTCTCCAGATACGCAGGCAGACATTATCACTGCTTTTAATAATACATCACGCTATCTGGATGATATTCTTAATATGGATAACCCGTTTTTTGGTCAATTGGTGGACACTATTTATCCCCGGGAACTCCAGTTAATTAAAACTAACAATTTGGATACTGGTGCTTCATTTTTAGATTTACATCTCTCTATTTATAACAATATTATACATACCAAAATTTATGACAAGAGGGATGATTTTAATTTTAGTATTGTAAATTTCCCCCATTTGGATGGGGATGTACCTCATGCTACATCTTATGGGGTATACATTTCTCAGTTAATTCGGTTTGCCAGAGCGTGTAGTCATGTTGAGGATTTCAATGAACGTAATCAATATATTACAAATAAACTTCTTCAACAGGGCTACCGTTATTACAAATTGCGTAAATATTTTGCTAAATTTTACTATCGTAATTCTGATTTGGTTTTGAAATTCAATAGTAATCTAAAGACTCTTCTGCGAGAAGGTATTTCAAAACCCGATTTTTATGGGGATGTGGTTTACAAACTTCGTAAGATTTTGGGTCATGGCAATTTTCCAACTGTATTTGCTAAAATTATAAAACGTTTTGTTAAAAGAGGTTACGACCCAACTGTTTTGAGACACACCGCATGTTTGGTGTTCAACCCGTTTACAGTTGGACGCTATGCTTCCCTCTTTGATTGTGTCTGACGGAAGAGGGGGAGGACTCTGTGATGGGCAGTTTTTAAATCCCACTGGGACGAAACTGTTTTGATTTCTGTCCTCTGGCCTGTTTCGTCGGGCCCTTAAGGGTGTTTATCTTGGTGCTCTGCCTTCTGCAAAGACATTGAGTACATACGTTTTTTGGTTCTCAAGGTTTGCTTTTTATATATTCATACTCGAGCATTTTTGTGTTTTACATACCATGCCTTTTGTTTCCATTGCGTGTGTTAGAGATTCACCTAGCAGGGATTACTTTTATTTACACTGTCCTGTCACTTTGGAACATGGTGGGGGTAAGAGTGAGGTTGGGTGCGCACCATAAACCGGTTTAAGCTCCCCAGTGGTGTTTTTGCCACTGACCGTTCCAAGGCGGTGCCCCACTGTGTTCCTTTAATTGTTCGTTTTGTCCTCGTGTGTTTGCTTTGTATGCTAGTGTGTGTTGGTAGTGTATGTGTGTGTGTGTACATGATTGTGTGTGTGTGTGTGTGTTGTGTGTGTGTGTGTGTGTGCGTGTGTGTGTGTGTTGGTGGTGTGCACTTCTGGGTGCTGTGGGGCTCGTTTTGGGGAGGCTGCGTTTTTGGTATGGGGCATTCCCTGTTTGATATTATTTTTGTTTTAAATGGATATAAAACCAATAGCGTCATTCAAATAAAAATGTTCAACAGGGGAATCTCTGCGTTTCTAAATCGGTTAAGTGTATAATTACTCAGCATTTGTTCATATTGACAAATTGCGCAATATTGTTACTACGTCGTAATGTAAACGGCCCTTTGTAACAGTATAGCGCTTAAACATGAACAAAAACCATAACGTGTTGATTAGACAGAGATTGTTGTATTGTAACAAAGGTAGAAGGAAGAAAAACAAGATGACTTTGAATTTCGAAATATGTAAACATTTAAACAAAGGCACAACTTGAAAAAATGTTGCACATTGGATAAGATTTGATAAGATAAAAATCGCTGCATGGGCAAATTGTAACACATATAAGAATGACTAGGGATCACTTACATTTTGTCTTTGATATTCAGCAGTTTAGACTGTAAAGTCCCAACGCGAATTTATAAAGCTTTGGCGATCATGATCACATGTAAATTGTTTTTCAAAATAAAAAATGAATCTTCATTTTGTTATAACCTCTTCAATCTTGCCAACAATTCTTGAACATAGGCGAGTGCCCATAACATACTAAAAGTACAAATTCGCTGAAATAAGACTGTGCGTACATTGTTAGTATATATTATACAATAATGTGATAGAGAGCTCCAAGCTGGCTGGGTATATCAGACTTTAGCTTTATACTTTTGTTTCGGGTGTACCATAACCCTCATTACCTGGAAACTGAAATTTTTGCTGAGATCCTGATGTTTGATACATATGGATCTATGTGTTCAGTATGACTTAAAAGTATTGTAAAACATCTTTTAGAGGCCTCACAAATATCTTTTAATGTTTAAGATGTGCATTGACGTCACATATCATGGGGGCAACATCATTTGTTCATTAATCAATTAGCTCGTCCAATAACAAGGCGTATATACTGTTGTAAGTCCTCAGAACATTGGATTCATCACATTGGTGTCTATAACCTTAAACGTGAAAATAATTTGTGATTTCAGGATCAGATATTCTATTGTGAAGAAGATTTAAGGAAGAAAAATACGATGACTATTGTAATTTGAAAAAGTATAAACAATAAACACTAACAAAAAGTTCAAAAATACCGAAAAAGAAATAAACACTTTTGTATGAGGCGTCTTTCACAATCGTAACAAAGTAAAGTAAATCGAGGCATCTCATATATGGCCCTCAAAATATAACAGCTAGAATGTTAATATAATTTAGAAATAGTTTCGACGACGATTAGCCATCTATGCATAGAAAAACAATCTTTTTTACATTGTCCTCTATCCGGCTCCTTCAAATAAAGATGGTCTTTGCTAAGTGGTGGTTGTTATTGCCACCAAAAGACAATATTTAGAAATCAAAGCGGATTTTTGTCATCTCTCGTCAAAAGGTTTAGCCGTCAAGGGCGTTGCTAGTCTTTGCTCGATTTCAAAATAGTTAAAAGTGTTCATTTGGTGATCATGTACCTATTATGTTTATTCTTTTTTTAAACTATTTCTAGCTAGGTCAGATGATGAAATAAATTCACATAGGTCAGATGATGAAATAAGTACATAGAAATGTCCGAGTTGACTGTTAAGAGACCATTTTGAGATGTTTTAAGTCACAATATAGTTATTTTTTCATCTGTTACAATTGTTGCAATTGTTGCAGAGATGTCAATTGTCTTAACATTCAGTGATCTAATATATTGTGAATATGAATGATAGCTTTCAAAATCAACAACCAACAACCCAGTAAGTTCATACTGACGAGAACAAAGTAGCTCTTGTACAAAACATTTTAAAAGTGACTTAACTATGTGTTAAAACATTTTTCTTATATCACGTTGTTTTCGATTGTGATTTCCAGCCATAGTATAACTAATCTTTCAAATGAGACATTAAAACCACAACTGCTGATGTATACGTGTCGACGTACACACATCAAATATCACAAACTTCAACTGTTGACACTTATCGTCAGAGAACACTTTAATGAGTAATTGCTTAAAGTTATATACATTAACATTTATCTTCGTTATATCGAGCTTCGGACAAATCAAATTAAGATCAACAATTCCTTTATCTAGACTACTTATTTCTGTTTCGAGCACAAAATAATCTTCAAATGTAAGCATAAAAAAATACAATATGTATGTCAAATATTGATATGAAATATCTGCTTTTTTCTAGCTGTTCTCTCAATTTGTAGTGTCCTTAGTTCTTGCGTGCAACATCTTAAAACAAAAATAATATCAAACAGGGAATGCCACGTACCAAAAACGCATTTATTTAAATCTAAATAGCTTACAAATATCCATATCTCTAGTAAGAAGTAGAAATGTCAAAGTGATAGTTTTCTTTCGTGTTCAGGCGAGGGTTTAGAAGAAATTAGGTGTTCATTCCTAACAACAAAATATTAACAAAGTTGCAAACATTTGTACCAATATTGTAAATCAACAAACATCTGTATTTTGTACATTTGCCTATACTAAAACTGAAAATCAAACCAACGTGTAAGGTATATGTTCATTTACAATCAGTCAATCAGAGAAGTAACTCAGTGTGACTTATTTCTTACGTGTTTTGGAAACAGTCCACGTGTTGGAAGAATCTTTTCTGACCGAGGTTTAATATCGGAAGTTATAACAGCAATTCTTTTAATAATCATTTGCATAAAACATTCACAACGCAAAAATGTCAAAGCAGATGACCTCCATCCCTACAAATATAAATCAAACGTAAATATAACAGTTAAGAAAACATAGAATGTTACTTGAAGTGAAACTCTTTAGCCTTAATTTGTTTCTAACTTATCAATGTATAACCTTTATGGAAAACATTTTTAAGCAAAGTGTGCGAAATTGTCGGTTTGTTGAAGTAAGTTAATTAATGTTAGTGTATCAAGTATCCATTCTGCAAATTAGCTTGTTAGGGGTTTTGAAATTACTTCATATCTAATTTGAGAGTGAAGCGATGGTAAATACTGTCAGCATTTCGGTTTATGTCTCTATCCTCTTTACCGGCATTACATGAAAGGTATGCAGGTCTTTTTTAAATACAGCTCTCAGTGATTTATTTTTAGTGTCACGCGAGTTATGATAACTACATGTACTTATATGGGAATGACACAAGTATCATCTTTAAGACACAGGGGGAAAAAGAGATTGAAGTATTCAAAAGAAGGAAGAGGGAAGAAAATATGAAAGATTGAATGCATCAGTCGATGAATGCAATAGAAGGCACGAGCTGTCAGATGCAAAATACACTACTAAAATTAAAGATATGCCATTATTAACACCTCTTAAGTTACGAAGGTTTAACAAGTTAATATTCAATGCTTTGATTACCCATACTCTATCTCATCAGATTTTAAACACTGCCCAGTTTTATTTTTAACTTACAGGTAATGACGTTTCATGAAAGAAGTTCCCCATTTTTGACGGCTGTCAGTCAAACTAGCTTTAGGTTTTCTTTAAAATTTCCCTATCTGTACCCCACTCTACAATAAATACTGCCTTCAAGCGGGAGTAGACGCCACTCCAACATTTAAAACGCACTCAGAAAACAAAATGTTTCTTTTGATTCAATTTATTGTTTACGCGGTCTTTGCTAGTTGTGATTCTTCACAAGACGAGCCGTGTTATGATAAGTTCGAATATGTTTTCAAAGTAATGGGACGCCTGTCTTACCTGGAGAAAAAACTGGAAATACAAGAGGCTAAAATAAATCAGCCAATGGAACAGGAAGAGAAAATTTCATACTTAACAGGAAAGTTGGAAGGTAACTATGTTTAGATGTTACTCTGTCATTTCTGTCAGTAAGACATATTTCTTCATAAAATGAGAGCCACTTGTAAATGTGATCCTGGTACTTTAAGTTCTTTATGCAAACACTTGGCATAATGACATGATTTTGATTTTATGCATTTACATCTAAGTGCAGAAAACGGTTTTATTTCTTTACAATATAATCATTTAAAGTTTTCTTAAATATAAACCGATTGTCTTAAAAAATTTCGTTAGGTTTTTTTTGGGGGGAAATATCTACTGCGGTAACATATTGGTACAATCCGATATTCGATGCGCGAAATAAAGGCGGAAAATTGCATGACCTTTCTGTGCACTTGTTTATGTAATTTAAAATTGAAGGTGCAGTCTGTTTTATTTACCATATTTGCAAAGTTAAAAAACAAAGCTGTTCGTTCACAGTTGCCGGTGAAAAAAAAATCTCAAAAATGCTATTTTTATACTTAAATACAAAATGCAAAAGTGATTGTTAGAATCAACAACAAAACAAAAATTCTAGGAAGGAATTTGTTAAAAATCTGTTGAAAAGATTGTGAGCTGGGTTTTACGGGACCTTTACACCATAATGAAAATTCAAAAGCGTTTATAATGCTTTCTAATTTGGAAGCGTATAATTTCAAATATATATATATACTTTACAGGAATTTATACTGGAACCTTTTTATTTGACTATATGTTTTAAAAATTGTAATTTCAGTCAGTTTGAAGACCTTTATTTTGTTCATCAAAATCTGAGAGCGAGCAGGTTTAATCATGAAAAGTATTACTTTGTACGTAAAATCTTGATAGGAATTCCTGAGTGTTGAATCTGTTTACGCGGCTAAATAAATGTAACACTTAGAAACTTGATTTAATAGAATCTAATAATGTAGAATATAATCGTATATATGTACGGAGTTCTCTTTTAATGAAAACAGAATTACACTTAACTCTTTTTTCATGGACTGCACACTTCCTCTTTTGAAATTTGTCCCGTTTTCTGTCAATCATTTTGTCATGACATAACATAGTACATTTGCTGGTATACAGTATTTCAAAATGTAAATTAACAATCTGAACAGGTTGTGCAACATTATTTTAAACATATTTTCAGATGTATCTACAAAAATAAAGAGCCTGACTGTACTGACAGTGTCTTACACAAGATGGGGAAGAACTTCCTGTCCAAATGATACGTCCCTTGTGTACGATGGGTTTGCTGCAGGATCATCGCACGAAAGTCCTGGAGCTGCGGCTAACTATTTTTATTTGACGAAGGAGCCTAAATGGAATGACCAAACTAAACGGACAGATTGGACCAATAATATTTATGGGCTGAGTACCAAACTACGAGTTTGTCGCAATATGATGTTCCATGTGCCATTTGCCGCGTGAATATAGGTAACGTTCTAATGGTTCCAGGTAGAAACGACTGTCACCAAAACTACACACTGAAGTATAGCGGATATTTGATGTCCGGGCATAGCATTCATACAGCAGCAACTGAGTTCGTCTGTGTCGATGATAAACCTGAAGCCATTCCTGGTACAAGTGCAAATTTGAATGGGAAATTATTCTATTTCGTGCAAGCAAAATGTGGGTCATTGAAATGTCCGCCGTATGAGGAAGGAAAGAAAATCACATGTGCTGTCTGCTCATTTTCTGGATAAAAGCTCTTTTTCAAATGCAACAACTTCATAAAGAAAATCAGAAGACATAAATTTGGAACCTACTTTTGTGTCTTGAAATATTCGTAACATATAACCGATAATCAGTAGGTTTTGGTGTAAATCAAACATTTTATTACAGTTAATTCTAGTAAGACTTTTAAAGTATTGTGGTTTTCTAAATGAAAGTATTGCAATCAAGTTTAAGACCAGTTACACATTACATTTACAGAGTGTTAATCTCTACATGCACTCTTCCAATAACATTAATCTGTTGCACTTCGAAAATCTATATAGAATCTAACGTTTATTTGGCTTTAGAAATAACTACACCACACGGACCAACAAAATGCAGTACAACATGTATATTCAAATGAAATTGTAAATAATTCCGCAAATTGATTCTTTATTATAGATATTTATATAATCGCATGATTTTGATTGAAGTATTAAGATCATTCAAAAGTATACAGCGGCCAATATGCCGGAGTGGCCTATACGCTCATTCTTAAATCGTAAAAATAAAGGAGTGCGACCAATACAGTGAAGCGGCCTACAGTTTACTAAATAATATTGTTGTACTATGAATGGGTGTTTTGATATATAGAGGATATGTGTTTGAGAGGATATGGAATATATCTCACCGAGAAGTGATATACATGTAATTGTAATATTCTCACGAACGACGCGCGAGTTAAAATGTGAAAATTGTATCACTCTGAGTTGAGATATATTGCATACCCACCCAAAACAAACTAATTTTCTTTTTATTTTATGCTATTTTTATTTTTATTTTATGCTAACTATTAAAACAAAAGCTTAAATATGTATATGCACCACTGAAAAAAGGTAGTTCCGGCAGACCTATATTACACAATCTGTGACTGATATGATATCTATATCATCACTCTATATTTCACTATTATAACATAGTATTTCATTCGTCAGCATGAAATTAAACACGTTAACATTTTCTTAATGGCTCTGGCTTTCTAATTGACTACAACTGACAGTCCAACAACGTGATTATCTCAGACAAACGCAGATTGCCTGAGACATTAAATACTTTGACAGTGACTGAGACGTTCTATGTGTAGACTGGTGGTAGATATTGTAAAGTTGTATTTGGAATTGCATTAGATTTATTTAAAGTGTTTTAACTTGTTATCTTTATTTTTCTAACATTGTGAATAAAAATCAAACATAGTACATGTATTTGCTGTTATAAACAACTATTAGACACATAAATCTGTAAAAAGCCTTAAGTATGCCACAAAGTGTTAGTATGTGCATTAAAGGCTAAATAGTATATATCGGCACCCCATATAGCTCATTGAATATTGGCTAAAGTGTGAGTTGTTTGGACTAATATAAGGTTAAGTTAAGTGTTTGTTTATTATAGTGTCACCCTTATTTAAAGGGCCAGTAATTTCTGACTTATGAGACACCTTCGTTTTGAGCACATTTACCTCCCGAATCCTATCCTTTTAATGCCAGGCACCAGTCAGGTAGGTATACGGTAACCATTATTTAACTAGCTGGCGGCTCACCAACCGGCCATATCAGAACGGACCCCTGCTGGGATTCGAACCTTCGACCTCCCGCTCCCAAGGCGGATGCCTAAACCACTAGACCAAAGGAGACGGTCTGGTTGAATCTTTGGGTTTTAAGAAGTTATCTGTCAAAGTATGGGAGATAATTGATCGGAACATTCAGTAAGTTCCATCATCATAGCATCAAGTCCAATCATCTATATGTTCTTGTTTATATACAAATGGTCCTATAAATCACTTTAGATAATGTATGCGCATTCGGTGTGTTTGTAGTTTCAGACAAGACTGACATATCACAGAACCCTGCTGAACGCACAAATAGTTCGTTTTCCCGAAAAAGAACATATCAGAAATAACTATACATTGTACCAAAAATAGATATATTACATATTTTGAAATATATGCAAATGTGATATTTTTACAAATCTACTGAAATTTCATTAAAAATAGGCTAACAAAAAGGCCACACAATTTAAAATAGAAGCACCAAATGGTTAATCACACTCCTAGATCTGAAGAGAAAAATGTCAACAGAAACTGTTTATCTATTATGCAAAACCTGTGTTTCTAGGTTGATGGGAATACAAAAAAACAAAAATAATATCAAACAGGGAATGCCACGTACCAAAAACGCAGCCTCCCCAAAACGAACCCCACAGCACCCAGAAGCGCACACCACCAACACACACACACACACGCACACGCACACACACATGACACACACACACACACAATCATGTACACACACACATATACACCACCAACACACACCAGCACACAAAGCAAACACACGAGGACAAAACGAACAATTAAAGGAACACAGTGGGGCACCGCCTTGGAACGGTCAGTGGCAAAAACACCACTGGGGAGCTTAAACCGGTTTATGGTGCGCACCCAACCTCACTCTTACCCCCACCATGTTCCAAAGTCACAGGACAGTGTAAATAAAAGTAATCCCTGCTAGGTGAATCTCTAACACACGCAATGGAAACAAAAGGCATGGTATAGTCCTTTTATGACAACCCGAAAGTTGCGTCACATGATGTTTACGTTTGCTGGTATTATGAAAACACCAAAACAGGTAAGACAGCTTGTTGTCAATACAATAAGTATTTCTTTTTCACATAGTTAATGTAAAACTAGTCATTGGCTTAGTGGTAAAGGCAGTGAAATTGTATCTTTTTATGACAAGGTCGTTGGTTCGAATCCCAGAATGTTAGGGTTTCTTTTTTTTTTTTTTTTTTTTTTTTTTGGTCTTTTTTTCTTAAATCCCGTTTAAATTCTTTGATATTCAAGAGTTAACCCATTTCATGGAAATATTAACATTTGTTCTCGTAAAGTTCTAAACAGGAATGCGAGCAATGCATTAAAATTAATTCATATAGGGTATGAAATATCTACATACAAAATCTGGCAAAACGAGTTCTGTATTGACGAAAGGTTTACATATTAGACATGATATAAATGAAAAATAAAGTATCCAAAAAAAGAAGAAAACATAATGATAAAAGGTTCTATTAGTAATTCAATTGTACATGTATCTATTTACCATTTAAAAAAAGGTAATTTCGATTACATCTAATCTAATTGCTTTGTTTCATAGATAAGTACTGTACTTATACATTTATGAGCTACCTTTGTGAATACATACATGTACATGTATCTGATTGTATGTTCCATGTTTTGTAAACTCAAATCTTGATAAACTTATACATGTACTCGTTGTCTTATTTTTGTTATATATGTCCACATCAAGATTACAGTTTGCGTTATCTCCGACAAGTACAGAAAGCTCTTTCATCACAAGGACATCAGTACAAATTCAAATTGGTATTGATTCGAACGAATGTGCCTGCATGAGAATAAATTTAGGATGCATCTTAAATCTCTCATCTGTTCAGAAATTTAACAATACTGTACATCATAGAAAAAGAACCAGCTAGAGATGAAGTGAATCTACCATGTTAATGAGTTGTGGATAAGGAAATCCCACCCAAGGGTTGAGATACGTCCCAAACACGAGGCTCTGTCGAGTTTTTTTGGACGTTTCTCAACCCGAGGGTGGGATTTCCTTATCCACAACTCAATGGACATAATAGATTTATTTTCTCAACGTTTCAATCGCATTTTCACACAAGTAGGAAAAGATAAGTGTAAATACAGGTTCGGGATGAAAAAATGAAAATCAACTTTTTCCCGAATTTTACTTCAAAACTGCTATAGATGGATAAAAAATAAATACCCACAACCCTATATTTGTTTCAAAAATGAAAATTAATTTTACAGTCATTTTTCGATGTTTATGTCTTCTTATAATAAATGTAAAAATAGTCCGGCAGTGACGAGATAAGCGGTAAAGGATAAGGTTATCTATCACCGGTAATGCGCGGAAATATGTATCTCATAGGTGAGACATGGTTCTTTGTCCATGCACTTCCTCTAAATGAGTTATATCACCTTTTAAAGTTCAACGCAATCCCTAATATACGTTTCGTGTACTTTTTACACAAATGGGGATAGTGTGATAAGCTATAGTTATAGTTCTTTGCCACTGCACTTTATCTCAATGTGCTAGTATCAACTCAATCTCTTCCATAATTCGTGAATTACGGTCCAGGTAGGAAATATCCGGACGGACAGACTTACATTTGGACAAAGCGGCGACTAAATATCCCCTTCGGGGAGGATGGGCATTGACGTGGTTTTGTAAATCACTCATAACTTATGCTAGAGTAAAATATATGCCACCTGAACTATGAAAACCAACTATACTTTGAGGCAATGTCATAATATGTTTTGAGAAAAATTAAAGATAACCTAATACTATGAACGTTAGCCTGTATGTTAACAGTATTGAAGTCCTCCCTGCATGTATTTATGTTTTAGAGCACAGCTGAAGGTATTTATGTGTTTCATGAAAAGAATATCTTGTCGGTCGCCGAACTGTGAGTGGTTCAAATAGCTCACGCTGGCTAATGATAAAGGATGGATTTCAAAGCTGAATGTTACTGTACTACGTCGTAGTGTAAATGACCAGTAAAATAATAAATAAGTATTGTGTGCATTAAAGCTGCTCGCTCTCAGATTTTGGTAAAAAAAAGTTCTTCAAACTGTATGTAAATAACGTATTTTAGAACATATAGTCATACAAAAAAGGCTCCAGTATAAATTCCTGTCACGAATATCTCTAAATTTCAAATAATACGCTACCAAATTTAAAAGCGGTGCATACGCAAATGTAGCGGTGCCGTGTAACCGACATTTTCAATCGATTTCTGCAAATTCCTACTTAGATCTTTGCTTATATTTTGATTCTAGCCTTTAATTTTGTATTCATGTTTAAGTATGTCAATTTAAAAAAAAAATATTCAACGGTAACTGAGAGCGAGCAGCTTTAAAACATGAACAAATACAAAGACTTGTTGATTAGACTTAGATATTTGCATTGCTATAATGGTATAGGGAGGAAAAAACACGAACACGAAAATGTTCGAAATTTGAAAAGCGTAAACGGTGTTAAACATCGTAAACGTCGGTCACTTTTTGAAAACAATTACATGGAAATGCTTAAGGCGACTGTCCATTGAATGCCGTCAAGCAACATATTTAAATTAGTATTGCATCGCGGATGTTGGGCTTGATTTCCATGTACAAATTAAAAAAAAACTTCAACTCAGATTTTGTTATCATATGATTGTCCTTGATCTTCTATCACAATTGTTCTAGAAAATTGATGTAGATTTTGTCTTAGCTTTTGATGTTTCTTAATGAGAAAATAGTTTGTGAATATGATTTATATGTTTCAAAAGCAACAAATTTCAGGGTACTAGTACTAGTCGTATGTGTAAAACAAGCCTTCCGGATCGTCATACACACATACAATTTTCCGAATTTTACTGTTAACACTATTTTGCAGAGAACGCTTTAACGAGTAAATGCTTAAAAACTGTATGTTAAACTTTGTTTTCGTGCATTAAACAAAATTGAGATAAAAATACGTCTTTCTGTATGACTTATTGTGTTTAATACAAATAAAGCAGTTTTACTATATGTATAATCTCCGTGAGTAAACAATTAAAATATGTACATTGTGCATTGATGTATGAAAATAGCTACGTTTTCAATCGTTCCCTCAAATTGTAACGTCCTTAGTTCTTGCGTGAAATAAGTTTACAAGTATTTGAATCTCTCAAATGAAATACGTGTAGCAATGTCATCGTTATTATTTCATTCATGTTCAAGCGACGGTTAACGGAAATTCGGATTTTAACAATTGTGTTTAATTTCCCAGCCTCAAATGAATTTGTTAAGTATATTTTCATTTCTATCCGTCAAAAAGAGATATGACTCAGTATAACTTATCTCTTTCGTGTTTTCAAAACAGTCATTGTGTTTGAAGTATCCTTCCTGACCGAGGAGTAATCTATCCATTTTAACAACCATTCAACTTTAAATAATTTTCTACATAGCAATTGCAAAAAACAGATGGCTTTAATTTTCTCCCTACAAATAAATACCAAAAGGAAATATAACATATGTTAAGAATTCACAGAATTCCATCAAAGTGAAAATCTTTAACAGAGCATTTTTTTAAAAATACCTTTTGATATTCATGAGCAGATTATTCAAGATCAACGCCGGTGACCTTTTTTTCACAAATCTGTTTTAATTTTTATTCTCAGTCAAAATGCCATGTGTAAAGAAATTCTATGAAAGGTTAACGAAAGTTAACGAAAGAAGAGTAGTATATTTACGATATGATTGAAAGCCTCGATCATACGTTACCCTATTTGAGCAAAGGTAATAATTGCGTAATTTTCTATTTTAGTACTGTTTAGTAATGTATTATTCTGTACTAAAGTATTCTAGTCAATGCCAGGATGTTTCAGTGCAAATTTAGCTTATCCAGTGATCTACCGTACTTCGAACTACCGGCGACAGTCCTTACCATAATGAGATCCAGAGAGAGCCCCTCGCTATCATAACTTTCAGTGCTTTCAATTTTCAGTTATCTCAGAGATCTAACTACTCTTTGATTTTGATCTCTTTCACAGATCTGTGTAATTCTCTAGTATAAACACTGATAACCGTGATTAAAATCCATCTGCACATGTATAAAATGATATGAGCATCGCTTTGTGAACTTTAAGACGCGTACTTTGACAAACAATCATGAGCACAAGGCCATCACGAGCTGCATTGTGAACGTTTAAATGCGTGCTTATAAAAAGTCAAGAACACGATGTCACCAGTCATCGCCTGGTAAATACACAAAGCCATAGTTAATTCCGTGTAAGCATTAAATGCTAGTCACATTTAAAGAAACTAGAGGATGCTTTTGTAAAAAAGCGCATGTCTCCCCCACTGCTGCCAATGGTCACTGTGACCTTAACCTTTGACCTACTGACCCCATAAACAAGAGGGATCATCTGCTCAATAAGACCAATCATCCTATGAAGTTTGAGGGTTGTAGGTCTAAAGGAACTCTAGTTATCATCCGGAAAGGAGAAATTAACCAACGGTCGCTGTGACCTTGACCTTTGACCTACTGACCATTAAAACAATATGGATCATTTGATTAATAAGACCAATCATCCTATGAAGTTTGAGGGTTGTAGGTCAAAAGGAACTCTAGTTATCATCCGGAAACGAGAAATTGACCAACGGTCACTGTGACCTTGACCTTTGACCTACTGACCCCAAAAACAATAGGGATCATCTGCTCTATAAGACCAATCATCCTATGAAGTTTGAGGGCTGTAGGTCAAAAGGAACTCTAGTTATCATCCGGAAACGAGAAATTGACCAACGGTCACTGTGACCTTGACCTTTGAACTACTGACCCCAAAAACAATAGGGATCATCTGCTCAATAAGACCAATCATCCTATGAAGTTTGAGGTCTGTAGGTCTAAAGGAACTCTAGTTATCATCCGGAAACGAGAAATTGACAAACGGTCAGTATGACCTTGACCTTTGACCTACTGACCCCAAAAACAATAGGGATCATCAGCTCTATAAGACCAATCATCCTATGAAGTTTGAGGGCTGTAGGTCAAAAGGAACTCTAGTTATCATCCGGAAACGAGAAATTGACCAACGGTCACTGTGACCTTGACCTTTGAACTACTGACCCCAAAAACAATAGGGATCATCTGCTCAATAAGACCATTCATCCTATGAAGTTTGAGAGCTGTAGGTCAAAAGGAACTCTAGTTATCGTCCGGAAACGAAGAATGGACGGACGGACTGACGGACTGACGGACGGACGGACTGACGGACAGGGCAAAAACAATATGTCTCCCCCCGAGGTGGGGGAGACATAATAAACATTAACTGATCCTTTGGCAACATTATGTTACTTCAAAGTACGACATGGTCCTGCCAATGACTTTACTTATACGTTATGTTTCCTTCGATATAGAAAAACATCAGCGCGGTCTCGCCGGAATTATCTCCAGGTCCGGCTTTTGGGATCAAAAGGTGAGTGCGTCCGTAGTTTTACACTAATTACAAGATTATCAACCCTCCTTAACATTGTATACATGTACCTCGTGCAAGTAAATACAAATTAGTCAATGACTATCTTCTACTGTCGGAGACAATAGAGTCCAACGGTTGCCGCTTTTATTACTGATATATGTTTTCCTACAAGCCAATTGGCTTTCACATAAGAAAATGGTATGGTGCTCAATTAAAATTGTTTATCGCCTTTTCTTGCTAGCCAATAGTTAAAAGTCTGGATACATAGTGTCTGTATTTATGTTGGTAAGTAAAGGCTTTAGTGGTGTAGTGGTTACGACGATCATTTTGTAACCAAGAGTATCAACCCCTTGTCAGGATACCTGCAGGGTGTCCATTAGCATGATACATAATATTCATTCAGCATTCAATTGATACAAGTGTTAAATGTGCAGGATCTGTTTACACTAAGCAGTTGTTTCATCATGAGTGACTGTGTTCAGGGCGATTTGTTTAGTTGATGTATCTTGTTTTGCAATCAAGTTAAAACAGGTAAGCACAATCTCAAGAGTGGTACATAAGACGTTTATTTGAACGTGGGAATATAAATAATAAAACGCAGAATAACAAACAGGAAGGCGGAAAATAAAAGTTTTGAAAGGTGACAAAAGATATCATGTTGAAAAGATTGAATAAATTAAAGAGGCTTGCCTGAATGATTAAAATCGCGTGGCCTGTTTTCTAAAAGCCGTATAATGATCTCATAAATAGTGTAATAACGTACCTTTAAAGTATCGACCTCCATATGATATTTAGACGCCCGCGGTCATTCCAGAGAAGGCACTTGTAACGCGAGGTGTAAAGCATTAAAAAGTATTGAAATATAGTGTTTGCCGTTTCTTTTCTCTCGGCAGTCGCTTTATCCAATAATGATGAAGAGAAATATGACAAAACACCGTTTTTCGACATAACAGAGAAGTTGTTAGATCATTAAAAGGACATCGTGACCCTGAAAGCGCAACTTGGTAAATGTTATGTACTTCAGAGCATGTTCATAAAAAGGTTGTCATACCTGTAAAAATGTGTTTACTTCTAAAGCGGGTAAGCGATGGTATTTTATGAAATTAATATATATTATTAAGGTGAGGACATCATTTGTTTTCATTCGCATTTATATTATCATAAATCTGGGTTACTTTTCCATTCATCTTTTTGAAAATGTAAATTTAGTTTCTTTTAAATGCATTTTCAAGAATGAATATCATAAAATACTAGCGGAAGAACCAAACTTAAATCTAGGAAACTTAATGTTTACAGATATCATCTGATATAATTCCTTTTATATTAAAACATCAGATTGTATATATTCGTAAGTGTAAATTTTGTTTTTACCAGAAAGCTTCTGATATCATTTCTGTTACATTATAACATGAGATTTGTATGAGAGTATGTCAATTTCGGTAAATGTTCATAAGTGCACCTTTATAATAATGATACCGTACTTAATGCGTTTGTTTAGATTGTTAACACTTTCACATGCTGGCTATAAAGTATATTTTTATAAACAATGTTATGTGTAATCTATTTGTTTATATCTCATTTAAAACAAGAACCCCTGGACAAAACTGATTTTTTCATAATAAAAACAAAAGTTATGATCGAATTCATACAAACATGCGAAAACTTGACTGCGTATGTTCTGAATACATAAGTTTTCATCTATGAATATCTTCTATGTAAATGATGTAGACGAAATTTAGTTCATTTTTTATGTTACTAAATATGTTACTTTAATTTACGTTTCCAGAGTCAATAGCAATAATTGCATATATGAATGGTACTCAGTACAGGCGATCAATAGACACTGCTCCTGGTTCATTTACAACATACGATGCCGGAACATACACTCGTTGGGGCCGTTCGTCTAATATACATTTTATTTGCAAACATAAACATAACTATTCACAAAATGAATACATGTATTTAGTTCTAGAATAACAAAAAACTAAGTCTTATTAGTGATCAGTAATGAACACATTCTGTGTTGTTTCAGTAATGTCTGTTTATAACATGTAACAGCAAACTATCACACACTAGTATTCACGAAGATAGAGTTCATGCACTGAAGAATTTTGAGTCCTGTCACAATTTGCTATTTGTTGAATCAATCAGTTATTAGAAATAATCAATATTCTATCGCTTTAGCTGCTTCTTAATACGGAAATAAATTTCACATGTTTTCTCATAAATTACAAATATAGATACACTCAACTAGAAGCAATTAATTCAAGTACATTTAGTTTAAACATATTTTACTGCTTAATATACATGATTGTGTAATTATACAATGACACTTTTACTACATAAAATCAGCAAAAGGGTTGGGCCACAAGATCTTTCAACATTAGTAAACGGCCCTTTCCTTAAGGATGTTATAATAACTATATATAACTTTTTATGTTTATATGTGTTTGGAAATTGTGGTTTTGATGAAAAAGTAAATAGGGTTTGTTGGGGATCGGTAATGAAATTGAAAAGGGAGGAGTCTATGGTTTAAACGAAACAGTTACTTAAATCGTTTAGACGTTGAAATAAATGATTGCACAGAACGAGGAATCAAGATGTTTGTGTCCTCTGAGTGTATATCAGATCCAAAAAGAAGTACGTTTATATTTATTGGAAGAAATGGTTTTATTTCCTGGAATAAGATAATGCGCTGATTTTGATATTTAAAACAATGGAAAAAAGAGTGCCCGGCATTCTCGACAGGTGATCCACATTCACACTGATGATTAAGTTTTAGGTGATTTCTAAACAAGTCGTTATTTCGATCGCTGCAGTTGTTTCTTAGTTTAGCATGAATAATAGATGGTAGTCTATTTCCGATTAAATAATGTTTAGTAACAATGGGTTCTTTGTATATGCTTTTCAGTTTAAACTTTAAAATACTTAAGGAACCGGAATTTCTAATATCAGAGTCAAGTTGATTCAATAACTGAGTGGATGAAGGAAAAAATGAATTGCTAAATAACTGAGTCTTCTAGTCAGTGTTGCATAATTACATTTGTATCACTGTTTCTAAACGGACAATTACCTGTTTCATTTACCTGTGGAGGAAATATGTCACTAAAGTATGCAGGAAGTAGATTATTTCTAGCTTTGAAAACTGTTACAAGTTTTTGAATTTTTTTTCAATCAAGTATATTTAAACTATAAACTAGTATGTAAACAAACATGTACCTAAATTAACTAAATGTATGGTTATTTTCTATTACATATTTCATAAATGTGCATTATATCTTGAATATAATTTTCTAAACTGAATATGTCTAAATAATTTATATGAATATGCGTATTATTTTATCCTTCAACGGTTTATTATTGTTTATAAATATTGAACGATTCCTTTCTGTTGCTCAACATAATTTTGATTATATAAATATTCTTTCACATTCTAGATAATAAATACTAGGTGGAAGAGTGAATACTGCTTAGTAATAGTGATAAAATATGTAACTTTAATTGTTAAAATGAGCTACGGTTAGAGTATTGTTAAAATTTTAAACAAGATTCTACTTGATACAGGACATACATGTATTGCTGTTTATACATGTGTCAATTAATTGATATGGGTAAACTCTTGACCGAGAAGTAAAGGACGTAAATAAATGTATTGTCTTTACAGCTAAGCTCTCAAAATATAAACTCGACCGTGGCTTCAGTTTCTGAGCAAAACGCGATAGGGGGACGGTTCTGTTGGTCTTGAATCTTATTTACAAGTAGAAGGCAAATAATCATCTTAAACTTCCAGATGAAACCGACACTTATGTATAAATACATGTACACACTTACTAAAAACAATATTGTGCATAAATCAAGACATCCTTGGCCGAATATTGCCATGAAATGGAACAAGCTTTACCCAGAAGACGTTCCATGTGCCGTATGCCGCGTTCCCCAAACATGTTAACGAATTCATGTTTCTCTTTCAACTTATATCATAATCAAGTATTTGGAACAATCAAGCTGCTTCGCAATTCAAAACTAAATTTCACATGTTTTCGCATAAAGTATAATCTTAATATAATTATTACACACGCACATAAAATATCTTTGTGTACAAAAATTAGTACAAGATAGTTAGACCACATATATGAGTGCTTTTTTGACAATGAACTTGAAAATATTTAGTTTTTAAACGGATTCATGTTACACTCACACTCTATCGTCTTTCCCTAATATCGAACTTAATGTAAATTATACATATTTTCTGATTATGTACACTTACATACATACTATTTACATGTTCGCTACCGACTTGTCATCTGATATGAGTATACGAGAGTGAATAAGTAATCTGCAGAGGCTTTTACAAACCGAAGACATGTTTAAAGCAACCGGAATAACAGCATAATAATGTTTAATTGTTTCATGTCAGTTTAAAATCCCACGTCCACCCCTATTTAGAAACATGCAGCGTTCAATACCTTGGAAACGGACAAGGGCAGACGATTTATGTCCTTTAAGAAGAGTTTTTGTATATGCCTTCAATCAGCCATAAGTGTTTTCTCCCGAGAGGCCATATGTCTGTAGTAACAAGCTAATCAGTTTTAATAACAAGCTTTGCTTATTGTTAATAATGTATGGTTATGCATTCGTGTTGATGTAAATATTTGTATTTGTATGCAAGTACTATGTATGTTAAATGTCTTCAATTTATTATGCAATTTGCGTTGTACAGATAGTTTTTGCTATATAATTATGAGAACATCGTTATAGGATTGGTGTATCCTCTTGTTGTGATATGTGGCACATAAGCAACAGCGTGTGGTCATCTTTGAAAATCGGTCTGTGTAGATGTTGGAGATAGAAGATCTTTCATGGCACACGGATAAACAGACAGAAAAGCAAGAGAATGCATTTGGCCTTACTTTTTCAGGATATGTAAGACCACGTATGCTTAGAGTATGGTTTCGCCTGACGGTTTCTTGATATGTAAGACTGTATGACGAAAATTATCTAAAAATAAATTGAATTAACGTCGTAATAGCTATTAATTTTTTTCTAAATGTTACATCCCTTACGATTATTAACATATCATAAAAAGAACGGAATGGTCCCTAGGGAGAGGTTGCTTCCTGAGCGTTTGTATAAGGGCAAAATCGTTCCAAATGAAAAAAATCATATTTTCACATCACACGGATTTTGCGAGAGAACATTTTTTTGGCAGTTTTGTAAGTTCAAACAACTTTTGTTTTGTCTTCAGTAGAGACATTGGTTCTCTGGTAACGCATCCGAATGTCCGCCCCTTGGACCCCTGACCAGGGCTTTTACGTAAACCTACCGGGGTTTCTGACGACCCAATACCAGTCGATGCGTAACTTCGAAATAAGTCTAGCTACGCCCCTGTAAATCGCCAATATTTAAATTACAGTAACTAGCATCAGTGATGTTTTAAACTATATTGTTTATGCCCAAATTTTAAATAACACTACAAAGAAACATTTACATTATATTTTGTAGTCGGATACACTGAAATGTCGTGATGTCTTGTACAGAAAAATAATTTAGTAAAACTTTTTACAAACGAAAAAAAAACAAAGGAAAACGTTAATGAAAATTCACATTAACTTTTACGTAGTTTTGTACAATGAAAACAGGAAACAGATCATTAAAGACTGATAAAGGTAGAGAGCATACTGATAACGTTATCCTGTACCATAATAAAGTTACTTGATTGCACGAAAAACTGAAAACAGCAGTCGGACTCATTCGCGGAGAAATCATGTACAAATTAAGTTAAACCAGGTGTGCTTATCCCTGAATTTAAAGTGGCCGTGTCGATCGATAAATACGGAAAAACAAAAGTGTTTGCACAATAAAAAATGTGCTTAATATATTAATTCAAATCATCAAGTGTCCATCTTTCCTCTGTTAACCATACAAAACATAAATTATGCCCTCTTTTTGGCACAGAAATGGCTGTATGATGATATCATAACGTTCTGAAAAATGATCATAAATTCTTCGGAAGAAAATGCTATTTGGGTTTGTTTGGTTTCAAAATTCTTAATTAAAACTATGGCTTTCGCATAAAAACCCAACAACCATTTGACCTAGTGTCTCTAGACGTAATAGAATTGTTTTTATGATATTTGAAAACTTTATTGATCTTTAAATAATAATTGCCGGGTCTTCAGCAATTGTTTGCATTTCAGTTACTCTGTTGGTAAAGGAGGGGGCATATTAGTTTTACAAACATCTTTTGTTTAATTTGGGAAAGGGCATGAGCTACACATGTAATTTGCTAATAAGAAGCCGTAAGGCTGACCGTACAATCGTCCGAACTATTTATATACACTTATCCCTGGACTAAATTTAGTAATGCCCAGAAGATGAATGGCCAGTTAGTAGTGAAAGTTTCAGAACTGTTCCAAATTTAAAAAAAAAACAAGTTCTCGGTTATCCTCCGGCTACAACAATATTGCCCTGTTGAACGGCTGCGCATTGCAATAGCCTTAATATAATAATTCACAAATATCACTGCTTTATAAGTTTGCTGACGTTATAAATAGCGTAAAAAGCGATATCGAAGACTGGTAACTTGATCACACACATCAGTCGATCATTTTACAACCATAAAATATTTTTCAAGAAATATCTTACAGCCTTAACTCGAAGGTGATTCAGATCTAACTCTGCAATAAATATAGGTTGAATACCAACTACGTGTAGAAATCGTTTCTCTCTAAATCTAGCAATGAACTTCGTTGCAAAGGCAACAATGTTTATTTTGTATATGACTTGTTTTTTCTGGATCTTTGGACGAGAAGTTCTAATGGAAGAGCCAGTATTTCACAGATTCGAATATGAATACAAAGTGTTAGAGAAGCTAATTAACTACGGTGGGAGTATTGAAAATATGGAAAAAGAAATCCAGGGTATGTTCAAGTTAACTTTTCTTACTTTGCCAAAAATGCTAATTTTACTGCTGTAAGTTTATATTGCGATTAGAAAATATGACGGATTTATAATTCTTGTTTCTGTGAACACTTTACAACAAATTAAAACAAATTAAAACAAATAAGCTGTCAAATGAACTTTTGATTTATTACGTTTTGAACAAATTGCTTTTAAAACTTCCTGCCAGCAGTTAAACTATAAGTTCTTAGAAATCTTAATATTTATAGTTTAGTAGAGCTTCGATGTAAACAGTTTCATTTTGAGGACTACAGGATAATTAATATTAATTCCTTCCTTTATACTGTGACATATATTGAAATGTCAAACGAAAATGCATTTTAATACGTTTAATCATACACACAAAGCACAAAAACCTCACATCGCAATATGACATTAATTTATTAATTTTGCAGAAATGAAACAGAAAATAGAAGAGCTGAGTTCCCGATCAGTGACACAAACCTACATAAGATGGGGCAGGTCTTCTTGTCCAGATGGTGCCGCAGTAGTTTACGACGGTTTTGCAGCTGGATCCCAACACACGCACAGCGGCGCAGCAGCTAACTATATCTGCTTACCTAGAAATCCCAAATGGGACGATCACATTGAAAATCCTTCTTCTTACGCTTTTGTTTATGGAGCTGAATATGAAACACACGGGAGTTTCTGGAACAACCTCTGCGAACAAGACGTTCCATGCGCCGTATGCCGCGTATCTCGGAGCAATATCCTCATGGTACCCGGAAGAAACGACTGTCATGTAAATGATACATTAGAATACAGCGGCTATCTTATGTCAGGTCACCATACTCATGCTGCAGCAACGGAAGTTGTCTGTGTTGATCGTGCAGCAGAAGCAGCCCCGTGCTCTAGTTCTGCAAACGAAAACGGGAAATTGTTCTACTTTGTGCATGCGGAATGCGGATCACTGAAATGCCCGCCGTATGAAAAAGGAAAGGAGCTTACATGTGTTGTGTGCTCGTATTAAACATCGAATAAAATATATTGTGTACTAAATTCCTGCTAAACAGTCAGACAAGACAGATTTTCAGTGATCTTAAAAAGATGTTAACTTGTGAACAAATTTATGTCTCTCTTGCCTCTTAAATCATAATCAGTTATTTAAAATAATCAAATTCTATCGTTTTTGCTGCTTCTTGATACGGAACTAAATTCCACATGTTTGCTCATAAAGTACAATAATAGATAAATACATGCAACTATACGCAACGTATAATATATATCAATTCTAGAACATGTAAATTATTAACTAGTATGTGTAGATACAACTATTTAACTAAACTGAATATGTCTTAATATTTCATGATATTCGTATGATTTTATCCATCAAATGGTTTCTTATTGCTTAAATTAAACAATTCTTTTCTGTTGCTTACCTGGTAAATTTGATTGTATAAATACTCTTTGAAAATGTTTCTTTAACTTTAGGAAGGACTAGATAATGAATACTCGGTATAAAAGTAGATACTGTTTAGTAAAAGAAATAAAATGTGTAGCTTTAATTATTGCAGTGATCTTACTAGGGTTTTATTTATACTTTAAACAAAATTCTATATACATGTATACGTGTATGATATATTGCTGTTCACACATTTGTAAATGAATTGATGCGGGAAAAATCCCGGACGTAATAAATTCATTGTCTTTACAACTAAGCACTCAAACCATACACTCGACTATGACTTCAGTTCATGATAGGGAAATGGTACTTTTGCTCTGGAATCTGACAGTTAAATAATACAGTTAGAAGGCAAACAATCATCTTAAACTTCAAGATGAAACCGACACTTAAGTATAAATTTGATGTAATAACATCTGATTTGTATAGTTATTCTATCAAATATTTTACAGGATTTCATACTGGTGCCCTTTTATTTGATAATTCGCTCCAAAATATGTTAATTCCAGTCAGTTCGCAAACACTTGAATCACCAAAATCTGAGAGCGAGCAGCATTAAGTTTCATATAGAAAATACATGTTCACACATATTTAGAACAATATTGTGCCCATAAATAAAGAAATCCTCGGCCGAATGCATCCTATTGTCACGTTTCGGTTGTGTTACATAACTTAAAATTATTAATGAAAAATATACCCTTGATAGTGTCTGTTATTATGTACAGGTATATTACGCTACACCCTGGTCAGAATACTTGCGAATGGACAGACAATTATTATTGTTTTGGTTAAAGTTATATTACCGTTCAAACTTACCATGATTGCTGTATAAAATGAGACGTTAATCACTGATTTTTACTACTAAAGTAATGAACATTGCCAGAGTTATAACCAGAATACTTAAATGAATTTGAATCCTAGTTCTTTAGCCCACTGAATATAAAGAAAATAATTATGTAAATATTATTTTTGTCTATCGTAGTCAAAACTTCAAAAATTTACCTTTTCGGTTAGCTATATATATAAGAGAAATAAGTTGGCAGAATTCATTTCGTAATCTACTGTGTTTTAAGATTCATTCTCGACTATAACTTTGTTTATTTGAAAGGTAATATAACTTTTAACATAAATACATTTGGAACGTTCAGCAGTATATAACTGTTTAATTGAAGCTTCCGTGAAAATAACAATATTCATCGGACTGCGTCGTACTACAATCTTATTTCTTCAAAAGAATATGTCTATCTAGAATATATTGATTTCTTAACAGAACCATACTCGATTAAATTAGATTTCGAACTAGTGTCATGTTTCCTTTTTACGTTATCCGTGCTGCTTCAGTTCAACATTACAAAACATTGTTTCGTCACTGGTACATTTGTAATTCTACATGAAGTCATAAGTCCACAATCGACGTCAGCATCACTTGATATTAGTTGTATGAGAGTATGCTGCTGTTAGGTCCAATATAATTTAAACCGATCTGGCTATCAGGACCATTTCGCATGGGACTGTTTATTTCAACTCTGACAAGAGTTGCGGAATCCAAACAAAACTGAATATGAAAACATTGTAGCGTTAGATCCTATTTTGTGAAAATCTCCTATAAATATGTTTAAGCATTTATCTCTTTAAACACTACAAATCTACAATACCTGATCAAACAAGAAGCAACTGTATGTTGGCAGCAAACAGGTCAAGTTCTTTGTGTAATTATGGACAGTTAATTTAAAAGTGATAAACCGTCAAAGGTCGATGCAGTCAGACACACTCAAGTATCCGTTTAGTAATTGTTACAATGCAGAACTATGCCAGAGTCAATAAATAAACTAGTATGCCATGGCTACAAGCTCGTGTGCTTGCTTTTCTCTTAGTTTAGCATGGTGCCATGTCTAAAAACTACACTCAACCTGTGTTTACTTTTCATGTTTACATCATTTTGCATATTTTGTTCCAATTCTGTCGTGTCGTTTTTTTATTCGGATGACCTTTCCAAAAGGAAAAAAGTGCATAAATTCACACAAACCGGTATCAAAATAACATTTACACAAACAAATCAACAACTAATATTGTTCATTTCAACCAAAAATACTTGTTATTAATTAAATAATTTAGTCACTTTTTCATATAACTTCTTTATCTAACTCGATACAGTCACCCAAGCGCTCAAAAGACACATGGCATATAATAAATTGTACAAACCATATATCTGCAACAATGGCTCGTTGTTTACGTTCACTACATTCAAGCAGTCCACACGTAGGTGGAAAGGTTAACAAATAATATCTTCTCCATTTCGCCGACACGGCCGTTTGGAAATGCAATGTTCTGCTACAAAACAATTGCTCATAAACCATTTTAAATATCATACCCTTCCTTCCTGAAGTGTCGCAATACTTAAACGCAGCCTTCACTTGTGACATTGTTCTTCCCGACCATATGCCATTTTCTGACCGGATTCAGCCAAAACCTGAAAGTTTGAATAGTTAAACATAAACTCAAAGTCACTTGCCTCCTATCAATGAATGTAGTGTCAATTGATTCCCTTCAATAGTTTTCAAGTTTTACTCAACACATGAAAAAAGTAACTTGGGGCTCCAAAGCTACTAAAGCTAGTGTTATGATTCTTGTGCACTGCACTTCATCCCATTGTCCTCTATCAATATAGATAGACAGTATCAATTGATTCCCTTAAATGTGTTAGGATATACTCCGCACAAAAGAGAGACAGTCAGACGGACAATGCAATCACTATATGCCATCACCTCCTTTTGACGGTAAATAACAACCAAATACTACCTAAACAACAAAGAATTTCATATATAGCCTAAGCACAAAATAAAGCTATTTCTCGAAGTTACAAACGCATGCACATAAAACCCCAAACAAAACTTAATACAGGACTGGTTATAATGCGCACTAAAGCTCAGTTCGGAACATTTATCAAGAATAAAGCCAACTGCTAATTCAAACTTGATAAAAGCAGACACCAGCTAGTTTACAATAAGCTATACTTACTAATTGAATAATTGTTCTTAATCACGTATAACTTATCGCAAGTTCGATTAATTAGCAAAGAGGTCAGCCGATAAACAAATGAGAGTTATATCATTGTTTATCACAGATTTAAAGGTGGTTCTTGTAATATTTTCCCACAGAAATTCAAAGATGTATGCCAAAATGCGAGTCACCGTAATGTGCAATACGATTTTATTTTCTCCTCATTATAAAAGCAACGTACCCCCCTCCCCCCCTTACCTCAGTTTCTGTCATGGCTGATGTTGAAAATTGTCAAAGTTTCAGCAAGATATTATATCAAAACATTTTCAAAATCCACCATGACGAGATATCCGATATGGGACGATCACACTGAATATCCTAATTAATTCACTTATCTCTATGGAGCCGAATATGAAACACACAGCAGTATCTGGAACAACCTCTTCCAACAAGATGTTCCATGCGCCGTATGCAGCGTACCTCGAAGCAATGTCCTCATGGTACCTGGAAGAAACGACTGCCATGTAAATTATACATTAGAATACAGCAGTTATCTTATGTCAGGCCACCACTCTCAAACTGCAGCAACAGAATTTGTCTGTATTGATCATGCTGCAGAAGCAGCACCGTGCTCTTGTTCTACAAACGAAAAAGGAAAATTGTTCTACTTTGCGCATGCGGAATGCGGGTCACTAAAATGCCCTCCATATGAAAAAGGAAAGGAGCTCACATGTGCCGTGTGTTCGTATTAAACAAGGATATACAATATATTCCTTTCTTGCATACCGGATAGGGGTATCTGCATTACTTGCCAGTGCTAGAAAATCTCATATAACATCCCCCATGTAATATGACTCGCGTGAATTACTTATTACGTAACATTATAAACAATGTGACGTCACTTTCCCAAACATGGCATCTGAATAACGTTTGTTTTTATATTAAAATGCATCATTTCGATAAGTTTACATTTACATACCTATTTTAAAGTGCAAGACGGTATGCAAGAAACATTTATACCATGAGATATTTGGTCTAGATTGAAATATCCGTCACCTCGGGTAACTGTTCCGCCAAATCAGTTACCCTCGGTGACGGATATTTCGATCTGAACCGCATGCTCATGGAAGAAACTAATAGTACTAAATTTTGTGCTAGATTGTTATACCAGATATATGAGTGCAATGTTGTCAGTGAACTTAAAAATAGTTTGTTTTAAAAAAAATATGTTACATTGCAACTTAATCATAATACGTTATTTGAAATAGTTTGAAATAGTCACATTCTATCGTTTTTTCTTTTTCCTAATGTCAAACTGCATGTAAATTGAAAATACTTATGTTCTTAAATATGTACACTTACATGCCTTATATTTATATGTTTAAACTCGTGTAAATTACACATATGTTCCTGATTATGTACACTTACTGTCTAACATATCCTATATTCACATGTTTGCGAGCAAGATGAGATTTGGAATGTAATTTTTGACGATATGTTTTGATACAACCGTAATAACAGCACAATAACATTATCTTCTTGTTCACTTTGTACATTTTAGTTCTTGTTGTCGGTATTAATCCAATTTCCGCCCCTATTTAGAAAACATGCAGTGTTTAATATCTTGGAAACGCACAAGGACGGACGATTTAGTTCTTTTGAAAAGTGTTTATGTATATTTCTTCAATCTACCATACGAGTTTACTCCCGAGAGGTCATATATTTGTAGTAACATACTAATCAGTTTTAATAACCAGCTTTGCTTAATGTAAATAATGTATGGTTATGCATGCGTTGATGTAGATATTGGTATTTCTATGCAAGTAAAATGTATGTAAAATGTCTTCAATGTATAGCACAATTATGTTTTGTACAAGATTAGCTATATAACCATGTAGATATCCTAATAGGAGTGACGTATCCTCTTGTTTTGTGAAAGTCGGTCTATATAGATGTTGGAGAAGATCTTACATGGCATATGGATAACTAGACAGCAATTTTACGTATTATATATTTCAAGTCGGCCAATATACATCATTTACTGGAATGTCTGATTTCTGTTCTGCATTCGAACGCACTCTTACATGTTACAGGGATACCCTTTCATTACACATATTTAGGGTATGACAAGTATTGTAATACCGCAAGTAAGTTCGAAAGATAATAATTGATCAATAACCTCCAAATACCACGAGTAACATACGTATATACCGTCTCCCATTTTGAGTCTCATCGTTTTCGCCTTTCCTAATATGCTACAGAAGCTCTGTTAAATTTGCTTATACTCAAAACAAAATGGTAAACATGCATGAGGTTCGGTTACTGTCAACGGCAATTGTCAGCATTATACACATCTAATTAAGTTCACATTAAATTCATTTTCAGAAAGAATAAAGCTTATACTGATGCTGTCATGGCGTTCCTTTCTTCCTAGACACGAATTGTCAATTAAAAAGAACTAATTCCAGTAATGGGCATTTGCCTGCATCCCGTTGGAATGTCGTTCGTTTGTAAACATGAAACGAATCCGCTACTGACACCAGCCAACCTTCTTCAAATCTATATTCTTTAGTGCAACTACGCTGCTAACAAAACATTCATGTACAAATTCAGCCTCTGAGATGACGAAATACAAAACCACCAGGTCAGAGATAAATCTGAAAAGGAATGTCCTTTCGAAGTTGTCTGTGCTCTATTCCAAAATACATCTACATGTAGTAATATAAGTCCAGCTCTTGTAAAAATCTATTCATCACTTATTTGCGCAAGTTCAATCTGATGTAGCTTTAAATCGTTAAATTGACACTGTATACTCGTTTTTAATTTATATAAACCCTCGCCTGACGGCTTGGGTTAAACCAGTGCAATATGCAATACGGAGCCGTATTTGCACTGACCCATCAAGAAAATTTGAAAAGCTTGAAATTGGATTTTCGAGACATTTGAGACAACAAAATCTAATGTACCAGAATGCCATAGGCAAATCATTTGTACATGTACGAATATTAAACTTGATCAGTTTGTGAATGAGTTTACTAAAAACATTTTTAAGTCACTACAGGACTGTGAGACTTAAGGTCATAAATTCACCTGTATATTCAATTTTGATGGAGGTCATTCGAGAATTTGAAGCTTAGAAGTAACAGCTATCGCTCGCATTTGCATTGTGTTTTCATAAACAGTTTTGAGTTTTCTTATATTTTATTGTTTTCACTCAACGAACATAAAACTAATAATTTGCCTGGACAAGAAATTTCATATTTGACAAAATGTCTGTTTTCACTTAAATTGATTATAAGGTATCTCCTGTTTAAGAATCATGGTAAACTACTTTCAGAGAGAAATACATTGATTTAATATTCTGTTCAATATTTGGACAATAAAGGTGTAAAGTTTTCATACTGGGTGAGTGCATACAGCTAATAAAACAATGCATTCATTTCAATTACAGGATACGATTCGCTTTTGAAATAAATTTGGGAATGATCCAACAATTTCGCGCGTTTTCCAATTAGGTCTTCTATTTGTATTAAATATTCAATGTATAGCAGGTGATATCAGAGGGAATTAGAACTATCACTGAAGGTGATGAATACCCACCGAACACCCCACTGACGCAGTATGTAAAATTTATGTAATATTTGATTGTTTGATTATTGGACCTGCACAACTTAAGGCTTATGTGAAGTATAATTTAAATTTTGGCCATCGGGTTTGGAGATTAAAAGCGCACAAAACTTTACTATCTCAAGCCCCTGTGACCTTTGATCTAGTGACCCGAAACATGGACCATGCACAATAAGGCATGATGTTTATCACATCTATGAAGTATCATTAAATTCTGAACAGGGGTTTTGGAGATTTCGCGTCCGCAAGCTTTTATTATCTCGAGCCCCTCTGACCTTGACCTTGAACCTAATGACCCGAAACATCGACCATGCACAACTAAGCATTGTATCAATATACCCCTAACACTTTGTGTTCGGGGGATATAATTATTTTCTTTCCGGATCTCTCCATTTGGCATGTTTAGAGTAATCAGTAAGCACAAAGTTGAGCAGTTTAAGTTAACAAGTAAAAGAATAAAATAAGTATTCGTCAGAATCTGTCATTCTGTGGCATTCATTTAGTTTATGAATGGAACAGGAGATCACGGCCTCACATTCAGCTCACATAATACTATTTCTGGCATTCGATCACACTTACTATACGGCATCGATCACACTTAGTAGTAATGGCATTTGATCACACATTACTGGGGGGGGGGGGGGACAATTTTTTTTTTTTGGAATTTGATTAATTTTTTGTGGTGGTGGGATTTGATAACAGTACATTACTGGCATTCGGTAATACAATACATTACATTTATATGCGGGGGGGGGGGGGGGGGGGGGGGGGGGGGGGGGGGGGGGGGAGGGAGGGAGGGGGGAAAAAACATGGGATTGGGTATATGAAGTGATGTCACGAAGCAAAAAAAAAACTCAAATCAACATAAATATTTATCGTAACAAACTGTAAAAAGGGACACATTTTCAGAGTAAGCACTTCGGTCTGTTTAGTATACAATGTCAGAGTATATACCTCTGATTTGTTAGCTGACCATTGTCTAATTAAACGGTCTTTCCGGATCAGTATAGTTTGACAAATAATCAATTTACGGTATAAACGTACATTAGAAATAAATATATGTTGTAAAATGTTCAGAGATTCAATCTATTTGACATTACGTAATAGTACAAGAGCACAAGAGTATTTTTGTCTTTTCTCTGTTTTTTTTAATTATTATTTTTTGAGTTTTCATTTTCTTGTATTTTCTGTTTCTGTGATACTGATATGTATCACAGATTGAAACAGAACACTTCTCCTCAGAGCACACGTAACTTTGCAGTAAAATGACGTTGGTGTCGTGCTGTTAATTCTATGCATAGATTTCAGGCAATATATTTTACATGTTGCAATTTCTACAAACAAATAGAAGTAGCGTTTGGCATAATATGACCTTTAAACCATGTTTTCACGAGACGTTTCCCAAATAAATTTAAAACCTTGTTTTGTTTTACTTCGTCATTTTATCTTTTTGTTTCATCTCACTGACAATTAGAGTTTTATAAATTATGTTTATCAACCAGTTTTATCATGTCCATCGCACACGAAACTTGATTTTGTACACAAAAGCGTTATCAACAAAACATCTTTTGGCGTAAAGGTTGTTTTCTGTGATTCGTTATCATCAACAGGAAGATATTTGTGTCCACTGATAGTAGGCATTGTATGAATACACTTCGTTTACTAAAGCAGCACTCACTGTAGTTGTAGTGTAAACATTTTAGACGTAATAATATAACATAACGCAGATGTTAGAAATATTCTTTACAATATGATTATCACGATGAGAATTTTCTAATGCACATACATTTAGAATCACCAAATGTTTAAGTGAATCACGTGGGTTTTTTTAAATATTAATTTAAGACACAAATTTCAGACAAAATAAAATACACTGTCGTAAGATGTTAGATCATAACCTTACAAAACATAAAATCAATTTCAGTCATAGTCGAGAAGACGAGGACGAATTAAATAAGAAGAAGTAATATTATGTTTATATACACCATTCATTATACGTATATACTCAAATTTAAATAATTACTAATATATTACTTACGTTAAATTACAGAAATAGCCTTATAGAACTAAAGCCTCAAGCGATATGTTTTACATTACATTTGTTACTTTGTGACTAAGATCATTCTACTCAAAATATTTGTTAACTTTTTCAGATAAGCGATTCAGATTAACAGAAGAATACACCAGTACTATAGTTGAATGTAATATATATGTAAATATATGACATGTCTTCTTTAATCTTTCCCTTTATTATGAAGCTTACGTTTGACACCTTAACCAAAAATATCTGATATATATCTCTTCGTCTCTCAAAAGAAGTAGCAATGTCATCGTGATTTTGTTTTTATATTCAGACGAGGTTCGCCAAGCAGTCCTATGTACTCTAATTATTGGGCTACTACAGAAAGATCCGGCACATCTTGTTTCTTATAAATTATATCAAATAATCGCCCCTTTTGTAAGCGCTCTTTTAAAGTCTTTTGTGCAATTATTAATATGAACTAAACCAAATATAGCATTATGTAAACGTAGGGCACATTCGACAATTCCAGTGAGCTCATGCTTAATGTCGACTGGCTTCGGTTGACAATATGTCTAGCAATCTAGACCTACTCGATAATTACAACTTCCAATAATATGTTATACAGCAATATTTGGTTATATCATTCGTGTTTAGTTTCCTTTCAAGTACAGGTTAGAATGTAGAAAACCTGTCTCTACACCTTGCAAAATGAATCAACCATTGCAAAGAGCGTAACGTGCAAACTGAAATGTAGACAAACAAAATGTTACCACATTTTACTTTTAAACAATCATGCAGTTGTGTTAAAAAAAAGTTTCTACTATTAAATTTGATATACCTTTCCGTAGTACCAAGTTGATTTAGAGGCGCTAAATCACAATGTGAACATTGTACAGCCACACTAAAATAGATTTCAAGAATATTTCAAGAAAGACTGAATTATGAAGCTATATTTGCCCAGCAGAATCATTCTGCTTCGAAAACGGAGCATTGGAGTTTCATCCTGATTAGTTCGTGCAAATGTATTATGAAAAATGAAATGAGATTTTATATTGCTCGAGTCTGAATTATGTTATGTGACTTCTAACTTTCAAATGTCATTCAAGAGAAAGAAGAAAATGTTTGCAAACAAATAAGCCCACCAATTATGAGACACCATGATTTATCTTTTGACTTATACCTCATTAGTAAAAGCTATCACTTAATTTTGCTTAATAAAAATTTAGTTTGAGATGTACTGTCCGGCACTACTGGAGGTAACCTACGCAGCACAGAAGTAATTGTGCTGTTTCCTTGTACCGGTAGTAAGAAGCCCTTTTCTAAACCAAAGCTAAGTAAAGTACAAAACTTTCACTTCTAAGTTAACTGCGTAATCACAACTATAGACTGTTATTGTGTTAACTCAGGCGATCTCGTTAATGACATTTACTATATATAATTTGTCTTAAATCTACATGTGGTGATAAATACTGATACTCGAATTTTCTCCATACCTGGTCCATCGTTTTGATATTTTGTGGGGCAAGCAAACCCAAAAACAGCCAACACAAATCAGATAACATTGTTATTATTTATAAGAAGGAAGAGGGAAGAAAACCTTTAGTAATTTTTTAATACCACAGTAAGTAAATACAAAAAGAAAAAACAAATTGGTATGTCAAGGGTGGTTTTACGACTGTTGCAAAGTTCAAAATAACCTCTAGTAAAATTAAAGGCACACGTCCCGAATCACGTTTTTAAATATGTAAACTGAATCAGCCACGAAGGAAAAGACAGGACCTATATTCCTTTCGCTGCCGTCAACTTCCAGCTTTATATTTAAATTTATAAAATTAAAGTAATATTTTCCTTGCTGCATGTTACAGATTCTAAAATTTCCTTAGTAACAAGACAGTGTTTTTCCTTGCTGCATGTTACAGTTTCTAAAATTTCCTTTGTAACAAGACAGTGTTTTCCTTCCATTTGTCACACATTTTGTTAGGTTTGCAATCTACTTTGCACATGATTTTGTTTCCTTCTAGCTTTTTTCTAATATTTTAATTTCTCATCAGTTGTGTCATGTCAAGTGCTGTAATTCGTTGGAGTTTTCAGCATAATCTTATCAAACCTCATTAAGAATAAATCTCATGACCAGTAGTAGCAGAGGCTTATCGACCAATGTTATCGACATGACATCGACCTCTGTAGATTATTTGACCTTTAGTCTGCTGACCTTTGAAAATGAACTTGCGCATATTCGAAATTGGACAGTACCTTTGTATGTTTGAATGGTGTGATATGAAAGTTCATTGAATGAAAAGCAAACAACGTAGACCACCACCAGTGTACACGGATCAGAGTGCACATGATTATCACGGATCGCAAGGAAAAACCCTTTACGGCATAAATGATTTTTATGACTGCCGAAGCATCGGCTGGCTGGCATATTAGAAAATCGACGTACAGTAAGATTACACTATCAACTCAAAAGCTCTTTAAAATGTTACAACACTGTAACCAGAGACTAGGGTGGTCGATGTCATTTGCCCTTGCCTAGATAAACGTTTATTTTTACGATTCGAATACATCAGAAACATGCAACATGCTATGAGAAATGTCTCAGCGCCTTTAACTACAAGCTGCATTACATTGTTACCTCTAACTATTATAGTCTGAATAACATCTGTAGTTCATTACTGTCTTGCGTTAACCGAACAGTTAAGCACGTTGGAAAAGCAAAAATGTATATTGTGTCAATGACTTTCGCCTTTTGCATCTTCGGACGTGTAGTGCTGACTGAAGAGCCAGTAATTCACAGATTCGAATATGAATTTAAAGTTTTAGAAAAGCTAGTTGACTATGGCGGGAGTATAACAGCTCTGAAAGCAGAACTTAAGGGTATGTACAGTTTAATTTGTCTTATTCTGATGTAGTTAGAAATTGCTATTTTGACTGTCACATGAAGTTTGTGCTGGAAAGGAATTACTGCAGTTCACAACGTAAAACATTTTTCAATGTATATTTAATTTTAAATCATATGAAATTACAATGGGTTTTCGGATTCGTAGTTTACATTTTCTGAGTGTGAAGATTAAACAAAATAATACAAAACAAGTTACACGCACTTACGATATGAAAAAGTACTTTAATTTATGGTACTTTTTCAAAAAAGCTGTTCGAAATATTTTTAAACCGATAAACCGGATAATCAGGACATTCAAAGATACAGGTAGAATATTCAGTAGAGCTGCAGTGTAACAAGAAAGATTCAGTTTGAAAACTTGAAGAATCATTGAAATATTACAGACACATATACTACATGTACGTCCCTGTCTATGATGTAGACTCTTAGACTATATCTTAAAACTATTCAACCTTAAATTGTTAAATCTTAAATCTTCATATTGCAGAAATAAAACAGAAAATACAAGAGCTGAGTTCGCATTCAGTCTCACACACCTACACAAGATTGGGCGGTGACATACATGTATATACTACATTCCTGTCTAAATATAATGTGAACTGTACATCTTAAAACAATTCAGCTTTAAATTATTCTCTGAATTTTGCAGAAATGAAACAAAACATAGTAGAGCACAGGACCGATTCAGTATCACAAACTTATACCAGATGGGGCAGGTCTTCTTGCCCCGATGGTGCCGCCGTCGTTTATGACGGATTTGCAGCTGGATCCCATTACACGCACAGCGGGGCAGCAGGAAATTATATATGTTTACCAAGAAATCCAAAATGGGATGCTCACATTAAAAGTACTGCTAATTATTACGCTTCTGTTTATGGAGCTGAATACGAAACAGGCGGGAGTATCTGGAACAACCTGTTCCAACAAGACGTCCCATGCGCCGTATGCCGCATACCTCGGAGCAATATCCTCATGGTACCTGGAAGAAACGTCTGCCACGTAAATGATACATTAGAGTACAGCGGGTATCTCATGGCTGGCTACCACAGTCACGCCGCAGCAACAGAATTTGTC
>JAFMSR010000004.1:8758192-8798205 GCA_022818135.1 Saxidomus purpurata
TAATGTCACGCTAGTGTAACATCTGAACATGCTACATTTCAATATCAAATCATACACATTTTGTATATACCAGCTGATGATCAATCAAAGCAAGCTAGAAAAACAGTTGCCCTATAAATATTTTTGTCCATTTCCTGCTGACATTGTTCTCGTACATGTCATAAGCTGCATTTCAAGACAATCTGACTGATCGTACAGAACCTTCCTTAAGAAACAATTGATAGCAACCCATTCATGACTTATCCTTAGATAACAGAATTTCCAAATCACAGGTCTAATTCAAAACTTATTTGTACAGAATGGTCCTTTGATGACCCTTTATCACATTTAGTAAAGTTTGGCCAAAAACATTTTCATATGATGACGTACATGTAAGTAAACAATGACAGAACATCAAAACTTTCTTATTTATTTGTGACACACTAATTAATGACAAAAGACACATAGAAAGAGAAAATAGTTTATACATTCTTTTCACTCTATATACATGATATAATGTAAAACAATCATCATAAAACTTTGTTCTAAAATTCATCTACATATACATGTACATACTCAAAACCACTGTAGTATTAGTCAAACTACATCACTAAATGATAAAACATTCTTATGAACACCATTATGGCCCTTCTCATTTAGAGCAACACAACTCTATTACTGAGCTGTCATTCTCGTACATTCAGAGCATTCATTACATAATTTCATTAGTTTGTCTGAAAGGTTGGCAAATCACTGATGCATGAGGATGCTGAGCTGTCTGCTTTCTACAAACATGACAAAGTCACCGGAAAGTTACAACTTCAATACTTCAACACGCAACAGAACAGAATGTCATGTACATGCTCTTTAAGGGTTAAGAACAACAAGAGCTGTCCCTCCCAAGTGACGAATGCCCCCGAAAGAGGTGCCTCACAGTCTGTGTCCTCTCCATGTGCTCAATAAATGTGCTATGTAATTTTAAAATCCTTCCATGCATGACAGAGTAATCATGCATACAGTATTCCATTACTTTAAACACTAAGTGTGACCTTGACCTTTGAGGTAGGGACTTGGGTCTTGCACGCGACACATCCGCTTGATGTGCTAGACATTTGTGCACAGTTATTTTAAAATCCTTCAAAGCATAATAAAGTTATAGTCCGGACACAAATGTATGCATATATACAGGATTCCATTACCTATAAACTCTAAGTGTGACCTTGACCTTTGTGGTAGGGATGTGGGTCATGCACGCGACACGTCGTCTTGATGTGCTAGACATTTGTGCCAAATTATTTTAAAATCCTTCAAGGCATGACAAAGTTACAGTCCGGACACGAATGTGTGCATATATGCTTATATAGAGGAATCCATTACCTTCAAACTCTAAGTATGACCTTGACCTTTGAGCTAGGGACGTGGGTCTTGCACGCGACACGTCGTCTTGATGTGCTAGACATTTGTGCCAAGTTATTTTAAAATCCTTTAATGCATGACAAAGTTACAGTCCGGACACGAATGTGTGCATATATGCTTATATGGAGGAATCCATTACCTTCAAACTCTAAGTATGACCTTGACCTTTGAGCTAGGGACGTGGGTCTTGCACGCGACACGTCGTCTTGATGTGCTAGACATGTGTGCCTAGTTATTTTAAAATCCTTCAATGCATGACAAAGTTACAGTCCGGACACGAATGTGTGCATATATAGAGGATTCCATAACCTTCATACTCCAAGTGTGACCTTCACCTTTGAGGTAGGGATGTGGGTCTTGCACGCGACACGTCGTCTTGATGTGCTAGACATGTGTGCCAAGTTATTTTAAAATCCTTCAATGCATGACAAAGTTACAGTCCGGACACGAATTTGTAAGTGGGGACGCACGGACGGACGGACGGACGGACGGACGGACAGACAGACGGTCAGACGGACAGACGGTGCGATTTTAATATGCCACCCTTCGGGGGCATAAAAAGGCTCTTAAGAGCTTTTAAATTTTTATCTCTGGTATTTTATATTGAATAACAACAGAGCTTTTCAGTTGAGCTGAAAGAGTGGTTGGTTAATCGGGGCTCATCAAGTCTCAGACTGCATTTCTAGCAGATTAAGAGACAGAAGACTGCAAGGTTATACAACGTACCTTATAAACATTCTTTATTTACCTCTCGGGTATTCATTTGGTAACTGACTGGAATACACGGTTCCTTGAAATAATGGTATTGAAATGTCATAAGTTGCAGTTAATGAAGCTAAGTCAGTCACGTAAAACTTCTGAAGCTCAAAAGGGTGTCAGATGGCCTCCACTAACTTTTTTGCTTAAATACCAGCGTTTCATCTGACAGAACAGTAATATCTTAGAGCTGCTCTAAGACTGACACTGTTGCAGACTTTACAGATCTGAAGAAATATATAAACTCTGTTCCATTGCAGCAGAGAACCAATGATTGGTAGGCAATGACGTGACTATGATCTCATGTTATGATCTCGTATTATGATCTCGTATTACCATATAGCTGAATACAGCTTAAAGCAAAGGCCATACAAAAGCAAAGCACATCAAATTATTATAGTCATCTTTGCTTTGACTACATAGGAATATTTAATAGGACCAATACATTCTGTACTCTGAGCACTGCAAACTATTTATACACTAAATAATAACATGCTTTGGAACTTCCCACAGTGTCAAGCTTTGGTACATGTACACTTAGTACTTTATTCTCACCTACAATGTATTTTCACTGCTTTATTTTCGGCCCAAATTGCATAGATCTGGGCGACACAGGATTTAGTTATCATTTCTGGTTACCTGCCATCATCTTTAAAGGTGACAGTTTTCTGAGAAATTACCCGGTAGACTTAATTTGGAAAAAAAAAACCTCAGACAATGACCCATTTAAATTTTAATATGCCACATTTTACTTGATTGTATAACCCTTACGTTTACTTAGACTTTCAAGTAAAATGACAAGATTATAAACAATGCCCCGGCTTAACACTAATCAGCACCAGACAGGACTTTGACATGTATACAAATAATGTAGTCAGAAGCATCAAGCTTTTTTCTTTCTTTGATCCCTTTTTTTTTAAAGTATAATTTTATTATATAATGCCTTAAAGCATGCGGTTCAAGTACAAAATGCTTGTCACTGTGAGTTCCAAAGTATAAACTGACGTTTCCTGTTCCTCAAACAGTATAAAGACAGAGTGAAGATAACTTATACTAAATACCAACCTGGTTACTTGGCAACTAGCAGCTTCTTTTTCTTCTGACAGCAGACACAACGATTAAACTACCAGTAACAACTTTTAGACTTCAATAAATGCACCCACCAGTTGTGTATATAGTTTAATATTTTTTTTACTTTGGCAAGATTTTAGTACTCAACAGTTTTTCATTAAAATATCATATTAATATTGTAAGATCTGAATATTAAGTGAGATGCTAGAAAATAAGGGCAGATATATACCAGACTAATTGCACAGGGTCAGTCTGTCAAGTACTGTACTGCTAGTGTAAACATTGTACTGAAAGTAAGTTTTTAGCAGAAATCTTAACACTTCCTCAAAAGGCTAAATTTGGAACATTTACCATGTTTACTGGATAAATTTGAAGCTTCATAAATTTGTTTGTTTGTGTTAATGGTATTATTAAACGTCTGTTTTCCACAGTATTTCAGTGGTGTAAAGGTTAACAGAACTTTGATCTAACCAATTATTTCCTGGAAAGGGACAGTACTTAAATATTTAGACCCTACTATATGGTTACTAACTGCCAACTCTGTCATTATAGCGTAAGGTCATATATAGCTTGGGCTACGACCCATGACCCTAAAATAGTAAGTAGAGTAACTGCATGAGGATAGTAACTGGTTAAAACCTCAACACCGTTTAATTACATTATTTTAAAATTCTACCAGACTTTCAATGCAAATCATGTAATACATGTAATGAAAATATTTTTATACATTTTGAGTTTCACGTTCATTGTTCTCAACAAAGGAGTACATTTTTGTATTTTGTTATTCTTTAGTTTACAGTCTATGTGAAATGGTTCTGTCTTTGACTGACCTACAACTTTAACCCCAAAACTGAGAACACATTAAAAACCTATCACAGACTTGCAAGACAAGGCATAATGGCAGACAAACAGCTTGAATCAAACCCTTGTCAATTAAGCATTGTTAAGTGTCTCCTTGGCAATAAAATTCCATAGTTACAATACATTTTATTTCTCTCTGCTGGACATTTATGGAGGTGACAGACCCTTAAGATTCTGCAATTTTTCTCTTCTTTAGCAGGTATTTTAACTACTTTACATATTTTTAATTTCTTCTTGAAAATACAAGTCAACACATGAAGAGTATACATTTTCATTTTCTTTATTCTCATAAATAAATATAATATAAAATTAACTGCTAAATATATAAGAAAGAATAATTTATAACACAACATATGTTACGAGAGTGCATGTTTTTAGGACGTTGGGAAGAAAGAATTGTATCCAAGAAGATAACAAGGGACATACATGTTGATACATGTACCTTTTACAATTTACATCTCAAATATGATGGTATACATTCAAATAAATTAATCAACACTACAGTCTCTTTCCTGTTAACACAAAAAGTAATTTATTTAAAGGTACAGCTCGGCTGGTTTTAATAGGAACACAAAATAATTTAATGCACAAGGTATTATATAACAGCCTCTGATATGACTGTAAAGTATGACAGAGTACAGAGAACTGAAATATACCGTCTTTGCATCATTTATATTATTGCAAATCGAAGCACTGGTGAATATTAAGTACTTCTTCACACAGGGCTTTAAAACTCTTTGCCCTCTAATCAGCTTCCATTAGATAACTCTTGATTTTGTAACAACACATTCATGAGCAAGTCTCAATTGAATAAAATTATCAAAAATTAAAGAACCGTAAATATTCGAATTTACACTTTTACCATGTTTACAGTAAACAAATTAACAGAGCGACAGGGATACTCTGACATCAACTGAATGCAAAGATTGCATGTAACCCGAGGACCGAAGTGTTGTGTATGGTGCTCCACAATTTTTTTCGTCTGACAAGTATGACCTTGCACTGTATGCTAACAGGGGGTTTTCTCCCTTCAGGGAAAGGGCGGGGGAGCAAAGTTTGAGTAAAAATATATCAATCAGCATTTGCCGCATTGGGGAGAAAAAACTCACAACACAGGAATGTAAATCCTGAGGATAAGTTAATCTAAGAGGAAAACTGCATAAACTTTTTAAAAGAAATTTTCAGACAGAATGACACATGTCTATGAACAGCCCCTGCTATGGAATGAAAGAGCTCTGACTGAAGACCTAGGAGGTGTTGTGTGCAACATATCTTCCTTTAATCCTATGATACTCTGAAATTACGCGTGGTTTGGCTGGAATTCCATTTTACAATAATGAATTTATTGCCGACAGACAAATTATCCAAAATGAACTTGCGGACAAACAGACAGTGCAGCTTCTATATATATATATTCCTGCCTCTGTGTCTGCAACTGTACTACAGATCAAGTTTGGTGAAAATCATCACGACAAATTTCGTTTTCCAATTACATTGTATGTCATACATATTTTGTAATAATACTTTCATGCAAATTTCGTCTTCCAAGTATATCATACATGTATATTGTGCTACTTTGACACTGGTACATATACGAGTACATAATGCATGTACATGTAAACTGTATAGCCCTACCTACAACATTGTACAAAGCCTTTCTTTCTCGTGTCTTTCATACTCTTTACCAACACAATAGCAATCATATATTTATGATCAACTCTCTAGGTACATGGCCCGGTGATGGACCTATAACAACCAATTTGTATACCAAGGAACAGGAAACAATACCTTAAGTAACTATTCAATGCAAGTAAAGAAATTAGCTTTTAAACTGTGATAATTGTGCAATTAACAACTAAGAAATTACCATACATTATATATGAAAACATACATGTATTGGTAGCCAAACTATTGTAGCATTTAGCACATTTGGTGTAAGAAAAGTTTGTATTTAAAACATTAGAGACTTGTAGAGCTTTGTAAATATGGTACGAGACTCAGGTAAGGCAATCATGTGCATTCATAAACATAAGCTCTAGTTACATGTGTTACAAACTGAAAAGATTTCTTTTAACATGTTTAAAGCCTCAGCAAAACATATATTTTATGTAAATGCAAAAGAAACTAAAGGATTTATTCTACTCATATACTGTATGCCTTCACATATCATGTGTTCACCAAAGAATCAATAAAGCTATTTTTATATGCATATCAGAAGTCTGTCTTTTGAGTGTATAAATGTTACCGTACCAAAAAATACCAATACCAAACAATGCCAAAATGGCCAATTATATCCAAAATTTTACTTTGCAGTTGCACATTGTCAGTGATTGTTGTATTTAACAATTTTATTCCGTTTAGAAATATATTCAAACTTCTGATTGCATTTCTGTAAGTAAAATATATGTACAGCACATCTTAAATGGAAAGAGCATGACATAATTTATCATTTTTACAGACAGGATTATACAATTCAAAAAGATTTCAAATTCTAAAATTTGCAAATTCAAAAATTTATTTACATGATGAAAGTAGTTTTATCTTAGCATATATTCTGAAGCAAAGTTCTTTCCATACAAAGATGTACTGTGATGTCACTTTGCTGTTCTCATTCAGTTTTAGGCATCTCCTTAACACATCAAAGAAAAGAAAATTATAAACTTACTTTAGACAAAATGTTAGAGATGCTTGAAAATATCTTGAAAAGCATCAAAATTAACTGAATAACTTTTGTCTGCCTGTTATGGCTATGGTTAGAAAATCATTACACTTTTTTTATTTAACTTTAACAACTGCTATTCTCAATGATAAAGCAAAGTGACAAATCATAGGCAGAAAGATGAACTAAAGCACTTACTGTAGCCTGTCTGGTCACCAGTTTCACTTGCAGCACCATCGCCGACACCAGTGGTGCCTGGCATCTGACTCCAAGAATCCCCTGACACAGATGATTTCCCTGGCTCTACGCCAGTTATTTCTAGTTCCATTTCATTTTCAGTAATAGGCTCAATCTTAATGCTTGTTGCTGCAGCAGACTCCTCATTTTCACTAACTTGTTCAGTAAAATCATCATCGTTTTGAATATCACTTGTATCACCGCTGCCTAGATCTGCTGAACTCTGTGTATGACTAAGTTGTATAGCTGTTGGTAATGAAACACTTGTGGTAACAAAGTTTGTGCTGTCTGAAGAACTTACACTCTGCTCACTTGATTCTAATTTCACATTGACACTAGAACTGTCTTGTCCGTTTGTTCTTAAAGCTTGAGAAGGCGCTCTGTGAATATCCGGGGCGCAAACGAGTTTACAGGGCTTTCGTCTCTTCCTGCTCTTTGAAGTGATACTGGTTGTAGTTTTGGACGTTTGTGTGACAGCCCCTGTGAGGGTGTTCCCCTGTCACTCTGACCTGAATGTGGACGTTGATAGTCAGGACGCTGATAAGGTGATGACCTTGTCTCAGCTGTTTTCTTTTTGTGATGGCCTGTAATATAGACGTAATATTTCACTGCCTTGCCTTCTAGAAACAGTTTCTTAATGCCCAAACATTACTGAACATTTGTATTGAAGAAGGAAGACCTCCTGAAGACCAAACCTTTTAGCCAAGGTCATAAACTTGAACTTGGAGCATCCATGAAAACAGTAAACAAAATTTAAAGTGTAAATGCATAAATGGGACGTTTCTAAACAACAAATGAAAACAAATTAACAATTTAGTAGAACTTAACACAAGACAGGTCTAATATTCCTATCACAATGTTTATATTCACTTTTCAAACATGTGAAAGACAAACAAAATGGAGGCAAGATCATTTCACTGATGCCGAAATTTAAAAAACAGCCCTACTGTTACATGTTTACATTTTGAGTATTGGAAAGTACTACCAGTACACTGTAGATTCAATTTTTTCGTGAATTTCACAACACTTTATGAAATTCAAAGAATTAACAATTTTCTGATTAACCAGGGCTTTCCTTAAAATGACTGAAAAGTTCAAAACTGAGAGATAATGGCAAATTTTACAATCAACATTGATCACAGATCATTTTCTAAGTTTTGAAAAAGGGCTATAATTAAATTTACATGTAACAAAAAGGCACTTACTTTTAAGGCAGAAGGCTAAGAACTGAGACTTAATTTCGTCTCTTCCATCAAGGAATCCCTTTCCCGTATTTGAACCAAGATGCGACAGTGTACCATCATGTATACTAGCCGTGAGTATAATTGTCTCCTCTCCCGTGTGATCAGACAACTGCTCAATCTGTAAAAAGTTTTTAAGATATATTTTCTGTTCTATTACATTTTTATCATTTCAAATGTTTAAAGTCCCAGGATCTTTTTGAATTTACTGATTTTGTTATTTAAATATACTGATCATGCCGATAGGATAATGATAGAATCATGTTCTATGTTGACATATTCATTTCTTTTGTATTCAAGCCTTTCTCTAGAGACATGATTAATAACTTAAAACAATTTTATGGTAATCATTTAAGTTATTTTTGAATAGCTCAGTTGAGTTATGAGTTTGGTACAAAATGTAACTTAAAACCAGGGTTGGCAAAGTATTGCCTGCCAGGTTTTTTCCCACCTGGAAAAATCCGGGCTGGGCAATATCCCTAAAATAGGCAGTCCTGGGTAATATATTCTTTTTTTAAACTAAAACATGATTTTTTTCAACTGTACTGGTGTTTAATTGCCTCATTTAACTTTAAATATATTACATTAGAATGAGTACATACATGATGGATAGTGTATTATGAATATTTTTGGATGTAAGAATCTGATAACTACACAATTTTTTTTTTTTTATTCTGAACTTTGAAACCTTATTTACATCATGTGTACATTTCCCATGTCAATTTAAAGCAGACTTAACCACAAACTGACATGTATTATTAACTACCGGGTACATAGTCACTGTCTCTGATTCATATAAAGTAATATTGTACATTATTAAACAGTGATTACCAGTCTAATTCCTCTTTTCCCCTCAGCATTCTGTAACAAAACACTAACTTTGCACATTTCTGAATGCCCAATTTGTTTCTGAGATTGTTCTGGATCAAACCAAAATTTGAAAAGATCCTTTCAATTGTGGTAGAACTTGCAAAAAGACACAGCATTGGATCAATAGCACTAGATTTCTCTACACTTGACCACCATACCATTAATATGTATTCAGATTTGAAAGGGGCTATTGTTAACATATGGTTCATATATAATGTCAAGCTGAAAACCTATTCAATGCAGAGTTTGAGTTCACTCTTTAACTGTTATCTCCTTACCTGTACCAATACTCCCATGCTGTTTTCACCGTTAATCATTACATAATAGACAATACCCTGGGGCAGATGTGAATTCCACAGGTACAGGTGACTTCGATTGTGTCTTTAAGTAGGGATAAAGATGTCAGCCACACAACATTTTTATTTCCCAGTATTACCCAGTAAAACCCAGGTTTTCCTAGTATTACAAATGTACCTGCCGGGCTGGGTAATATGATAAAAGCTGGGTTTTATGCCAACCCTGCTTTAAACAGTTACACCCCTGACTACTTAAAATTTTATTTCTTCAAAAGATTTCTAATAATCTGGCCTAGTCGGGTTTTGTGTCCAAGATTCAAACTTGATATTTATAAAATCAAGAAAAATCACTCGTCAATTTTCATGACAATGTACGAAAAACATTTCACAACCATACATCAAAACAAGGAACTCAGTAACTTACAAGCAGTTGTATTTGTGACTTGACCACTGACTTGAGTATCGCCTTGTAGCCTGGTATATCCTTTAACACATCCAAGTCTGATGACATCCCTGACATTGTGGATTCATACACTATCTTGACCCTTAGTTTCTTAAAGTTTTCCTGGCTTGTTTCTGTACAAAAGTTGACTTGAAAGTCGGTTCCCCACGGGAAGTCAGCTGAGGTATTTTCTCATGTCACAGGCACTTTCTTTTTCTCATTAAGAAGTTGCAGATAAAAACTCTTCCTGAAATGAAAAAGTTCATTCAAATCTTCTGCGAAATCCAAGTAAAAACATTGAATAAGAGGGACAAGATGGTCACTACATGTAAACCCTTTCCTGTATGATTAAGTGTTAAAGACGAAATGGCGGGAATATTTATATAATGTGCATGTCCCAAAGATGGAGTGCGTCAATGGTAAGAATTTGTAACAATTGACATTACATTTCCGCAACTGTCTGTTGGCGATTCAAGTCATGAAAGTTAAAGAAACTGCATTGCATCATGTACTGCCATGAATTGTTACACATATCTAGAACTGTCACACTGTGACACTGTAACGCCAAATAATTTAATTTAATTAGGCTACACTTCTAGCATACAGAATCAACAAGAACACAGCATAAATTTGGTTAGAATTAGCTAAAACAACTTCAGCGTACCCGGTTTATATGCTTGACCGCACCTGACAAAAAACAAAAATAGCAGCATTTAGAGTTTTGAACTGTTGAAAGCCAGAACTAGGTTAGCATTGGTTAGTACAAGGTCTTTCAAATACACTGCAACCCCGTTATAACGCGGTAGTCGGGGTCCAATTGGTCAGACCGCGTTATAAGTGAGACTCTCTTTATAACGCGGTCTGATCATCGGCCGCTGTTTTCTTGCATAACGCGTATATGCGCGAGTACCCCACCCACCTAACTAAATTAAAGCATATTGATGTTTAGCACGCATCATGTTTTTATGAAATCGAGAGGTTAAATTGTAGAAAATAATGATTCTATGTAAAATAAATTAGTTAATTAAGCACGAAATTAAATATATAAAAGAGAAAAGTCTTACGTAAATATTTGCTATCGAAAACGAAAGTACATCCATTTTCCGAAAATGATGGCTAAAGTGAAAGTACCTTTTTGTGTTAAAACAAAAAATAACAGTTTTGTAATTGATTTATTTGAGTTCAGATAAGCCTGTAATCAAAGATGCGCAAACAAATATTAATTCACACGATTTACAAGTTATTGTCAAACAAACAAAGAGGTCAGCTTGTGAATAACGGAGCTGTGAAAAAATACCAGTAAGCCGTAATTGTTTTAACACTTCTTTGCTAATAGAGGCTTGATACCGCGTAAGTGACAAAGATCAATTAACAACCTGCCATGTTGTTTATTTACGTTTTCGAACATTTGTTTTGTAAAGGGATAATGCTTTTTTGACAGAAATTATTTTGGTCGATCCCGAAATTTTTGGGAGCCAAGACCAAACCGCGTTATACCGGGATTCGCGGTATAACGGAGCGCGTTATAACGGGGTTGCAATGTAGTATGGTCCGGAAACGAGAGTAATACGATAAATAACCTGCCTTGGATCACGTGACAAACATCCGAGTACCCGCAATTTTGGAAAAAGAAAGAAAATATTGATACTTTATATCTACGTATATCTTGATATTTTACCAATCAATTTGACCAACAAAGCAGGGCTCGACTTAGGACTGAAAACTTAATTGGACCTTCGGTCCACCTCATCTAGACTTCACTTGGCCCGAGGTCAACTGACCTGGACCAAAATATTTGTACCAATAAAAACTATAAATTCACTATGCAAAAAGATGTTTAAAAAATAATGTGACTTCGAGTGGAGTTTTGAGTGAAAAACGGGACTATCACATTTCTCTTCGTATTTCTGAGTTACTTTTTTATTACATCATGTAATTAAAATGTTGATAAAATACACCTGTAAAAGCGAACTGTTAAAATTAGATTCTTTGAATCCTTAGGATTGATTCACACATCGCCGCCGCGGTATTTTCATTGCGAATTCGCGGCCGCTATACTATTACCGCGTTTGTGATATCATCGTTTGAAAAAGTTATTATTTATCTGAACCTCAATGTATATGTAAAATATTTATTTCCGTGAAATATCCGCCGTAATTGGTCAATGTTTATTTGTCACTCGTGGTAGGTGTGAAAAATATGGCCTGTCATAAAGGATGACAAATTAACTCTTTCAATTTTGAAATTGTTTGAAAGTCCAAGCTATGAGATACCACTGATTGAGGTTCGTTAATTGATGAAAGCGAAAACTTATTTCTCTAACAATTAAAAAGTTCAGAATGTTGTTTATTCAAAACAAAACTATCGGAGTAATTTATTCTGTTTGTAATAAAAGCGTCGAGTTTCAGCATGTCCGTCTTTCGTTTGCCATTTATTGTGCTCTTTTTCAGCAACTGTGACAGTCGAATTTCTCCAGTAACAATTTTCTTGTATTCATTTTAATAAATAACCTTTGCCGAATGAAGTAATTTTTACTGCAAACTTCTGTTAATAATAGATAAAGCCGCAGGTGTCACGAGATCAAAGCAGTTTAAGACATGTACAAGTTCTTGGTGACTTTAGATTATAAAAATATTAGTGTGGATGAGATACTGTTACGAGTAAGTTTTATTTTTATTGATACACTATTGAAAACGGTACACAAATTGTACGTCGGTCGGCCTATGATTTTCAATTTAAAATGTATAAAAAACAAAACAAAAAACGAGTGTTTACAAATATCTACGGAAAAGAATTTAAATTTAATATTTCGTAAACCCATTCAATCACACAAAGTACGGCGATTTTAATAACCCCCGCAAAGTGCCGTGATATTTCTCTGTGCTCTAAGTCACGCTATTTGGCGCGATTGGAGGTGTATAAAACTCGATTTCAATTGGTTATAGATGGGTGACAGTGATTAATCAGAAAGCACGTTATTAATTTGTCCTATAAACCCCTGACAAACAAAGATTTGTGCCATTGTCATCTCATTTTTGATGTGGACGGGCGGACCAGCTTACTGGACGGTCAGTTGGACTGTGGGCTTTTTAACTGGACCCGGGCCAACGGTCCAGTGCTAAATCGAGCCCTGCAAAGTGATCCTTAATACAATATATGCATTCCCTTATCATTACATTATATTTTACCGATGTTTCGTTTTAGGTGGATTTACGCATTGGAAAGTTGACCTCATACAAACGGGTTTTTTCACAAATGACCAAAAGCCGAAAACCGACCTAATTTTAGCGCTTCTTTCCTACTTGCATGGTGTTCATAAGATTGATGTAACATCTTTTTCTCATAGATTTAAGTCTAATGTACGTCTGTTATGACTTAGATTTTCGTATTTCACCCGTATTTTAATTTTCTGGGACGGTTAGATCCGTTCAAAATCTAAAAATGGCGTCAATGGTGATTTTTTTTTGCGATACGGTGATATTTTGTGCACAGGTTTTCACTATATATTTAGGGTCAAATGATGGAAAATTGTTAATTAAAATGTAAATTAAGAGACATTTTTTAACGGATATGAATTAGATTTTCGTTTATTTATTTGATAACATAAAAACGTACAAAGACCAATATCGCGAGTCAAATTACCATCCATTGCTAAAACACGCAAGACGGAATAGCATGGACCGTGTTTAACTCGCATTAAAGATAAAAGTTAATTATATATAGAGGATTTAATTTCACAGTTTTACAGGAAATTTCATCAACTTTCCAATTATACCATTTTTTTTATTTAATGTGGTATTTAAATGACACAATGACAGGCAGTTTTGCATACAACTATCGGACATATACCAGTTTACTCGCTCAGCGTGATAAATGCACGGTGTGATAACGCTTACAGGTAAAAATCGATAACCGAGACAAGATTATCAGTATGATAAGACATTTATAGAGGGCGTTTCCAGACCATACTATTTGATAGACCTTGGTTAGTATTACTATTAGACAAGTGGTTTGAGAGATGTAGTTTGAAGCAATCGTTGATGATAAAAACAGGACGACAGACATAGCGTGGTCCGAATAGCTCACCATCAGGTGAGCGAAAAACTCATAGCATTTGTAATAAGGGGAAGTAACCGCCCTGAGTCTCCCCACCCATTTAAAAATCATGACCTACTTTTCCGTGCAAAGGAAACGCCGTCAATGGCTGGACAATTACGTGTGTAATCGATAATATCTTGCATCAGTTGAACGGTTTGATGTAGTGTTCTAGTAATGAGATTATGTTTTTCGTAAATATCTGCAAGTTTCTTGTTTTGCTCCTAATCGATTTTGAACCACCTGCACAAATATTCCTTTGTCCCTGAAGAGCATCAAAGGGAGGTACGGGAGCTTTGCTAATTCCGTTCAACCGTATTGTTTCCGTACACTTTTAGTTCTGCAGATACGTTATGTACATGGTCCAAATACTGGCACTTTAACAACGAAAGGTGGAGTGCGCAATACAATTTGAAAGAAAAAGAACTATGTTACTTTGTAAAGCTGTTCTTAAAAGCTTCGACTGTTTCACAGTCAGTTAATGATTCATCTAGTCCATTCCACTCTGAGATAGTTCTTGGAAAGAATGATCGAATGTTACTTTTATAGATTTCACTGGAAGCGCGTATATTGGTTTGAAACACAGAGAGTTTTTCAATTCATATTTAGTTACCGGATTAACATAAATGTAATCAGCGAGTGTTACTGCCCGGATCTGACGTTTGTTTTGTATCGGAGTAAAGTATTCAGAAGAGGGTATGACCGGCACCTGCCCCTGTGTCATCTTGTAGAGGAAAGTTAGCCTCAGTTCCTTCCTTCTGTCTTGAAGTGTTTGTAGGTCTAAATTTATGAGCATGGTGGAAATCGCCCCAGGGTTACGAGATTTATAGTCTTGTGAAATGAACCGAACACCACGTCTCTGTACTCTTTCCAGTTTATCCACATCAGCCTTGGCATATGGGTCCCATATGATAGCTCCGTATTCCGGGGTATATCGGACTAAGGAGATGTATGCATTTTTACGGCATTTCTGAGAACAATGGCACAGGTTTCTTCTTAGGAGGCCAAGTGTAGAACTAGCCCGCTACAGATATTACCTATATGAACGCTCCATTTCATGTCGTTTGATATCATTAATCCTAAGTACGGATTTTTATCTACTGATCAGAGAGTATGTCCATTGAGATAATAGAAATAAGGTGTTTTACATTTAACGCCTAGGAGGTAGCATTTTTCAGCGTTGAATTTCATTCTCCACCGATCTGCCCATTTTTCAGGGTTTTTAAGATCTTGTTGTAGAGCGATTTTATCTTGTATTGATCTAATTGGTCTATATAGCAAACAGTCATCTGCAAATTGTCGTACTTGCGAAGTCACCACATCAGGAAGGTCGTTAATGTTTGCCTGTTTTGGTCAAAGTTTTTACACAAGTCATCAAAGGTCACAGCTAATTAAGTTTCACATGAATTACCGAAGCGGAAACTGTGATTTAAGTAGGTGAGCACCTGGTGTTTATCAAATCAAAATGTTTTAGTAAGTTACTACAAACTACGTGTTCTAGCATCTTAGATAGGACTGATGTTAGTGAAACCGGCCTATAATTTTCAGCGAGACATCTATCACCCTTTTTAAAGATTGGAGAAATGTTAGCATTCGTCCAGTCCGGCGGTAGTTTTCCTGAATCAAGTGATTTCTGGAAAATTTTGGTGACACTTGGTGCCAGTTCTGTAGCACATTCATTCAGAAGCCTATTAGGGATATTATCTGGTCCTACAGCCTTAGAAATATTAACTTTTTTCAATAGTTTTTCAACTTCTTCTTTTTGAACTTCGATGTTCGGAATAGGATTTTGAGTTCTTCTAGATAAAGGTGGGAGTTTCTCATTTTTTTCTTGTGAAAACTGAAATAAACTGTTTAAATAAGATTTCAGCTTTAGAAGTACTATCACTATGTAACTTTTCTTCACTTTTCAGGGGTGATACACCGATGTTCTCCTGTTTTTTTTTAACTTAAAGTACCCCCAGAAAGGTTTAGTATTATTGGCTGCAAGACTTTCTTCAATAAATATGCTGGTGTAATTCCATTCGGCTTTCCTACGTGTGCGTTTACATTCTTTTTGGAAGGCAGGGTAGTTAGTCCAAATTCCAGTTTTCTTAGCTTGGTAGTGTAGCCATTGTAATCCATGGAACATAGTAACGGTTTTTACAGTTTTTGAAGGTATAAACTCTTTAAGTAAATTAAAGATATCAGATTTAAATGTTTCCCACAATGTATCTATTAAATCAGTAATAGTTGACAGTTTTTCTATCTTACTTGATGTAGACCGTAATCCTGACTTAATTCCATTCCATTTAGCCTTTCCGAATATATAGCGCTTTTTAGGCTTCTGCACATTCAATTGCGGTTTAGTTAAAAGTCACTTACTATAATATCATGATCTGAAAAACAAAAATAATATCAAACAGGGAATGCCACGTACCAAAAACGCAGCCTCCCCAAAACGAACCCCACATCACCCAGAAGTGCACACCACCAACACACACACACACACACGCCCAGATGAACTCACTGAGCTCTTTACCAGCGATGAGTTGGTAGTGAGAACTAAAACTAGAAGGTTTTCGCCCCTGGTTGGAATTTGGTGAACCTGAGTCAAGTTGAAGTGCTGGACTGTGTCCAATAATGCTTGTTGTACATGTCTATCGCTGGCAAATGTACTAGCTGTATATGTACCCAAATCTATTCCAGGACAGTTGAAGTCACCACACAATATCACTAGTTCAGCCGTATTGTTTCCGTACACTCTTCAGGCAAGTTGTAACACTTCAAAATATACTAAAAGGGGTAACAACTGCATTACCAAGTCCCATCAATGTACATGTAAATATGTTATAGGTATGGCTCAAAACCGAAGGTGAAGGCCACATGTTCTGTTTGCATTCGTTGATGTTCTGGAGATGTGTTTGGTCCAACTGAGGTATTTACTATTGTCTACACCAAGTTATTTCCGTCCTTAACTGGGGAAGTGTTTGACCATGAAGCTTACAAGGGAGTTGAATGAGTTATTGAATATTAAATGAATAAGTATTCTTGGCTTAGCCGTTACGTCATACCGGATAGTTAGGCTGCTCGGTAAAAGGTGAAATCGTGGACTTATTAAATTCTGCATGCATACAGCATATATCAACTTCCAATATGGTGTCGCCTATCTAAATGCCATACCATTTGTATTGGAAATGCAAATTTGTTCACGTACAAAGGAAAGGAAAAAACAATTCACACTTTAATATAAAGGAATTCTTATTGTAGAATCCCCAAGTCCTAATAACCACTACTGACTTGGGAAATTCTAATATGTGAATTGCTTTTACATTAAGTCAAAACTGACCAAAAACAGCAACTGGTGTGCCTGTGTTATTTTGTACAATTGCTAGCTGACTATCTATCTATCTACATTGTATCTTATCATACATAACTTATCATGCGAAGATGACTGACACACAATGTCTGGTTCTTTTAATGATGACCTATACGGAATTTTGAGATCAAATGAAACGCAACTTTATGTCTTATTTTTGTGCAATTTTACTGCAAAGATGGAAGAGCAAGTGGGGTAAATACTTTATGGTGCACTTTGCAAAAATGTTAAAACCAGGTTCGAGTTCTTTTGTTCGTGCAACTGATGGTAAATGTTTACTCAATGAAGTCCATGTTATCACGACAAATCAGTTTGAAGGGTTTAATTTCCTTTTGATGGACTCCAAGTGTCACTGAAAGCGTTAAACGATTATTTGCCGCTAAAGACTGTAGTCGTGGAAAGGTAGGGCTAGGAAAGTATACACTTAAAACTACAACTCTAGTAACTAAAGTTATAGGTACATATGTACTTACGTTTCACGTCTGCTCTTACTCTACACCGGAGACTAACGTATATAAATTCCAACTCTCTTCAACTATAACAGTGTAAGCTTTTCTCCTGAGTAAATATTATGTCCAAGTTTGGTGGTATTTTATTGCTTTTTTATAGTCCAGGGATCATATTCCAGTAGCATCTTAAGTGATTTCTTAAGTATTTTAACTTTAAGTCCAAACTTTTTAATTTTTACAATTCTCTCAAAAATCAATGATTGGGTTTAATTTCATCATCATTATAGAAAATGGTCATGGAAGATTTAATAAATTTTCAACATGCTGCAATGCACTAGCTCCTTTTTAAATTATATTCTTAAAAAAATAATTAATTTTAAGGAAAATCTAAAGATTTGACTTAAGATGCTACTGGAACATGGCCCCAGACCCTCAGTCGGATTTCTCTCATTCATACTGGTACTTAACAAAATTTGAAAATTAAGAAACTTTTGTTTAACCTGGCTGCAATACCTAATTAGTTTTGTCCAACTATTATGATTATTAAGCCAAATTGCGAGTAATACCAGTAGCCACAGATAGGCGTACACATGAGCTGACACTCCTTACTAGTTTAATTCGGTTGCCTTGTGGTTTATTCACTTGGTGTTATAACACATGAGATGGAATCATCGCGTGAGTTATGACCTAACACGACAACTCTAGTAACTTAAGTTATAGGCACATATGTACTTACATGTCAAGTAGTCCGTAGATTAACGTTTATAAATTCAAACTCTCTTCAACTACACCAGTGCAAGATTTCCCCTGAACACAACCATTATGTCAAAGATTGGTGTTGCCTATGTCTTGCTATATAGAGCAACAAGACCCTTTCTTGTCTACAATAGCTGAACAACGCTTGGTTTTACTATATTGTATTTTAGAGTTTACTGTTCATTAATACTGTTCACTACTACTGTTCACTACAACTGCTCACTACTTCTATTTACTACTACTCAACTACTGATGCTCATTACTACCTTTCACTACTACTGTTCACTACTACTGATTACTACTACTATTCACTACTACTGTTCACTACTACTGTTTACTTCTTCTGCTCACTACTACTGTTCACGGAAAGTAGCAGATCAATATAATTCCCATCTCCTCCAGAAGAGTTTAATATCTTAACGTGTCTGGTGGTATAGTGCAAAATACAGAAAATGTTACGGAAATGCCAATGATACCAGACTTTTTTACATACCTAATATATAGATTCAAAACAAGGGGAGCGGTGGTATAAAGGATAAGGTGTCTGCCGCTCATGTCGGGGGTTGTGGGTTCAAGCCCCTCTGGGGTTACGACCGTACCTCCTCCTATGACACTGGTACTGGTGTTTCCAGGAAGCGGACTCGAGAGTGACTCGATAAGCGTCAAGCTTTCTTCACAAACGAGCTAATATTAATTAGTACAAATTAACTAGTATAAACTAAAACATGGGGCCTTCGTTTAAGATCTCATTCAAAACACCTCTAGCTATGTCATCTACGATCTCGGAATATAAGTGGTCAAGTGCGTTACTACCGCTTCATTATCACATTCGAACAGGACTATTCACACTCTCGCTCGTGGTCGCTTATGCCCATACTTCAAAGCCGGTCCGTCTTAACGAACCAATTTTCCATGAAAACTACATTAACTCTGAATATATCAGAAGTCAGGTCTTGTTCACAACATTGACTTTAATGCCCATCACTGACCGAGGAGGCTGGAAACAAATATGAAAGGCAATTTGTTTTGAACAGAAACGAAACTGTCAAAGCCATCACCTTTGTTGAACACGAAATGCTCATTGGCACAAAAACGAGCATCGCTTGGAAAGAATCGCCAAAGTGATTTGGCTCAGACTACTTTGTACTGATGAGACAGGCGATCGTGTCACAGGTGCCATCTAATTCTTTTAAATAGAGAGTCTAAACCGGACAATACCGGCTGCATGATATGAAATCGTCTTCCTAAACCGGACAATAGCGGCTGCACGATATTTAATCGTCAGCCTAAACTGGACACTACCGGCTGCACGATATGTAATCGTCTTCATAAACCGGACACTACCGGCTGCACGATATGTAACCGTCTTCATAAACCGGACACTACCAGCTGCACGATATGTAACCGTCTTCATAAACCGGACACTACCAGCTGCACGATATGTAATCGTCTTCATAAACCGGACACTACCAGCTGCACGATATGTAATCGTCTTCCTAAACCGGACACTACCTGCTGCACGATATGTAACCGTCTTCATAAACTGGACACTACCGGCTGCACGATATGTAATCGTCTTCCTAAACCGGACACTACCAGCTGCACGATATGAAACCGTCTTCCTAAACCGGACAATAACGGCTGCACGATATTTAATCGTCTCCCTAAACCGGACAATACCGGCTGCACGATATGTAATCGTCTCCCTAAACTGGACACTACCGGCTGCACGATATGTAATCATCTTCATAAACCGGACACTGCCGGCTGCACGATATGTAAACGTCTTCCTAAACCGGACACTACCAGCTACATATGTAATCCTCTCCCTTATGCCTAAAAATGACAGAACACTTTTGAATGTATAGTAATTATATTGCTTGTCCTTCGGCATGATTATGTTTTTTTCCCTAAATTATGACTTTGAAGTTTAGCCAGGTAAATAGTGACATTTCTAGTCAGTTCAAATTTTCCTACACATTGTTAGTTACCGTCTACTGCATTTCATCAAATAAAAGCTTATGTTTGCCGCGTGACAGTTTTATGAAATATTCTGGTAGTTTTGGAGCAAGTATGCGGCTATGACTGTCACAGTTATTCCTTGAGCATTAACAGTGGATTTCATGCTGCAGAAAACGTCTGAGGTGAAAATAGAGAATATTAGGTAACTGTCTTAGTGTGAATGAATTTATTAGGCGAGTTGGAGAAAGGTTTATACGGCGAGGCTCTGCCGAGCCGTATAAACATTTCGGAGACGAGCCTAATAAATTCAATCACACTAAGACGGTAACCTAATATTCTTTTTATCCTACCTTTTACATAAAAAATGTCGTTTTTCGGTTTTTTATTAATTAAGATTAAATTCCAGCTTTAAAACTGTCTGTCGCTATGACGCGTATGAATACATTACATCACAACCCAGTTACACATTTATTTCGATCAAGTTAATTAATACACTACACAAACACGTCCGTGTTAGACTGAAGTGAAACAACATGCAAAAATAAAACTTAAAAAGCTCAACACCTAAAACTGTTATTTTAAGCTATTCTAAACTGAATGAGATAAACTTTACTGGTATGCTTTATTAATTTCTGCTACTGTGATAGTCATATAAGTGACGTCAGTCAATACAACATGTGTCATGAACAGTGATGACGTGAAATATTCACTAAAATACCGGATTTTAAACCTTGTTAGCCATTCAGGTGATAACCACGATTACTTACAGATTGCATTTATAAATATGGACATTTTGAACACTGAAGACTGCACCATAAAACTGTATAGATTCTAATATGTGCTATAAGTGCGAGTGGGTGGGGTGTCGCTGAACTGGACCCTGGACTGGAGCTGACTGTGGTAAATAGAAATGTCATGTAGATCTACGGGACGCGCTTAGTTGCTTAATATTGACTCGGTTGGTCTGGGACATGTAGTCAACAGTTGCTGATAGAAGATTTGAACATCATTTGTTTCTCTTTGGAAACAGGACTCTTAGCTTAGAGATGGACTGGAGCAAAAACCAAGTTCCAAAAAAGAAGTGGAACATAGATTCAAATATGAGTCAATCGTGCCAGATATACAAGGATACAAACTGTATTCAATGATAGCTTTGGGATAACATCTTTAATTCAAGAAATACTGTGATCCCGTAATTTCTGGACCAGATGTTTCCTGATGGAATGATTGACTCAGTGATTGAATGACTCAAATAAACAATATTGTACAATATCATATTAAAAGAAAGGACTTCAAATCTTGCAATACTGACAAACTTCAATCCTTCCAGTGTTTGTACAAATAAAGCAGTGATAGTAGGATAAATACCGATACACTTATTCACTCCCAATTTGTTGACATAATCATTTTGGAGAATGTTGAGTTACTGACAACACCGCTGTCAAATGTAGAACTAGTTACATCTCGGGCGTGGAAGAAATGGAAGTACTTCTTCCTGCGAAGCGGACTACTACCTTCATCAACTCAGCACCCTATGAAGTCTGGAATCGATTTTCAGACTAAAACATTCAGAATAGTCGGATAAAGGTGAAGGTCACAGCAACTGATAATCGTAAAGATACACTCCCTAAAACAGGTATCAAATGATACGCAAGAGCGTAGCGGACTACTACCTTCATCAACTTAGCACCCTATGAAGTCTGGAATCGATTTTCAGACTAAAACATTCAGTATAGTCGGATAAAGGTGAAGGTCAAAGCAACTGATAAGGTACACTCTCTAAAACAGGTATCAAATGAAATTACTTTAAAAGCATACACAATACATGTATAATATTTGCAAGTATTATTATCTTACTTAAAATTTAAGCTTTACATTCCATTTACGTTTCATTTAATATCAAAACAAACAAGATATATTTTGTTTTATTAGCTATTTGGCAATATATAAAAACATGAGTATCCACAATTCATGTTGATATTATTGCTAGCAGCATTTATAGACTAGCAAATCGAACAATATGTTTAAAGTCCAGGATCACTTTGAATTTACTGATAAAGTAACACATATTTGTTGATAGGATAATGATATAACCATGTTCTATTCACTCTAAAACAGTGTTGACATATGCCTTTCTTTTGTATTCAAGTTGTTTCTTCAAGAAAAAGAGTTGCTAGAATATATGTGTATAGGTCCGTAGTGTGGATTAGAAAATGTTCCCACTAGCATTATTTTATATCAAACGTTTTTAATTAAAACGTTTTTAATTTAATTACAAAAAAAGTCAAAAGCAATGCGAATCAATTGAAGTCGCCTATACTTTATTGCCAAGATGTAGTATAGAAGCTTTGGTTGTTTTAGTAAAGCGCTTGCAGGATAGAAACTTTGATGATTGACTATGTGCCAGTCCCGTAGTCCATTAAAATATATATTTGTTTACCATTTTCGCTTCACCGGCAGACATATTTAGAATTATGAGATGACTGACGTCATCACACTACTAAAAGGGTAGTACTGAACAATTTCAAATAACGATTTCTTATTGGACGCTTGAACTGGAGCTTTAAATCGGTATTTGAAATTGTTCAGTACTACCTCCCTAAACAATATGTCTGCCGGCGAAGCGAAAATGGTAAACAGAAAATGTTTCAATGGACTACGGGACTAGATTTCGGTTTTCAACAGAGAAGTTCGCAATAAGTGTTCACAAATAACCCATTTGTTGATTGTTAAATTGTTTTAGCTTGCAAAACGCGTTTATTCAGAATTTCGTAGTGATATTATAATGTAAACAGCGGTAGCAAGATCTCGTTCAAGACGCGTGTTTGGAGTATAAATTTCGATTTCGAAAGAATTTGCATCAAAAGTTGAACTTTTTGCTTCGGAACCTGTACATTTTCGGAAAGCAAAATATATTTACTATTGATTAGTTTATAGTTTGACTTCGTAGACCATACGTCGGCTATAAAATCTGCATCTGTTTGAGATGTGTCAAAATAAGATCGCGATTTCGGCTTTCGGAGTTAGACCCCTTTTCTTATGTATATATACGTAAAATGGATTTTTGTCAGAAAATGATCAGAAAACACATATAAAACACCCGTTTAGTGTAAAAGGTACACACCGCCCCCCCCTGTGGACTGGGTGATGTCTTCATAACAGAATATCTACTGTTACGTGTATAGATAAACAGTATTCAGTGAGCTATATCGGTATGTTGAACTACAGCGGTAAATGCCGAGAAAAACGTGTACTTCAATATTTATTCACTGTTATTTAGCAATACCGCTGTCTTTAAACTTTATACTACGTTTCCGTGGAATCCTTTTTCATAACATCCTCATATGAGGGCGGTGGATCATCGTATCTGTTTGTTGAATATCTAAACGGCGGTGCTGGTTCGTTGTCTATGTAAAACTCATCATCCGGCAATTCACCCGTGTTTCCACCTGCTGCTGGAGCCGAGGGTTCTCTTATAGACCGTTCTATGTTATCACCGTTGATTGTAGCAGATCGCGGACGTAGTTCTAACCTTCTGCTTTCAGAAAGAGCATTTTGTATAGCTAGCTCTTGTAAGTTTTCTCTCCTATTTGTATTTGTATTTGTATTTCTATTTCTATTTCTATTTGTACTTGTAATTGTACTTATATTTGTATTGAATCTATAGCTTGTATCACTATATGACGCTAATAAGGGCATACCAAATGTACTTGCGTTACAACAACAAGTAAAAAATATAGCCAGTGCTAATATGAATAAGATGCTTGTTAAAATGATAGTCACAACAGAAAAGGCAAGCTTTGAGTCCGCATTGTCCAGGCATACTGAAAGAAATAAACAAACAGCTGTAAAGATTTTTTTTTTCAATTTCAAATCGTTAAAATTTCTTACCAATTTTATTTACAGTAGGGCCTAAATGATGAATTAGTTTTCACTATTTTTCGCGAATCCTTACTTCGCTATTTTTTCGCGTAAATAATATTCAAATACATGCAACAAGAGAACTTTTGATTTCGCCGTGACGTCATAATGGCCAGTTAACCAATCGGATTATTAGATCGCGTTTATTTCTTCATTCGGTCAAAGGTGAAATCACGGTCTTTACCGAGGACACACATGCAAGTTTATGTGTAGTTGGAACAAAAGAAAAAGCTTTTAACAGCATTGAATTATTATAATTTTAATCACATGATTATAAACTTATGGTAGTTAGTCGTTCATTATTCTTTCTTAGATTTTGTACATTTTATAACTAAATATGCATAGAGTTGAAAGCCAATAAACCACCTTTCTCAAGTATAGATAATTTTACAGTACCCGGATGTGTAAAGCCGAGAACAAGTATGCCTACAATCAAATCGCAATATTTTTGTTATACCCCAGGTAAAGTTACATTAATTTACCAAAATCTTTAAACCATCTTGCTTTCTGATTGATGATCTAGCCGTGTAGGCCTACATCGGTCCGTCTAGAGTCGCGTACATATATAATCTCTTTCAGAACCACAACGAACGCTGCAGCATTAAACAAATATTGCGGACGAAGCTTCTCAACTCCTTTGAATAATACGAAGTAAATTTTACGACACAATAGTATATATATATATATATATATATAGTTACGTCTGAGCGAATAAGGTACTACTAGTAATACATAGTTACCACATCCTCAATATTTACCTCCATTGTTCTTATAAGCAGTCATTTTAAAGGCAAAACTGATAAACGTTAATAGGAGTGTTTTTCTCAATTATGTGATTGAAAAGAAACTACCAAGAGACTTTGTATGACACAACCACATTTTCTTAAACCTGCTGAGTCATATGCCCATATCAACAAAATGGATTAATTACGTAATTGTTAAGTAGATTTTCCCCTATTAACTTAAAGGGAAGTAGCCTATCACAAACAGACGACGGACACCAGGCGATCACAATATCTCACCTCAGCACTTCGCGCTCAGGTGAGCTAAAAATTCAGTACATATATATGAATGAGATGGGTCAGCGCGATTTTGAGTATATGAAAGAGATGGGTAGCTAGATTTCCTTGTAAACTATTTTGCCAAGTTTTATCTTTATGCAGTAAGAAGGCACCAAATGTTAGAAATTGGTGCACCCTAACAAGGACGCGAACCTAGAACCCTTCGCATTCACAGCGAATGCTTTACTGCCTGAGCTATTCGGCCACTAGCACATTTTCTTCCCTATTGTGATTAAGTCCGAACCGTGACATGTACATCAGGAAAACAAACGGTATCCTTGTTTTTCTTATTAAATATGTTACTCGAAATATTGACCGTTATTCACTGGCAGAGAAAGTATAATTACTCTAAACGTGTAACTAACACAAATAGGAGGTAACAACATACAATTTTGAGTAAATTTTCATCCCAACATTCTACTTATTTCATTCGCGGTTTAATGGTTACCAACTGCCAGTCAAACGCGAGCTAAATACGCAATCCTTCACCGACTCGTGCCTAAAATTACCTCCCTTTACAGTATTGAGTTTACAACACGTTAAATATTTATTATTGGTAATAATGATTACCCACTGTATTCTGATATACAATAAAGCAATTTGGATTGATACGTTATGGGCGACATACCGAGTGGGGATTATATCCTGATGTACATGGCATACACCCTTATATGTTCAGAAGTTTACAAATTCTATCACAATTGGGTTTTAGCATCACGTGTCTAGTAAGTAACAGCTTCTAAAGAGCACCCAAACCCCGCTAACATGTTTTAAATTAAAGCATTAAGGATTATGCTTAAATTCAAAAGAGTAAAGTGAATTTGAAAGTAAGAGAGAGAGAGAGAGAGAGAGAGAGAGAGAGAGAGAGAGAGAGAGCAAAATTAATCGGGTTTTTTTTGTTGATAAAGCCGTTTTACAAGCTCTTACCTTTAGTTCTCTCAGCTTCATTTTTGCATGCAGCAACTCCATAAATACCAGATATTCCGAAACCGATAGGTATAGCTAAGATAGCGATACTGAACCAAACAACCATCAGAATGGTCTAAATGAGAGAGAAAAGCGTGAATATTCAGGGCGTGGCGTCGGCGAACGAACACAAGCCACTATTTGTCTGATATTATGTTCCCATATTTAAGAAAGAAAACTTTGGCATTTTCACAAATTAGAACTACACATGCCTGTCTATGAATAAATTACAATTCAGTTAATTAAGGAAATGACTTGGTTACTAAAGCTGTTCGCTCTCATATTTTGGTAAAAAAATTAAGTTCTTCAAATTGTATGAAAATAACATATTTTAAAACATAAAGTCATACAAAAAGGTTCCAATATAAACTTCTGTAAAGTTTATCTGTATATTTGAAATAAAACGCTACAAAATTATAAAGCGTTACAAACGCTTTTGAATTTCCAATATGAACATATAATATCGTATACCTGCCACAAATACTTAATCCTGATTGGCCGATAGCGCTCACGTGCTGGGTCTGCAAAAGTATGTGTACACCTGGAAAATGATGTGTAGACCTGCACGAATTTCAAGACGTCATTTCTGTAATATTTTCGTGTAATTTTCACTACATTTTATGAGGTATACGATATAATAATTTTAGACTAATGTTTCGGTCAATATATAGTTTTGCAGACCTGTAAAAGAATGATATTGACCTCGGACTTCGTCCTCGGTCAATATCACTTTTAACAGGTCCGCAAAACTATATATTGACCTCAAAATTAGTCTATAATTGTATAGTGTAGCTCGGTGCCGTAAAACGGTAAAAACGAACAGTTTCAATCGATTTCTGCATTTTCTTTATATTTTGATTCTAGTCTTTAGTTTTATATTTATGTACAAGTATGCCATTTAAAAAATAATTTCAGCGGTAACTGAGAGCAAGCAGCTTTAACCCGGTTAAAATTATATAGGCAAGCTGACATACTACAATATCATTTAAAATATAATATCGTGTAACTTAATTTCCCCACTTGTCTACCGATTTTAAATACAATGTCACGGTGGGGAATCACATGATCAAAATAATCTCTAAACAAAAGCACATCTATGAAAAATGTTAGAAAATAATGAAAGCCGTTGAGCTGTAAGTTAAAACTATAGCCTATCTTATGGCATCATAAAAGTATTATAGAACTACACAGGTCTCAAGCACAGTCACCTTCTAATTGTGTTGAACACTTCAACAATAAATTATGTTAGTTTCTCGAAGTTTTTTTCTGAGATTTACTTTTGTTTTGAGATTATTTTGATCACGTGATTCCCCACCGTGAATGTATAGGTTAGTGTTCTTTTTTATTCATTATCGACAAAAAGTTGGTCGCGCGTGCCTAATTTATTGTAGAGAATATATCAAAATATCACCTTTTTACTCACTCGGTATATAAATAATATGAGCATTAATAGATTTGGTGTTTAAAATTCAATTATTTACTTACTTACCGAATATGTATATCATTATTGATTTACCATAGTTAACGTTTAGAATTACTTGGCTGCACTTTAAAGCTGCTCGCTCTCAGATTTTGGTAAAAAAGATAAGGTTCTTCAAACTGTATGAAAATAACATATTTTAGAACATATAGTCATATAAAAAGGTTCCAGTACAAATTCCTGTCAAGTTTACCTGTAGATTTGAATAATACGCTATCAAATAATAGAGCGTTGCAAACGCTATTGAAATTCAAATATGAACATACTGCATAGTGCAGCGGTGCCGTAAAACCAGCATTTTCAATCGATTTTTGCAAATTCCTACCTAGATTTTTACTTTTATTGTTGATTTTAGCCTTTAGTTTTATAAAGAATATGTATGTAATTTTATTTTTTTCAACGGCAATTGAGAGCGAGCAGCTTTACCTTGAGTCGGTAAATAGGTGAATAATACTGATTTACAAAGCATAATTTCAAACACTCAATAGGTAAATGCTCATTTTGATACTTTGGTCACGCCTGACTAATTTATTTTCGTAAAGTTAAAACGCGTCGAATTGAACACTAACCTTTACCTAAAGTACAGTCAATACTACGCTGCGATTGGACAAGAAATAATATCAAACACTAAATCTGATATTGTAACTGGAGGTTGTTTTTCATAAAAAACGTGTCTCCCAATCATTTTACACTGTCGGATAGACAAGTATGTGTGTTACGAATGACAAATAATTCAAAACATAACTTATTTCATATGGCCTTCAAATAAAAAAAAATCCGCTAAGAATCATTGAACCAATCATTATACACAATTATTCATGTGAAGTTTGGCTGAAATCCGCCTAGCTGTAGGGACAAACTTAGGGTTAGGGTTAGGGTTAGAGTACACGAAAAAGGACAATAACTCCGCTAAGAATCTTTGAACCGGAAAATACCGACCTCTTGGCATTGATCATTCATGTGAAGATTGGTTAAAATCCGTCTAGTGGACATACTTAGGGTTGGGGTTAACGAAAAAGGACAATAACTTCATCAAGAATCAATGAACCGGAAAATGCTGACGATATGCAGACCTACACTTGGTACTCAAAAGTTCTACCAAGTTTCTATTCTGGTTCCCGACTTCCTAGTAGTTCTGTTACGTAGTAATAAGGGGAAGGAACTCCAGACTACCAAGTTTCAGTAAAATCTATCCAGACGTGTAGTAGTTGCGTGGACAAAGTTTAGTGACAGACACCACCAAATTAATACGTTTCCAATCACTAGGTAGGTAGATATAGATGGTGGGGAAACATAACTATACAAACAAGGGTCATAATCGGAGAGTATACATGTATATGTACATACATCGCGAATATTTATAAACTATTGACAAAATAAAACAAACTTGAGCTAAAAACAAAACTTCAAGGCAGTAAAGGTGGTCCATACAAACATATATACTGGCGTTTGTCAGATCATCATTTTATTAGCTGGTAAACAAATGTTTGTTGTAAATAAGCCAGTTTTCGGTTGGCCATTGGCCAGATAAAATATCTATATAACATTAAACTCGAAAACGAAGATTCCTTTAAAGCTGCTCGATCTCAGATTTTTTTCAAAGTTTTCCGTACAAATTCCAGTAAATTATTTCTGTATTTTTGAACTTATGTACGCTGTACCAAATTACATGTAAAGCGTAACTAACGCTTTTGAAATTCTAATATAAACATATAGTGTAGCGGTGCCGTCAAACCTAGCTCACAAACATTTTTAATAGATTTTCTCAAATTTCTACCTGGATTTTTACTTGTGTTGTTGATTCATTATTTTTACATTTTATGTTTTAGTTTATCACTAAGGAGAATTTTTTTTTAAAAATCATCGGAAACTGTGAACGAGCAGCTTTACGAATGAACCTTAAACACTTAATCCAACTTACACAACAGTCGAAGCCGCCGGTTGTGTCATCAGAGTCGCCGGTTGTCTCCGCTATGCAAAACATACAGAACGGACAGAACGCCAGTATGAACGCCTGTGTAAGAGAACAATATTACACAATTAATTCAGAGCTCTGGGGAAAGCAATCTCGCCAGAAATACGAGATTACTTTTAATACTATTACTACAAAACAGTTTTTTTTACAGGAATAAGCCAATTTATTGCGAGGGAGCGTCAGCGAACCGAAGCAATAAGTTTGTTTATTCCTGTAATATGGGCTTATAACCAGCTTACAGTTTGTCCCATATACAAACAAATTTGTATTGAAAAATATAGAGTTGGGGCGGAGCTTAGCTCTGTGATGTCACTGTCCTACTTATTGGAAAAATAAGTGAAATATTTTTTCATATTGGAGATACTGAGTCAATATGGAAACTACTACTTGTTTTTTAATGAAATGGGAACATGTGATTGGATCAGAAAGTAGGGCAAAATGTAAATCTTCTTACTCAAATCATATTACGGACACAATTTTATGTATACGCAAACATTTCTGATAAATATCAATTATTATTTAAAGTAAAAAACAAATTACTCCACAAAATATAAAAACAAAAATAATATCAAACAGGGAACGCCACGTACCAAAAACGCAGCCTCCCCAAAACGAACCCCACAGCACCCAGAAGTGCACACCACCAACACATACACACACACACACACGCGCACACACACACGACACACACACACAATCATGTACACACACACACATATACACTACCAACACACACTAGCATACAAAGCAAACACACGAGGACAAAACGAACAATTAAAGGAACACAGTGGGGCACCGCCTTGGAACGGTCAGTGGCAAAAACACCACTGGGGAGCTTAAACCGGTTTATGGTGCGCACCCAACCTCACTCTTACCCCTACCATGTTCCAAAGTCACAGGACAGTGTAAATAAAAGTAATCCCTGCTAGGTGAATCTCTAACACACGCAATGGAAACAAAAGGCATGGTATGTAAAACACAAAAATGCTCGTGTATAAATATATAAAAAGCAAACCTTGAGAACCAAAAAACGTATGTACTCAATGCCTTTGCAGAAGGCAGAGCACCAAGAGAAACACCCTTAAGGGCCCGACGAAACAGGCCAGAGGACAGAAATCAAAACAGTTTCGTCCCAGTGGGATTTAAAAACTGCCCATCACAGAGTCCTATAATACTTCTGTAACAACTAATTTTTGTTTAACTGTTATGATTGCTAAGCACGGACCCCGTTGGAATTAATTGTTTTGTAGAACTTACTATTATCAATTTACATAAGTAAAATTTAATAAGTATTAATATTCAGTTATACTCACTTATTCTTCTGTGATATAAATTCAGTATTTGCACATTTATTTAAGTACTTATTGAACACTGTTTCAAGTATCAAGCTATCTTAACTTTGTGTCTTTAAATATGTTGTGATTTGTAATATATGACATTGCACGAATAAATCTATCTACGCACCGATATACCAGCGATCATCGCACCGCCAGCATTGTATGGGAATTTCGATCCGGACTGTGCCACTGCAACTATACCTATTATTATAGATATAACAGACACAACAAGCGTCACGGCCGCCAGTATACATATCCGCCGGAGCAGCCGAGTCCTCTTTTGGCGAGGTGATTCTGAAAATATATTTAAATTATGATAATAATTTGACTATAGTTCTAAATTGAGATACTACTTGATCCGTTTCTAAACAATGTTGTCATAGAGTGTTAGTAAAGGTAAAGTTATATTCACCAAACATAAATAATGAGTTCAATGGACGTAAACTGATAAATAAGTACAAGTTAAAAGAACCGTATATCGAAAAAATGCCCCATTTTAGCACAATCAGTCAAAAAATACGCTACCAAATTCAAAAGCGTTGCAATTCCAATATAAACTTATAGTGAAGCGGTGCCGTGTAACCGACATTTTCAATCGATTTCTGCAAATTACTACCTAGATTTTTGCTTATATTTTGATTCTAGCATTTAGTTTTATATTTATGTATAAGTATGTCAATTTAAAAAAAAATGTTTTCAACGGCAGCTGAGAGCGAGCAGCTGTAAAAGCAAAGCTACAAAGTTTGTTCAATTACATACCATGTCTATCAGCATCAACATAGTACATGATGCATGAAAGTTGGCGTGTCCTGTATGGTTTTCAATAGGAACTTGCTTCGCGCCTGGTCACGAACCGGTTATGACGTGACCGTGGTTGGTTTCTGTAATAAAATAAGCATTACAATGAAACAGGCAACATTTATTGGAGCGGATCCATGATGAGCTGAACATTTGTGCCATACGATTTGAAAATCCCTTCATGCATGACAAAGTTACAGCCTGGACACGAAATGCGACAGACAGATGGTGCAATTTTTAATATGCCCGCCTTCGGGGACATAAACACGTATTGCAATTATATTTTCTCCTTACAAAACACAGAAATAATTGCGGAATTGCGACGTCAAGTTGAATATGATCAAGCTTTGCATTTATTTTTATTACCTTTTCAAATATTTCCAGCAGTTTAATTGGTCAAAATGTCGAGGTATTTTCATCACTTATCAGGGGAGATAAACGTGCATCTCAGTCAGTGCCCCAGTTATAATTGTTTCCTCCCTTGGAGATCAAAGAACTCAATATGAGCGAGCTGGAGTTCAAAGATAAGAATACTTTATTCTTAATAGTTGAAGGGGTACACCCTACATCTAGCTGATTATATTCTCGAAACAGATTATGTGTTTAATGAACGTACAATAATAAATAAATACAATGTCAAAGAAGAACCTATGGCGAAAAATGCCTCATTTACAACATTTAATCAATATAAAGGCTTTCTTTAATAAATCGTTTCCATCCATTAATTGTACAACAACAAATCTACATAGATTATTGAATGGTTAACGGTACTGCAGTATATTTTAAACCGCTGATTTTGTCGATAATGACTGGGAATGCATAGCTTAAACTTTTAGGTTAAGTTATAAAACTTCAAAGATTCTATTATTTATGATTTTGAGGTTATATAGTTTGAAATCGGTTATATTAAGCTGTGTTGATAATATTAAACATCGAATTGCTTTATCCCGATTTAGTTGTTCTGCTCACACATTAGCTATAGAAGAAGGTAGATAGAAGCCAACGTATAAGTACTAATGCAACATGTATCAAGTTGAATCTGAGTAGTACATATTTTACTCGTATGTCCATTTTATAAAGAATTAAAAACGAAATATTTACCAGGTATTTTTGTTCAGGGCCAAATATCCATAAATTGTATTAAATTCAAATCAACTATGATCACATCGAAAAAAACACTTTTGTTAATTAAGCTAAATATACTTATGAAGCAACGTGTAAAAAAATGGCTGAACTAGCAACATTGTAAGACACTGATTATGCGTGTATTAACTATACATATAGGCCTATATGTTGCAACTCATACCATTCATTTTTGTGTCGCCCTTTCGGAGAAAAGGCGATACATAGGGATCGCTTTGTCCGTCCGTCCGTCCGTCCGTCACACAAACTTAACGATGGCTATAACTTTGCCATTTCTTAAGATTTCTTCATCAAACTTTACAATTGTATTGCTTATGACAATAGGGTCATGATGCCACCAAATTTTGTACGTCAAAGTCATATTTGACAGAGTTATGCCCCTTTTTGTACTTTTGATTTTTGCTATTACTTTGCCGTTTCTTAAGATTTCTTTATCAAACTTTCAAATTGTATTGCTTATGTCAAAAGGGTTGTGATGCCGCCAAATTTTGTAGGTCAAGGTCATATTTGACAGAGTTATGCCCCTTTTTGTACTTAGATTTTGTCACGAAAACTTAACGTTGGCTATAACTTTGCCATTTCTTAAGATTTCTTCATCAAACTTTTAAATTGTATTGCTTATGACATAAGGGTCGTGATGCCGCCGAATTGTGTAAGTCAAGGTCATATTTGACAGAGTTATGCCCCTTTTTATACTTAGATTTTTGCTATTACTTTGCCATTTCTTAAGATTTCTTTATCAAACTTTCAAATTGTATTGCTTATGTCAAAAGGGTTGTGATGCCGACAAAATTTGTAGGTCAAGGTCATATTTGACAGAGTTATGCCCCTTTTTGTACTTAGATTTTGTCACGAAAACTTAACGTTGGCTATAACTTTGCCATTTCTTAAGATTTCTTCATCAAACTTTCAAATTGCATTGCTTATGACATTAGGGTCGTGATGCCGCTTAAGTTTGTAGGTAAAGGTCATATTTGACAGAGTTATGCCCCTTTATATACTTAGATTTTTGCTATAACTTTGCCATTTCTTAAGATGTCTTTATCAAACTTTCAAATTATATTGCCATATCAAAAGGGTTGTGATGCCGCCAAATTGTGTAGGTCAAGGTCTTATTTGACAGAGTTATGCCCCTTTTTGTACTTAGATATTGTCACGAAAACTAAATGTTGGCTATAACTTTGTCATTTCTTAAGATTTCTTCATCAAACTTTCAAATTGTATTGCTTATGACATAAGGGTCATGATGCCGCCAAAGTTTGTTGGTCAAGGTCATATTTGACAGAGTTATGCCCCTTTTTTACACTTAGATTTTGTCACAAAATTGTTGGTTATTCTGACAAAGCATAAGAGGGCGACACAAGTGTTCTACTGAACACCCATCTAGTTTCATACTAATGTACCTATGTTAAATTGTTATTTGTTTTTGACCTGGTATATTGCAATATAATATCAAAATACAAATGTTTTGTCTCGCAAAGTATTTAGTCTGACATATATTGTAACAAAATCCTTTTGTGGTGATCTACAATTTTAAAAATAGTGGAAATAAAGTATGTAATAGTCATTAGTTTATTATCAACCTATTTGTATTTTGTATTTCTATCTGGTTAATTACATCTTTCATGTTTGGAGCACCTTCCTTGACCAAAATGTACTACATGTATGGTATTTTGTGTAAATGGAAGAAAACTCCGATTTCTCATATTCATTTTTAAGGCGGTCGCCTGGGCAATTTTCTGAGAGTAATATTAAAGGGGGAGGTTCCCCTGGTGGATCCCAATATTTAAGTAGGGCTGACAATTTTATAATGCATTATTTCAATAATTAAGTTTTGCTTGTTGTGAAACAGATTGTAAAAATATAGGCCTAATTTGCATTAAAAGATCGAGTAGCTGAAATCTACAAATATCTATTTTTACGAAATTATAATCTACTGGATTCCTACCAGTTGTCGGGCGCTACCAGATCTTCGGGCGTTTTGTTTCGTACCGCACAGGCTTTATATCGTACTCAAGGTCCTAGATTACGCAACCGTCTCGCTGGGGCGATTGTTCTTTGGTGGCACTCCACACTTTTTAGCCACAAATTCGAATTGGTCAGGGGTAATTTTATAAAGTTTAGAGATATAAGGAAATTAAACAGCCCTGTGAACTTTAAATCAATTTTAAGTGCCAGATTTTGTTGTTTGAGTTTTATTTTGCATGTTTGCAAATGCGAAAACATGGGTCTGGAAAGCCAGTGCAGAGATGGTGACATTTTGTAAACAAGTGAAAATCAGCTCTACAGCTTAGAAAATCAAGCTTTTTACAGGGGGGTACATACTTTTACTGCTTGCAAAATATTTTCGTGGTTAAGCACCATGTTCAATGTGTTTGTTTACTTATCTAGATAGTCTGCAAGCTAGAAACAGTGTCACCTAGTGTGAAATATTTGCAGGTAATTTTGTACAGGTTCGGAAAATAGGGCTAGAATGGTCTCAGACTGCAGTGAATTCTGGCCTCCGACGGTATAAATAGGAACTAAAATTTTCAGGAAAGAAAGGCAGTTCAGACTACCGAATTGTATTAATACGTTCACACTGGCAATGTGTTCACAGTGAAACACTTATTCTATTTTCAGGTTCACAGGTTGTTCATATGTGATAGGCCTACTTTGTTGGTGTCGCTCGAACAAAGCCGAGGGCTGAAATAAGTGTAGAGTGCTACCTTAAGGTAAATAGGCGATTTTCAAAGTTGATCATTTGCCGTCTATATTTTATAGATACACACTTTAAACCTTGCTGTCATCAAATATGGCAGAAATTAGGGCCTTTGGATTGCATTGAAGCAGAAAATGGTTGTTATAAAGGGAGGTAATTCAATGCTGAAATTTCTCCCAAAAATATGCAAATTCCATAATGTGGCTGCAACTGCCTTAAATGCAGTTTTTACATGATTTCATCTCATTTTTGAGTGGAAACTGGTAAATAATGTGTTATTTCACTATTAACAGTGCTATTGCTGCATTGTTTACTGTCATGTTCAGACATTTACAGCCAAAAAGCTGCTTTTTACTGCTTTTTACTCATTTCAGTACAAATTATGGCCAACACATTCTTCGAAAGTAGTATAAATGAAGAAATTATTTAAAAAAGTATCAGATAGTGCTAGAAATAAAGTAATAGATGTCTAAGCACATGAAGAATGCACTTAAGTTATTGCCTTTTAAACTAAAATCAAATTGAAATTGAATACCGGACACGTGTGGTCTTTGCCATTTGTCATGAATTACTTGGTCAAGAATATTAAACTTGAATTGTCTCCCTTATACTTCTCAGCCTACAGTGTGTGCATTTTAGTTGCCATGCACTTTGATAAGGGATGCAGTAAGACCATAGAAATGAGCACTGAACTGAAAAACAGTGTCACTTATGTGTTTTTTGTGCATATAAACCGGGTCGGTTGGAATAAGATACTATATTTTTGATGTTATAGTACCAAAATAGCCACTTTTTTATTACAGTTTTTACCTTATTTGGTATAGATTATGCAAGCCTTTTTATTCTGATGATAATGTTTTAGCATATTATAGTAGTTCCAAGTATGCTTAGTGTATTTCAGGCTAAATTTAAGGCATATCTCACTGGTATTTCAAAATATGTTCTTGAATGTTAGCCTATATAGCCCCCCATAAAGATAGACAGAAAATGCAGAAATAAGCACGAAATGGCGATGGAATGTAAATGCTAATAAAATGAAAACTAAGCATAAGAGAACAACAAAATTTAATATTTACATTAAGTTTAAGTTAAATATCAGTAAGAAATAAAAATCATGTTCATCAAAAAGGATTAAGAAAGTCCTTAAGGTGGCACTCCACACTTTTTAGCCACAAATTCGAATTGGTCAGGGGTAATTTTATAAAGTTTAGAGATATAAGGAAATTAAACAGCCCTGTGAACTTTAAATCAATTTTAAGTGCCAGATTTTGTTGTTTGAGTTTTATTTTGCATGTTTGCAAATGCGAAAACATGGGTCTGGAAAGCCAGTGCAGAGATGGTGACATTTTGTAAACAAGTGAAAATCAGCTCTACAGCTTAGAAAATCAAGCTTTTTACAGGGGGGTACATACTTTTACTGCTTGCAAAATATTTTCGTGGTTAAGCACCATGTTCAATGTGTTTGTTTACTTATCTAGATAGTCTGCAAGCTAGAAACAGTGTCACCTAGTGTGAAATATTTGCAGGTAATTTTGTACAGGTTCGGAAAATAGGGCTAGAATGGTCTCAGACTGCAGTGAATTCTGGCCTCCGACGGTATAAATAGGAACTAAAATTTTCAGGAAAGAAAGGCAGTTCAGACTACCGAATTGTATTAATACGTTCACACTGGCAATGTGTTCACAGTGAAACACTTATTCTATTTTCAGGTTCACAGGTTGTTCATATGTGATAGGCCTACTTTGTTGGTGTCGCTCGAACAAAGCCGAGGGCTGAAATAAGTGTAGAGTGCTACCTTAATTCGGTGTAAGTGACTAAATAGGTAACTCAAACTTCTCATATTTGTTAAATATCCCGCTTAAATAACTTCTCTATTGTGTTACTATTTATAACCTAAGCTGCCAGCAGTTGGGGTTTTCCCGATTTTATTGCGCATGCGCTGAGATAAAAAGCAGGGGTTCCACTGAATATCGATATTGCAGAAAATGTGAACGAAACTATGTCAGATATATAATTATTTGAATAAAATTGTGTACAAGTAAGTAAATACAATTTCAGTATAAATAGACCGTGTAACGGATGAGGCGTAATATAAAATCGATATGACATAAGTAGTGTTAAATACAGTCAAGTTATCAGAAATGGTCGAGTGGTTACGTTTACAGTTTGCCACCCACGCGGACAGGGTTCAAGGCTCACAGTACGCTTAATATTTTTTTGGCTTTCCCCTTTCTTGCTTTTTTAAGGATCAGCATGAGCAAGAAAAATTATTACTGTTCATATTTTATCCTTGTGAACATGTAAACTATAAATGTAAATAATGCAAGTTAAATGATGTGTATCTTGAATGGAATGTGCTTATTTTTATTGTTTTCTTTTTCGTACATGTATTTAACACAGTGAAACAAGCACTAAACATTTTTGTTGAGAATAGTGCTTTGCACAAAGTTGAGTGCCCGATAACTGGTTGCCCGATATGGCTTTAAAGAGAAAAATTGTACCCCTTTTCTGGCCTCATTATAAACAAGCTATGGACGCAGTCGATAAACTGACACGTTTATAATGTCATCAGAGAACCTAAGTTTATCCTGTGAAAATTTTATGGGTTTGTTGCTACACTAAATACAAAAATGTTCATTTTCCGCCTGAGAACTGGTAGGAATCCAGTACATATACGAACGTAGACTTTTTGGGTTAAATTATGTGTTAAATTAATAAAAAAAAGTCCAATCATGTTAACAATTGATACATTACTGGCCAAAACTGACCGGATAAAGTATTTTAAAATTAAAGAGTCGGTCTTATATTACGCCTGACATTATGATATCGCTACAAAGCTTTTGTCTTTAAAACCCAGACAATTCGTTTGCACACAAGACTGCCTTAAAGTAGGCCCTACTTGCGTACTTTGATTAAAATGCTATTTAAAAAGCCCAATAGGCGTAAGCGTTCGTAATAGCATCACCGTGTAACACTGTAGCTACAGTGCTATTTTTAAATTGGTTACTTTCATTTTGCAATTAATACCTGTCGCGTATTTTTGAACACTAGCTTATTTCTTTATATAGAATCTAGTGGTTATATACTATATTGAAACATATTTGACACCGGGATGCACCTGTCAAATAAGAATGTATCATTGACAAAACAATAAAAATTCGTTGCCTACTGCTTGAAAGGAAACTAAGTTATCACTGTATATCTATATTACGACTTTTATGACAGAAGAGCTATAAGTACTTAGAAATCCAATACATTTAAATAATAAACTTACCTGTGTTAATTGCAGAAGATACGTGTCGTTTATACCTCTACTTTTACTCCGTGATACGAATAGTCCAGGCTATCTGGGTTAAAAAGGTCAAACAAGAGCTAAAATGCCTAAACTAGAAAGTGAAGTATATTAGATATCCCCGTGTCGTCACTCGCCAATATTGACAAGATACAGTTCATGTGGGATAAAATTCAAGATAGTGACGTAATATATCACGGTACACAAACTTTGAAATGCAAGCAAATAGATTCTATATGGGCGTTAACAGTTGTGTTTATAGATCTAGATCTATATAATCATAAATGTTTGTATTTCGGAAATATTATTTTTTGAATTTTTATAATTTTTTTTGCCATTCTGAAATATGCTCTTGATAGATCTACTAATTACCGTTTTATCAATGACACTTATTTTTTTCAGAGCGGCATGTTGCGCTAAAACCATTAATAAAAACAGTGCGCATAACGCGTTCGCGATTTTTTTAATTTTGAATTTTAACTAAGATTGTAAATAATGAATAAATTATGCGTTATGCCTCTATAGTTTTAAGAAAGTTACCGCCTATCCGAACTACCGAGTTATGTCTTATCAGAAGAGTAAACAGGTAACATTATTTACGTTTAAAATTGAAGGACATCTATTGTGCAGGTTTCAGCCTACACTGTTCGCAACATGTTACTGCGATACATAACTAAGATTGTAAATAATGAATAAATTATGCATTATGCCTCTATAGTTTTAAGAAAGTTACCGCCTATCCGAACTACCGAGTTATGTCTTATCAGAAGAGTAAACAGGTAACATTATTTACGTTTAAAATTGAAGGACATCTATTGTGCAGGTTTCAGCCTACACTGTTCGCAACATGTTACTGCGATACATATTTGTATCCCGGGCTGACGTTTTCTA
>JAFMSR010000004.1:8798705-8811578 GCA_022818135.1 Saxidomus purpurata
TTATGGCGAAACGGGATGTAAGCCTCTCTCAATAGACATAAAGAAAGATAATTACGTTCTGGTCACGTTTAAATTAATATGATCCAAATAATCAACCTAAAAGACTTTCTTCTATAATCTTTAATAGCATGTATCTATTATCAAAGATCTAAATCACGCCACACTTAAGAAAAAGTACCCTAGTTTCAAACGTTAAACATATCCTAATCAAATGCGGTCTGATAAATGTTTGGAATGAACATTATTTACAGAATAGTGAATGGCTTACAAGAACTGTTAGACAAAGTTACACGATTTATTTTTGAATGAATGATACTCGCTTGTTGACAATTCTAGTAATAGTACTTTTCTACAGAATATTAAAAAAAGAAATCAAATTTGAAAAATACATTATTAACCCCCAACCCCTTTCTAAGTTACATGGTACAGTTCGAGACAAGAAACCATCGTCTACCAATAGAAACTGGAAACTGGTCAAGAATACCTATTAACCTTAGGACTTGTAATACTTGTAATAACAAAATAGGAGATGATTTCACCACTTATTAGAATGCTCGATGTCAGCGATGAAAGAAAATATATCAAGCCATATTATTACCGTCGTCCAAATATTTTCAAATTAGAGCAACTGATTAACACAAGTAACAAATCTGAATACATAAACTTGTAAATTTGTGAAAAATATACTTTTAAGAACGAGGGTGAACACATTTCTTTATATATGTTTTTGTGTGTTTCTTTTGCCTGAATTGTCAGATGTATGTACATGTTTGTATTGCCTTTGATCATACATTTCCATGTTCTTCTTTCACAAATGCTCTCTTCTCTTTCTCACTCACATAGTACTATTCCCACAGTAATATTTTTAATCTAAAAAAATAATAATGATAAACATTATTAATATTTTTCCAGACTCTCGCTCTATCAACAACTAAATGGGGAATCTTTTTATGCTTGATATTCCTTGTTGTTTTTGTTAAATAAGTATATGCTGCAAGTGCAATGGTAAACAAAATCTCGTTTTTGTACTATTTCGTGTTGTATATCCTTTTTTGATTGAGCCTCTGTAAACATTGTTACAAACTATCCTCATTTTTTCCAGTAATCATGAAATGAGAGAATAAAGGTATTTGACTTTGACTTGACTTGACTATCAGCTTAGTATGGGTCACTGTATTTGCCTTACTGAGAAAATATCACGTCGCTAATTGTGTTATGCTACCGCTTGTCACCATGACAATTTAACAGCTGATCGGGTATTACAAATTGTCGGCGTTTTGATGATTAATTGACACGCACTAGACTGGTTGGCCGTTTTTCAGACAATGGGCTATGCAATTAAGCGGAACTAAAAGCTGAACTGATGACATATGATGCAAATTTTTAATTGTATTATATATGGATTGATCGGTGTTTTAAGTTTGTATGCGTATATCCGTAATATGCGAATAACCGATATGCAATTAAGTAGAATCTACTGTATTCAAATTCCTTTAAATTAGTTTTTACACGGTAAATTTCTTTCAAAATTTGTTTTTAAATCCTGAAAGTGATACAAATTAAGAAAATATAAACTAGCCTGTCATTATTTGAATTGGTACCCATTAGGGTATACTACCTTAAATGTATGTTTATGTTACAGGATGTGTTTGCTATCAATATACACCTGGCGACCATTCGGCGATGTCCGGGAGGTGTAAGTGAGAGACAGCAATGTGAAAGTCACGTTGAAAATTTATTCACGCGGGGGAGATGAGAACTCGTGCCCAGGTTGTAGGGGGTGTTGGTGTTGTACACGCCTGTGAAGAGTCTGTGAAGAGATAAACAACTATTGCTGATGTATAATAAGATATTTCTTAACAGGAGTGTCACTGCAGAGTTTAATGAAGATTATCAAATATTTGTTTTAGCAGTCACTTTAATTCAAATTTGAGACTTCAGGTGAGGAACATTATTTTAATTACTATTAAGTTTGAGGGCCATCAACTATTGGGACACTTTGGATTTATGTTTAACACTTATGGTTTTTCGACGACATTCTTCCATACTCATAATATAGTTTTAGTGATTACCCTATTTTTAGACTGGAAGAATAAGGGACATCTTACCTTTAAAAGGTTCCAACTGCAATTCAAATCTAACTCTTTACCTTTAGAAAGGGTGAGCAGCCAATTTCAGCCATTAATTGTTTAAAACTTTATTGAATAAATAGCAGAACAACAGTGCAAATGTTAAAGAGACACTCCATAAAACTGGTGTCAAATAAAATAACTTCAACAGCTTAAATACTATAATATTTGCAAGTATTATTACTTAACCTAAACGTTTAAGCTATACATTCCAGTCATCATCAGTAAAATCCGCGTTTTAAAATAGGTTGCAGTATCTGAAAACATTCAATACTCTATGTAAAATTGTTGAACACTAGCGATTTATTACAGAAGGTATCTATGCCGATAATTTGTGCTAAAATGAGGCAATTTTCGACACATGTTGTTCTTTATATCACTAAACGTTCACTGAACATTATGTTTTGTACATGTAGGAGTGCCTCTTTAAGTATACATGTATGCTTTATACGTTTTATGAAAGACAGGAGCTATTGCTAGTTTAGGAATGCGCGGAAAGTATCGCGGGACATTGCTTTTTAGCTCACCTGACCATGAAGTGGTCATGGTGAGCTTTTAGGACTCTGTGATGGGCAGTTTTTAAATCCCACTGGGACGAAACTGTTTTGATTTCTGTCCTCTGGCCTGTTTCGTCGGGCCCTTAAGGGTGTTTCTCTTGATGCTCTGCCTTCTGCAAAGGCATTGAGTACATACGTTTTTGGTTCTCAAGGTTTGCTTTTTATATATTTATACACGAGCATTTTGTGTTTTACATACCATGCCTTTTTGTTTCCATTGCGTGTGTTAGAGATTCACCTAGCAGGGATTACTTTTATTTACACTGTCCTGTGACTTTGGAACATGGTGGGGGTAAGAGTGAGGTTGGGTGCGCACCATAAACCGGTTTAAGCTCCCCCAGTGGTGTTTTTGCCACTGACCGTTCCAAGGCGGTGCCCCACTGTGTTCCTTTAATTGTTCGTTTTGTCCTCGTGTGTTTGCTTTGTATGCTAGTGTGTGTTGGTAGTGTATGTGTGTGTGTGTACATGATTGTGTGTGTGTGTGTTGTGTGTGTGTGTGTGTGTGTGTGTGTTGGTGGTGTGCACTTCTGGGTGCTGTGGGGCTCGTTTTGGGGAGGCTGCGTTTTTGGTACGTGGCATTCCCTGTTTGATATTATTTTTGTTTTTAGGATCAATGAATGTCCGTCGTCCGTCCGTCCGTCCGTTCACAATTAGTTTGTTTACACTCTAGCATCTACATTTTTAAAACAATCTTAATATAACTAGAACACAATGCATATGGCCGCAATACCTTGGATGAGCTCGATTATGGACTTGATCGGATCAGTACTTCCGGAATTATGGCCCCTGATTTAACAAAAAATGCAAAATTTAACTATGTTTACACTCTAGCACCTTCATTTCTTCACTTATCCTAATCATATTTACAGAGAATGTGTATGATCATAAGATCTCGGATGAGTTCATCTACGGGCTTGATCAGAAAAGGTCTTCCAGAGTTATGGCCCTTGATTTAACAAAAAATGCAATATTTAACTATGTTTACACTCTAGCACTTTCATTTCTTCTTTAATCCATATCATATTAACAGAGAATGTGTATGGCCATAAGATCTTGGATGAGTTTAATTATAGGCTTGATCGCATTTGTTTTTCCAGAGTTATGGACCTTGATGTAACAAAAATTGCAATATGTAACCGTGTTTACACTCTAACACCTTCAGTCTTTTACTTATCCTATTCATATATGCAGAGAATGTGAATGACCGTTGGATCTCGGATCAGTCCAATTATAAGCTTGATCGGATTAGTTCTTCCAGAGTTATGGCCCTTGATTTAACAAAAATTGCAATATTTAACCGTGTTTACACTCTAACACCTTAATTCCTTCACTAATTCTAATTAGTGTTGATGAAACTTGGCAGGGATGTTCCTTGCCTGAAGTCTTTCATAGTTGTTCAAGTAATTCAATTCCATGCAGAACTCTGGTTGCCATGGCAACAATAAGGAAAAACTTTACAAAATCTTCTTCTTAAGAACAGGAAGACCTAGAGCTAAGATATTTGGCATGTGGCATTACCTAGTGGACCTCTACCAAGAATGTTCAAATTATGACCCCCGATTCAAAATTGACCCCATACAGGGGGTCACTTGTTTTTACATAGGTTTATAAAGGAAAAACTTTAAAAAATCTTCTTCTCTGAAACCACAAGGCCTAGAGCTTAGATATTTAGCATGTGGCATTACCTAGTGGACTTCTACGAATATTGTTCAAATTATAGCCCCCGGGTCAATATTGACCCCACCCAGGGGTCTCTTGATTTTACATAGGTTTACATAGGGAACTCTTTATCTCTGAAACCACAAAGCCTAGAGCTTAGTTATTCAGCATGTGGGATAACCTAGTGGACTTCTACCTCGATTGTTAAAATTATGAACCCAGGGTCAAATTTGACCCCGCCCGGGGGTCATTTGTTTTTGTATATGCTTACATGTATGTAGGAAAAACTTAAAAAATCTTCTTCTCTGAAACCACAAGGCCTAAACCTTAGATATTTAGCATGTGGCATTGCCTAATAGATCTCTACTAAGAGTATTCAAATCATTACCCCGGCTCTACCAATGATGCTCATATCATGTCCCCCAGGTCAAAATTGACCCTTTCTGCTATTGATGACCTTGTATTATAGCCAATGGTAGCCAGGTGAGCGATATAGGGCCATCTTGGCCCTCTTGTTCCATATCCGAACAGCATTTGTACAGCTGGAAAGTCGGAAATTAGGATGTTACTACACTATTAATATTTGAACCCCGACTGTAAGGGGAAGTAACCGTCGCTTGAGTTCGCAACTCGATCTGGTTGTCTAATGTTAACGTAAAAGTATAACGTAAACGTAAAAGTCTAACGTAAACTACATTTGTATATCAATTTAAGCAGCATCTGCACTATGTATTTTTTCTATTCAATTCCCTTTGCAGAAACACACACAACCAAATAAGGTGACACACAAGGCAACTGAAACAATGAAACAGTTAATGCCATTAATAACATTCAGATTTTTTTAATGCAAGCATTCAAAAGTATAAACAGAAGCTTAGAGGCCCTGAATTCCCATCAGTGCATGGCTTTCCTGATGCATTCCATTGAACGATTTTGCTATCGGAAAAAATCTCCACCAACACCCGCTATCTGACCATTCAGATCTCTACTTCCGCATTTCTTACCAATGATATCTTTGATAGCCATATTGTACATACATTGGTATCGTAAGATCTCAACAAAATAATTATGTTTGACGCACACTAATTATTTTGTAGCCACTGCCTATAATTGTTACATGGTCAAAAATGAAATTGTTATCAGAACTGTTGACTGATGCCTGAATTAGGACGTCGCTGCTGTTAATAAAGAAAAGTATGTCACAAAACCGCTGGTTTGTTTATCGGGGTTTAACACCCGTTTCAACCGTATTTACCGACTACCATTACTAAAACCCCATCATCCATGAGAAACTACCAACTTTCTCACATATAGAGACATGATCTATATTAGGGCCCGAACCCATGACTTTGAATCAATGATGTCAAGTCAGCGCCTCTAACCACTCGATCACGGAGACTACATATATATGGAAATTTACATCGTATGCTTTCCAGTGGTATATCCTTTAGGAAAATCGAACGAAAAACTATGTCAGACAGACATTTCAGAAATCAGTAATTTCTTACAGATTAGTAATTTCACTAGATAAGATTCGGATATTTACACTGTATAGTATCGAAAGTATCTAGAGGTGTATAGTAAAAAGAGGTCAACAAATACGCCCGTCACCTTTGCAGACTTGAGACTTGATCCTACAATGACTTATTATAGAGAGGTATCATGTTCATTAAAAGTTTGCCTAGGTTTGGTAAAGATGATATATAGGTTTCCTACAACCTTTATGAATGCGCAATTCTAATTTGTTGAACATTTTGTAATTACAATGGCAATACTAGTACAGGGCCTTAAACATTCTGACCGATTGCAGAACTTGGCCATGAATGCTGTGATCAAAGCTGATGATGGTCTAATAAAAACGTTTCCAATTAGTAGGTGGACATACATGTAGTTATACGGTAAAATTTCGGCATTTCGAAGACTGTAACTCCCGGGGCAGTTCGGTTAACTATGGAACCTGTCCGATATATAATGCCAGTTCACATTGTGACCATCTTTTGGTATTGAATAGATAAATACCGAGGGATATAGCAAAAGGACTTAATTTGGCAAAACTAACAACTGACAAAACTGTGGAGTACATGTCGTGTTGATTATTGAACCTGTCCCAGATATTGCTCCTATTAACAGTGTCGATCCAACAACATTAAATTTGATGTTAACTTTCGCTAATAATGACAATTCTAGGCTTACAACTCTGGAAAGTTATACAACAGGCATGAAGTTGATGTAAGCTGCCCCCGTCGCGCGTGATTCAATAATACGTCCATATTTAAAGGTGGGCGTATAAAATGTCTTTTACAGAAATCATTTTATTAATAGAATAACAATATTAATTATCCCAAATGATATACGTTTATTCAATGAATATATGTACATAACTTTTCTGTTCTGTGTTACTTTTATTTCAGGTTCAAACAAAAATATTGTAAATTATTATTGATGACTAAAATGACATGCGTGTACGCAGCTGTTAATGCTAGTGTCGTTTCGGATAATAATTCAACATTTTCTAAATCACAATAGGCAATTAAAAAAACTATTGCCTCTTGTTGATTGTAGCCTTTAGTTTGATATTTATGTATTAATATGTCATTTTTTTAATTTTACTTTTTTCGACGGCAACTTAGAGCGAGCAGCTTTAATTAAACTAGCCCGAATTTTTAGGGTTAGTCTAAATATCTATCTAGGTATAGTCTAAGAAATATATATAAGAGGGCCAAGATGGTTTTATGTCAGAACACATGATGTACAGCTGTCCATAATGTCAGAGTCAGGACTAAGGCGACCCAAACCTCAACTATACAAATATTGTCAAAATATACCATTCAAACATCTATTTTGACTCAATGGATACGATTTGATGACACGTGATAGAGGACCACTATAACATGTTCAAAACTAATTATCTAGGCTCTAGGCCTTGCAGTTTCTAGCAGACAGATTTATCTTATCTATTTTAATGTGAAAGAAATGACACCCTTGGTAGGGCCCATTTTAATCACAGGAGCATGATTTGACTTGGAAGAGGACCACTAAACAATGCTACAAACGTGGAGCGGCTATTGCGCAGTGGTGGCGCATTATCCTTAGGATCGGAGGGTAATGTGTTCTTTTCCTACCAGTGTCAGGTCGTGGTAGTGTCCTGATGCAAGACACAAGAATTCCTAATTTTCTCTCTTTCTCCCCTCCCTCTCTCTCTCTCTCTCTCTCTCTCTCTCTCTCTCTCTCTCTCTCTCTCTCTCTCTCTCTCAGAAAAATATAACAGGCACTGTTGCTTATTAAAATTTTTCTTTTACATTGTCGCCACGTAAAAATATAGATTTTCATGCAAAACAGGGTTTGCGCATTTTTATGGGATTTAATCTAACCATTGCCTGATTACTAATTTGTTGACTTGTTTTAAAAGCATTAAATTACCGTACACAATAATGGGCAACACCGCAATTAAAAAAATTATTTATTTTTTTGCTAGGCCATTGTCAGAAACAGTGTAAATAAAAAAATATCTTAAAATTTACTTGAGTTATTCTTTCTCGATTTAATGTAGTATGCTGACAACGGATCTTTGTATTTTATGAATATGACAACACGAATTTGTTTCTTCTTTATTTTTAAGAAAATCTAAAGCAGGCGTTAAGATTAAAGGACCAATACTAAGACCATATCGAATTTTCGTTTAAACCTGGAATTGTAACGGGCGTCTTTTCAGAAGGAAAATATGACATGCTGCATTGAATGTGACCATATTGTTGACAATTTGAGTTTAACAAAATAATTAATGAATTATATTTCATTTTCAAAAACGAAAGTAGGTTTTCCAGTTTTCAAATATCTTTGTAATTTTCCAGAAATCTACAGAAAGAGGCTGTAAATAGGTTGTTTATGAATAAAAAATGCCTATATTTAAATATAGTTGAAAGAATTATGCAACGTATATTTCTGACTGTTTACAACATGCAATAAAGTGAAAGTAGGACAAAAAAGACCACCCAGGTCACTCTAAGGAAATACAAAAACATTCACTTGTTTTTCTGCAAGGTATTTCAAACAGGGAAATACTCCACACGGCTTTTGTAAAGTTTTAGAAGCCAGTTTCAAACTGTATTTCCTGTTACAATTCCAGAAATTTCAATTTGGTCTTAGTAACGGACCTTTAAGTATTTCAATCATTAAATGATAAATATAAAGGAAAGGTCACTAAAATTGCCCAAAATTTATGAAATAGCTCGATCAGGCTAAAATATCGACTGAACCAAGCCTTGTAAATCTCATTTAGTCGTCTTGAGGGTAATACGGTGTATAGGTAAATTTCTATCCCGTGTAATTGAGTTGATACAGGCCCTATTTTTACCATATCCTGACTGAATGCATATAAAGAGACAAATAAAAATGCAGAACGTTTTAAAGCTGTTGCCTCTCAGATTTTGGAGAAAAAATAAAATTATTCAAACTGCATGAAAATAACATATTTTAGAACATATGGTCATATAAAAAGGTTCCAGTAAAAATTTCTGTAACATATATCAGTAAATTTGAAATGATACGCTACCACAATTATAAAAGCATTGCACACGCGTTTGAAATTCCAATATAAACATATAGTGTAGCTTTGACGTAAAATCAACCTTTTCAATCGATTTCTGTGAATTCCTACCTAGATTTTAACTTATATTGTTGATTCTAGCCTTAAGTTTTATATTCTCTGTATAAGTACATCATTGTTGAAAGTTTTAATTTTCTAACGGCAACTGTGAGCGAGCAGCTTTAATAGCCAATCCAAAGTAAGTATTAGCTCTGTTAGTTTTAAATAATTCTTAATGATTGGTCTTTTAATTAGGTTATTTCTAAAGGCACCACTGTAATATAGCTAAGTACACTTTAAAACATTGTTTATTACTATCAAATAACCCGTCTTAAACACGTTTCTGCCAATTAACTCATGCGCTTTATCACCTACCTCATTATTACTCCTACCTCACAGAATCAAATATAAACAGGGCCTAGATGGCCTATGTCATCACCTAGCTACGTGGACTATAATCCAAGGTCATCAACGCTGAAAGGGTCAATTTTGACCTGGGGGACTGTAGTTCGGGCATTCTTAGTAGGAGTCCGTTAGGCAATGATACATGCCGAATCTCTAAGCTCTTGACCTTTTGGTTTCAGAGAATAAAGATTTTTAAAAGTTTTCCTATATAAACCTTATTTAAATCAAAGATGCCTTGCGTGGGCAATTTGGGCCAGGTGGTCATGGTTTGAACAATCTTCTGAGGTCCACTAGGCAATGCAGCATACTAAATATCTAAGCTCTAGGCCATCGTATTTCAAATAGAGATTTTTAAAGTTTTCCTATATAAATCCATAAAAAATCAAGTGACCCCGTAAAAATGAATTTTGACTAGGGGTCATAATTTAATCAAAATTATATAAGTCTATTAGGTAACACCATGCCAAATATCTAAGCTTTAAGCCTTCCTGTTCTTGAGAATTATATTTCTAAAGTTTTCCTTTCCGTTGCCATGGCAACCTTCTACATGAGTTGAATTATTTGAACACCTACCATAGGGGCTTTTTCAGGTAAATCCCTGCAAAGTTACATCATCATTGGCCTAGTGGTTTTAGAGGAGTTGTCGTTCGAAGGAAATGTTAATGGACGTACGGCGGACATACAGACGGAACGTGATCTAGCTCACTCTGGCGCTTTGTGTCGAGTGGGCTCGTAAGTTATGATCATCCGTAAACACAAGCAAGTACAGCGCCAACCAACAAACTTACCAAACACAAAGGCTTTTGCTGTAGTTATTATGACCGCCTCTGTATTTCAGATGTTGAGTCGCTGATTGAAGATTATGGGTTCAAACCGCTAACGACCATGTCACTTAATGTTACTAGGTTGGCATTTCCATAGGAAAATATGGTATTAATCGTTCCCAGACGCCTGCAAATCAAAGTACTGTTGAAAAGACTGCATAAGCCTAATAAAACTTACATTTTAAGTCGTTTTGCATAATTTCTGATTAGTTTTATATCGAGATCTTCTAAGATAATTGATTACATTATCTATTAGCTATAAGTTTAGTCCTCGGAGGAAGTCAATTAAATTAACTCCCGATTCTATTTTGGTATATCTATGCATAACTATCCTCTACAATAAATCGTCAAATGCCTCATGTTGACTTTCCTTGAGTTATAATTAGTTATTAGGATAACGATAGAACAATTTTTCATTTATTGCAAAATATTTACAACTTCTCATTCGCCTTTCTTTCCTGTCAGGCGCCTCTCTCGAAATAACGTTGTCAGAAAGGTTTGGTTATATTTTGCAAAATTATTTCAAACTAAAATTTTTTTTTAAACAAAGCACATGTTTCGACCGATAGTAATATCACTCCGATAAGCAAGAATAGTATTCCTCCGATAGGTAAAAATAGTATTCCTCCAATAGACAATTAGTATTCCTCCGATGGCAATAACTCAGTGTAGAACCGCCTGTTACTACTTTTAACCAAGTTTGATGAAAACCCAACTAGGGGTTTATGAGACGAAGAGCAGATTTCTTTTCAATTTTCAGGTCCTGTGACCTTGACATTTGACTTCATGACCTTAAACTGTATTATGTACAACTACACTTCATACTGATGCAACATTTGGTGAAAATCCAGCAAGGTGTTTTTGTGGCCGAAGAATGGTCCAAGACCCTTTCACTCTCAGGTCCCTGTGGCATTTAACTTAAACTATAGACCCTAAAGTGTAATATACATGAGACTTCATACTAATGAAACTTACAAGTTTGTTGAAAATTCAAGCAGGATTTTATGGCGGCAGGATTGTTTCATTTCAGACCCTGTGAACATGACTTTTAACTATACCATCCGAAATGCAAACTTTAATGTTATATTGATACTCTACAAATTCCAGTAGAAGCTGGAGACTAAGTATGGACATATTTTCAGACCCCTATGACCTTTTACTCCATGGACCAAATTGAACTATGTACAACTACATACCGACCATATTTGATGAAAGTTAACAGAGGATTTAGGAAATGGAGAACGAACAGTCTTTCACATTTCAGTACCCTTTAAACTTGCCCTCAACCATATCACCCAAAATTACAATACGCTCCAACTAAACAAGATAGATTGTTTGAATCTCAGGTAAGGGGTTTTGGAGATGAAAGCGGACTAGGTATGGTAGACAGATGATGGCTAATGGGAAATATGATACTATTCATAATATAACTTACGTACTTTCGAAGGACAGAGCCCAGTATGCTCTCCTCTCCCAAACCGGCAAATATTGCCATGACCAATATACGTTCAATTTAAGGGTCCTCTCTACCTTACTTCCGTTATAATTAACTTTGAAACGCCGTAATTATAGACCCTATTCGCATCAAGATTTCCACAAAGTTTGACCGAAATGTAATACCAATAGTGTAGGTATAATCCTAACGAACAGACGGACGGACGAACAGCGCAATAACACACATCGTCAAGGGCGTATAAAATATATAACGAGCATGATCCGCTATTGTACGGTATAATAAAATCCTAAAGTTATTTTCACTTTTCCATTTCAATTACTAAAAGTCCCAGTTACTGGTTGCAGTATAACCGGCTCATGGCTTTAGTGTCGACACATACCGCCAAATATTTCTTCGTAATATTTGGTCATCCATTAACCTTAGTTGATTAATACGATTCAATATAAAAATACAAAACAATGTTGCCACCAGCAAAGTCCCACCTTTAAAAGGCACTTCTAAAAACGTTTCAAATTCTATACACGTACTTAAAGCATAATAAAATATTTTGAAGTATTATAACTTAACTGAAACTTTCAAGCTATACATCGCATCCATCGTCTGTAAAATCAGCGTTTACAATATAGTACAGTACCGTCAAACATTCAATAATCTATGTAAAGTTGTTGTTGTACAATTAATGGGAAAGTAGAGATATATTACAGAAGGTCTCTATGTTCTATCATTTTTCGATATATGTTGCTCTTTAAAATTCTTTTTCATTTACGTTCCATTATTCTAATGTTATATATATGGATATGTACTAAAACAATCCTCTATCACCTACATACTGTATACTTTTAAGATTTAAGCATAAGATGAACACATTAAACAAACTTTTACTATTTAGATATTTATATCACATCGTTATGCATCTAGAACAGTAAAATTACTTATTTTATCTCGATAAAGGCTGCAGTGTTGTTCAAAATCCATAAAAAGTAAAAGCTTTCTTAGCTTATCTTGCAATTTCAATAATATAAGTAAGCCGATAATACCCATATGGAATCTGATGTTGGTTTTAAGGTTTATGGGTCAAAAGGCATCTTGACAAGATTTTCAGCAAGTTAATACTTTCCATCAACTAACGTTAACGTTCCAAACCATAAAATCTTAATGACTTTACCATTACCTAAACAAATTTCACGTTCTCCGATCAAGAGCAATATACCGCAATCTCATTTAACTTCACAGCACCCACTAGCAGCCGAGGTCCACT
>JAFMSR010000004.1:8812078-8823787 GCA_022818135.1 Saxidomus purpurata
GAACAGATAGATATACGTGGTTTAGTTTTAATGTACATGTACTATGTCAAAGATGAATTTGGTTTTAATTCCAAAAAAGAAATACGTATAATTGAAATGTACACCTATTGATAAGCGTTAAATATAGCCGTTATTTTAAAAGAAAAGATCTGAAGCAGATCTAGAACACATGCGATCTGTTGAGAACTGAGAATGTCAATTTTATTGGTATCAACGAAACTGTGAAGAGAAAAGGTTCGTTAAAACACTGTAGATGTGGTGACTTATGTGCCAATTTCATTGCCTTTGATATTGCATCTTTATGCACGAATTGTTGCAAACCTGTCGAAAATCCATTATTGTTCCACTTAAATGTAGTTACGAAAAATTCAAGTTGTGAATTCCACCGAAACAAAAATGTCCGTATATAAAAGCCAAGTGATATAATGAGTAATATTTATTATTTGTATATTTGTAAAACACTGTTAATACATTGTATTGTATTAACATAATACATCTGAATCCAGCAACATATGAAACAGGGTGTGGAACGTAAAGCGGAGTCTGATTAACTTTAAGTGAGGTTTTTGGAGTCTGATTGTACAAATAGCGGATTGAAAGTTGTATTTTGATCTCCGTGTGTATAAATATTTCTGGCAAATGATAACGCCGTTTCGGCTCTACTGTCTATATGCTTCACTCGGTTGTTTATGCCAAGTTCGTAGGCATAGAAATAAAAAGTTTAATGAAACAAAACCTTTGACATATCGTTTGTTTACACATGTCACAAGGCGATTTTTCCTGTTTTTTGCCCCCCATTGAAGAAGTGTGGGTAAATTGCTTTGCACATGTCGGTCGGTCTGTCGGTCGGTCGGTAGAGAATGGTTTCTGGACGATAACTTAAGAACGCTTTGGCCTACAATCCTCAAAGTTGATGTGCAGGTTTTTCATTACGACTAAATGGTCCCTATTGATTTTGAGGTCAGTAGATCATAGGTCAAGGTCAAAGTGACCCGGTATTTGTAGGTGGATACAGAACGGTTTCCGGGCGATAACATAAGAACGCTTTGGCCAACAATCCTCAAACTTGGTTTCCAAGTTGGTCATTACCAGTAAATGACCCCTGTTGGTTTTGAGATCAGTAGGTCAAAGGTCAAGGTCACAGTAACCCAGAATTGTATAACGGTTTCCGGACGAGAACGCGGGTGTCTAACATCTTGAAACTTGGTGTGGAGGTTGATCATGACTAGCAGATGACGTCTATTGATTTTGAAGTCAGTAGATCAAAGGCCAAGGTCACTGAAGGAGAATTCTCTAATAGTAAGTTGATATGAAATGAATCATTCGTAAGATTTTTAAATTGGCGGAGTGGGAAATTGGCGAAAGAGAAAATAAAATCATTATACCGGATATATACCATATGATTTATCTTATTTCCATGTTCAAAGCTGTTGCTGAAGAAGCATTATAATTTTCAAAACAAAATGTAGACACCAGTTAGAGTTTTACCATGTTAATAAAGCAATATGTTTAAGACAACATTCATGATATACATTAGCTAATTTACCGCAAGGTCGTTCGTAGCAGGTGATTGTCTGGATAGGATCACCTGGACATGGTGTACCACCATTGCTTGCCGGTGGATTAGAGCATGCCCTCGTCCGTGTGCTTGTACCACCTATACAGGTAACTGTGCACAGGCCCCAGTTTGTCCAATCTGCCCAACCACCATTAACTTAAAACATAATTCAATATCATAACTTCCTTTGTATAAATTAGTAACATTAAATTTACAAATGTATATGATAATTACAATGAAACGCATGAAAAAGTCAAACTCCAAACTCGGTTTGCAACAGGAGCTGGTAAGAAGAAAAATAAACAAATACATTAATAAAAAAAAATTGTAAAAGGAGAGCGGAATGAATAATAATGTAATTAAACAGTACTTACTAACAAGCAGATGTGGTATGCTAAATTTATTGTTTTCAAACACAAGTACCTAGGTTGACATTTAATAATGAACAGAAAAACAATTTTCGCTTAAAGGGGCACTCCCTACATCTAGCAGATTATATTCTCCAAACAAATATAATGTGTTCAATGAATGTAAAATGATAAATTAATACAATTTTAAAGAAACTGTGAACGAGCAGCTTGAACTGTAATAAACATAAACAAGCTTAAGCCGCTCGTTCACAGTTTCGGATGCAAACAAATTCTCAAAAATGATAAACTAGGCAAAAAATGTAAAAGTAATGGCTAGAATTAACAACAAAAGTACAAATCAACATAGCTATTTGAAATAATATTTTGAAAATGTTGGATAGCTTGGTTTGACGGCACCGCTACACTATATATTTATATTGGAATTTCAAAAGCGTTTGTAAGAAATAAATAAAACTGTTTCCATTGTTCAAATTGAAATGTTCATTTAATGGGTATAAGCGGCTGTATCATTACAAATTCCTCTGAAATCCTAATCTAGAAACGTACAGTGCAAGTAACTGTACTACGAGTACATCCGGGATTGTGTATTCCGTTAACTGTAAAATATCACCTCTTATATCTATATACATGTATTAAAAAGTCGACTATCTGTAACGAAGTCAAAAGTGGGGAAAAATGACAATAAAATAACACGTTGGTTAAAAGTCACAATAAAATAACACGTTGGTTATTTTCAAGTTCCTGTATGTCATACAAATAAATTTTTGGAAATTTGTAAAATATCTGCTCCTTCACAGTTTCTGGTGAAAAAATTAATTACTCAAAATGATATAATAATAATTGGTACATGTGTAGCGTATGATTTCAGAAATAGAGAAATATTACACAGGAACTTATTCCAGAATATGTTAATTTCAGACGGTTCAAATATCTTTTTTTCACCAAAATCTGAGAGCAAGCAGTTTAATGCGTATTTTTAACGTTCAGATTAACTATTCTGTGACTTGTAGAGAATGCCCTTTAAAATGTATCAATATTTAAACAATCATATCTATTTTTCAGTCGAAGGAAAAACACTGTTAGAACAGACTTTAAGAGTGTTACCTATTGGCGCATACACTTTCCAACCAGCAGCCTCCGTCGCTGAATTTTCCGGGTAGCTACTGCTCAACTCACAGATATTTCCAGCCTCCATATAGCTGAATGATAGAGCTCCTCCGCTGTTCCCAAAGAAACTTAAGCACTCTAACAAAGAACGCGCCGTCTTTGTCTCAATTATCCCGGACATTCGTTTGTTTGTTCGGTACAGTTTTAACTTAACACAAAAACATGGCACCAATGAGACAAAAAGCATATAAATTACTACCGCGCTAAAATGCATCTTTCCTTGCCTTTATTTTGCACTTTCAGAAAACGCTGAATTTTTGCAAATTATAAGCGAAAATTGGAACAATATAATTAAATTTTATGAAATAAATGCGAAAGAATACGAAAATGATAAAACACCGCTCACTGTTCTAAACGAAGTGAGCACACGCATTTATCAAATGTTAGCATCGACAGAGACGTCTTTTTCATGCTAATAGTTGGTTCCAGTATTAAACATTATGTAGCTTTTGAATAATTGAAAAACTGTTTGATGTTTTTTTAAAAAAAGAGTTTTATATTTTTCTGCAAATGCATCTTCCCTTGCGGAAAATATAAGTCGGGAACAAAGCAGTGTCAAGGGTTTTATTAACGTATTGTTTTGCTGATGATAGGTTGAACAAACTTAAGTGGACCCGGTTGCTAGTGGGTGCTGTGTTAAATGAGGATTGCGGTATATCGTTTCCTTGATCGGAGAACGTGAAATTCGTTTAGGTAATGGCATGTCATTAAGATTTTATGCTTCGGAACGTTAACGTTAGTTGATGTAAAGCATTAACTTGTTGAAAATCTTGTCAAGATGCCTTTTTGACCTACAAACCTTTAAAACCAAAATCAGATTCCATACATGAAAGTATTATCGGCTTCCTCTTAGTACTTGAAATTGCAAGATAAGTCAGGTAAAAGCATTTTACTTTGATGGGATTTTGAACAAACACTGCAGCCTTTATCGCAGATAAATAAGTAATTTTACTGTTCTAGATGACAACGATGTGATATAAATATCTAAACAGTAAAGTTTGTTTAATGTGCAAGTTTCATCTATGCTTAAATCTTAAAACATGACAGTACGTAGGTGATAAAGTTGATTGTTTACACATATCCATACATATATACATTAGAATAATGAACGTAAAATGAAAAAGAATTTTAAAGAGCAACATATATCGAAAAATGATAGAACATAGAGACCTTCTGTAATATATCTCTACTTTCCCATTAATTGTACAACAACAACTTTACATAGATTATTGAAGTGACGGTACTGTACTATATTGTAAACCCTGATTTTACACCATATGATGTACAGCTTAACAACTTTCAGTTAAGTTATAATACTTCAAAATATTTTATTATCAGCTTTTGAAGTTCCATGTATATAATTTGAAAACGTTTTTAGGGAGTGCCTTTTAAAGGTGGAATCCGCTGGTGGTAACATTGTTTTGTATTTTTGCATTGAATTGTATTAATCAACTTAAGTTAAAATGGATGACCAAATATTTACAAAGAAGAAAATATTTTAAGTGTATGTGTCGACAATAAAGCTACGACTCTGGTCATACTGCAACCAGTAACTGGGACTCTTATAATTATGAATGAAAAGCAAAACAATTTAGATATCATTATACTGTACAATAGCGGATCATGCTCGTTATATATTTTATACGCCCGACGAGATGTAGTATGTTATTGCGCTGTTCGTCCGTCCGTCTGTTCGTTAGCAATATACCTACAATATTGGTATTACAATTTCGGTCAAACTTCGTGGAAATCTTAAATGCTAAATAGGGTCTATACCCGTTGCGTTTCAGTTGAATTATACCAGAAGCACGGGAGACATGACCCTTTAAATTGAATGTACATTGGTCATGGCAAGTTTTGCCGGTTTGGAAGATAGAGCTATACTGGCCTTGTTCACCCATTCTTTTTCGAAAGTACGTGTTATATTATGTATAGCATCATATTTCTCATTGCCATCATCTGTTCACTATACCTAGTCCGCTTTTCATCTCCAAAACCCCTTGTTTGAATTTCACCAATCTATCTTGTTTAGTTGTGCGTATTGTAATTTTGGGTGATATGGTTGAAGGTCAAGTTTAAAGGGGACTGAAATGTGAAAAAAGACTGTTCGTTCTCCATTTCTAAATCCCCCTTGTTAACTTTTCATCAAATATGGTTGGTATGTAGTTGTACATATTTCAATTTGGTTCATGAGTAAAAGGTCACAGGGGTCTGAAAAACATGTCCGTTCTTAGTCTCCAGCTTCATCGAATTTGTAGGAAAGTATCAATAACGTTATGGATGGTACGGTTAAAAGTCATGTTCACAGGGGTCTGAAATGTGAAAAACAACTTGCCCGCTACAAAATCCCGTTTAGAATTTTCATCAAACTTGGTAAGCTGCATTAGTATGAAGTCTCATTGCGCATATTACACTTTGGGGTCGTATAGTTTAAGTTCAATGCCACAGGGACCTGAAAAGTGAAAGGGTCTTGTCCATTCTTCGCCACAAAAACACCTTGTTGGATTTTCACCAAATGTTGCATCAGTATGAAGTGTAGTTGTACATAATACAGTTTAAGGTCATGAAGTCAAATGTCAAGGTCACAGGACCTGAAAATTGAAAAGAAATCTGCTCTTCGTCTCATAAACCCCTAGTTGGGTTTTCATCAAACTTGGTTAAAAGCAGTAACAGTGGCGGTTCTACCCTATTGAGTTCTTGCCTATCGGAGGAATACTACTATTGCCTATCGGAGAAATACTACTATCGGTCGAAACATGTGCTTTGTTTAAAAAAAAATTCTAGTTTGAAATAATTTTGCAAAATATAACCAAATCCTTTCTGACAACGTTATTTCGAGAGAAGGCGCCATGAATAGGAAAGAAAGGCGAATGAGAAGTTGTAAATATTTTGCAATAAATGAAACACCGTTCTATCGTTATCCTAATAACTAATTATAACTCATGAAAGTCAACACGAGGCATTTATGATTATTGTAGAGGATAGTCTATGCATAGATATACCAAAATAGAATTGTAGTTAAATTTAATTGACTTCCCGAGGACTAAACTTATAGCTTAATAGAGCATGTAATCAATTATCTTTAGAAGATCTCGATACAAAACCAATCATAAATTATGCAAAACGACTTGAAATGTGTGTTTTATTGGGTTTACAGTTCCTTTCAACAGTACTTTCTTGATTTGCAGGCGTCTGGGAACGATCAATACCATATTTTCCCTACGGAACTGCCAACCTATTAACATTAAGTGACATGGTCGTTAGCGGGGTTTGAACCTATAATCTTCAATCAGTGACTCTAACATCTGAAATACAGATGCGGTCATAATAACTACAGCAAAAGCCTTTTGTGTATTGGTAAGTTTGTTGGTTGGCGCTGTACTTGCTTGTGTTTACGGATGATTCATAACTTATTAGCTCACTTGGCACAAAGTGCCAGAGTGAGCTATTAGGATCGCGTTCCGTCTGGCGTCCGCCGTACGTCCATTAACATTTCCTTCGAACGACATCTCCTCTGAAACCACTAGGCCAATGATGATGTAACTTTGCAGGGATTTTCCTTGCATAAAGCCCTTTCATAGTTGTTCAAATAATTCAATTCCATGCAGAACTTTGGTTGCCATGGCAACGGAAAGGAAAAACTTTAAAAATATAATTCTCAAGAACAGGAAGGCTTAAAGCTTAGATATTCGGCATGTGGTATTACCTAATAGACTTCTATCAAGATTGATTAAATTATGACCCCCTAGTCAAAATTGAGCCCGCACGGGGTCACTTGATTTTACATAGACTTATATAGGAAAAACTTTAAAATCTTTATCTCTGAAACGACAAGGCCTAGAGCTTAGATATTTAGCATGTTGCATTGCCTAGTGGACCTCTGCTAAGATTGTTCAAACCATGACCACCGGCTCAAAATTGCCCACGCAAGGGGTCTCTTGATTTTACAAAGGTTTATATAGGAAAAACTTTAAAAATCTTTATCTCTGAAACCAAAAGGTCAAGAGCTTAGATATTCGGCATGTATCATTGCCTAATGGACCTCTACCAAGAATGCTCAAACCATGTCCCCCAGGTCAAAATTGACCCTTTCTGCTGTTGATGACCTTGTATTATATAGCCAATGGAAGCCAGGTGAGCGATATAGGGCCATCTAGGCCCTCTTGTTTATATTTGATTCTTGTGAGGTAGGAGTAATACTGAGGTAGGTGTTGTTGTGCATGACGTTAATTGGCTATGAAACGTGTTTAAGACGGGTTTATTTGATACAATAAATACCGTTTTAAAGTGTACTTAGCTATATTACAGTGGTGCCTTTAGAAATAACCTAATTAAAAGACCAATCATTAAGAATTATTTAAAACTAACAGAGCTAATACTTACTTTGGATTGGCTATTAAAGCTGCTCGCTCACAGTTGCCGTTAGAAAATTAAAACTTTCAACAATGATGTACTTATACAGAGAATATAAAACTTAAGGCTAGAATCAACAATATAAGTTAAAATCTAGGTAGGAATTCACAGAAATCGATTGAAAAGGTTGATTTTACGTCAAAGCTACACTATATGTTTATATTGGAATTTCAAACGCGTGTGTAACGCTTTATAATTTGGTAGCGTATCATTTCAAATTTACTGATATATGTTACAGGAAATTTTACTGGAACCTTTTTATATGACTATATGTTCTAAAATATGTTATTTTCATGCAGTTTGAATAATTTTATTTTTTCTCCAAAATCTGAGAGCGAACAGCTTTAAAACGTTCTGCATTTTTATTTGTCTCTTTATATGCATTCAGTCAGGATATGGTAAAAATAGGGCCTGTATCAACTCAATTACACGGGATAGAAATTTACCTATACACCGTATTACCCTCCAAGACGACTAAATGAGATTTACAAGGCTTGGTCTCAGTCGATATTTTAGCTCGATCGAGCTATTTCATAAATTTTGGGCAATTTTAGTGACCTTTCCTTTATATTTATCATTTAATGATTGAAATACTTAAAGGTCCGTTACTAAGACCAAATTGAAATTTCTGGAATTGTAACAGGGAAATACAGTTTGAAACTGGCTTCTAAAACTTTACAATAGCCGTGGAGTATTTCCCTGTTTGAAATACTGCTGCAGAAAAACAAGTGAATGTTTTTGTATTTCCTTAGAGTGACCTGGGTGGTCTTTTTGTCCTACTTTCACTTTATTGCATGTTGTAAACAGTCAGAAATATACGTTGCATAATTCTTTCAACTATATTTAAATATAGGCATTTTTTATTCATAAACAACCTATTTACAGCCTCTTTCTGTGAGATTTCTGGAAAATTACAAAGATATTTGAAAACTGGAAAACCTACTTTCGTTTTTGAAAATGCAAAATATAATTCATTAATTATTTTGTTAAACTCAAATTGTCAACAATATGGTCACATTCAATGCAGCATGTCATATTTTCCTTCTGAAAAGACGCCCGTTACAATTCCAGGTTTAAACGAAAATTCGATATGGTCTTAGTATTGGTCCTTTAATCTTAACGCCTGCTTTAGATTTTCTTAAAAATAAAGAAGAAACAAATTCGTGTTGTCATATTCATAAAATACAAAGATCCGTTGTCAGCATACTACATTAAATCGAGAAAGAATAACTGCAAGTAAATTTTAAGATATTTTTTTTATTTACACTGTTTCTGACAATGGCCTAGCAAAAAATAAATAATTTTTTTTAATTGCGGTGTTGCCCATTATTGTGTGACGGTAATTTAATGCTTTTTAAAACAAGTCAACAAATTAGTAATCAGGCAATGGTTAGATTAAATCCCATAAAAATGCGCAAACCCTGTTTTGCATGAAAATCTATATTTTTACGTGGCGACAATGTAAAAGAAAAATTTTAATAAGCAACAGTGCCTGTTATATTTTTCTGAGAGGAGGAGAGAGAGAGAGAGAGAGAGAGAGAGAGAGAGAGAGAGAGAGAGAGAGAGAGAGAGAGAGAGAGGGAGGGAGAGAAAGAGAGAAAATTAGGAATTCTTGTGTCTTGCATCAGGACACTACCACGACCTGACACTGGTAGGAAAAGAACACATTACCCTCCGATCCTAAGGATAATGCGCCACCACTGCGCAATAGCCGCTCCACGTTTGTAGCATTGTTTAGTGGTCCTCTTCCAAGTCAAATCATGCTCCTGTGATTAAAATGGGCCCTACCAAGGGTGTCATTTCTTTCACATTAAAATAGATAAGATAAATCTGTCTGCTAGAAACTGCAAGGCCTAGAGCCTAGATAATTAGTTTTGAACATGTTATAGTGGTCCTCTATCACGTGTCTTCAAATCGTATCCATTGAGTCAAAATAGATGTTTGAATGGTATATTTTGACAATATTTGTATAGTTGAGGTTTGGGTCGCCTTAGTCCTGACTCTGACATTATGGACAGCTGTACATCATGTGTTCGACATAAAACCATCTTGGCCCTCTTATATATATTTCTTAGACTATACCTAGATAGATATTTAGACTAACCCTAAAAATTCGGGCTAGTTTAATTAAAGCTGCTCGCTCTAAGTTGCCGTCGAAAAAAGTAAAATTAAAAAAATGACATATTAATACATAAATATCAAACTAAAGGCTACAATCAACAAGAGGCAATAGTTTTTTTAATTGCCTATTGTGATTTAGAAAATGTTGAATTATTATCCGAAACGACACTAGCATTAACAGCTGCGTACACGCATGTCATTTTAGTCATCAATAATAATTTACAATATTTTTGTTTGAACCTGAAATAAAAGTAACACAGAACAGAAAAGTTATGTACATATATTCATTGAATAAACGTATATCATTTGGGATAATTAATATTGTTATTCTATTAATAAAATGATTTCTGTAAAAGACATTTTATACGCCCACCTTTAAATATGGACGTATTATTGAATCACGCGCGACGGGGGCAGCTTACATCAACTTCATGCCTGTTGTATAACGTTCCAGAGTTGTAAGCCTTAAATTGTCATTATAAGCGAAAGTTAACATCAAATTTAATGTTGTTGGATCGACACTGTTAATAGGAGCAATATCTGGGACAGGTTCAATAATCAACACGACATGTACTCCACAGTTTTGTCAGTTGTTAGTTTTGCCAAATTAAGTCCTTTTGCTATATCCCTCGGTATTTATCTATTCAATACCAAAAGATGGTCACAATGTGAACTGGCATTATATATCGGACAGGTTCCATAGTTTACCGAACTGCCCCGGGGAGTTACAGTCTTCGAAATGCCGAAATTTTACCGTATAACTACATGTATGTCCACCTACTAATTGGAAACGTTTTTATTAGACCATCATCAGCTTTGATCACAGAATTCATGGCCAAGTTCTGCAATCGGTCAGAATGTTTAAGGCCCTGTACTAGTATTGCCATTGTAATTACAAAATGTTCAACAAATTAGAATTGCGCATTCATAAAGGTTGTAGGAAACCTATATATCATCTTTACCAAACCTAGGCAAACTTTTAATGAACATGCTACCTCTCTATAATAAGTCATTGTAGGATCAAGTCTTAAGTCATTTCCCTTTCTGCAAAGGTGACGGGCGTATTTGTTGACCTCTTTTTACTATACACCTCTAGATACTTTTGATACTTTACAGTGTAAATATCCGAATCTTATCTAGTGAAAATACTAATCTGTAAGAAATTACTGATTTCTGAAATGTCTGTCTGACATAGTTTTTCGTTCGATTTTCCTAAAGGATATACCACTGGAAAGCATACGATGTAAATTTCCATATATATGTAGTCTCCGTGATCGAGTGGTTAGAGGCGCTGACTTGACATCATTGATTCAAAGTCATGGGTTCGGGCCCTAATATAGATCATGTCTCTATATGTGAGAAAGTTGGTAGTTTCTCATGGATGATGGGGTTTTAGTAATGGTAGTCGGTAAATACGGTTGAAACGGGTGTTAAACCCCGATAAACAAACCAGCGGTTTTGTGACATACTTTTCTTTATTAACAGCAGTGACGTCCTAATTAAGGCATCAGTCAACAGTTCTGATAACAATTTCAGTTTTGACCATGTAACAATTATAGGCAGTGGCTACAAAATAATTAGTGTGCGTCAAACATAATTATTTTGTTGAGATCTTACGATACCAATGTATGTACAATATGGCTATCAAAGATCTCATTGGTAAGAAATGCGGAAATAGAGATCTGATTGGTCAGATAGCGGGTGTTGGTGGAGATTTTTTCCGATAGCAAAATCGTTCAATGGAATGCATCAGGAAAGCCATGCACTGATGGGAATTCAGGGCCTCTAAGCTTCTGTTTATACTTTTGAATGCTTGCATTAAAAAAAATCTGAATGTTATTAATGGCATTAACTGTTTCATTGTTTCAGTTGCCTTGTGTGTCACCTTAATTGGTTGTGTGTGTTTCTTCAAAGGGAATTGAATAGAAAAAATACATAGTGCAGATGCTGCTTAAATTGATATACAAATGTAGCTTACGTTAGACTTTTACGTTTCTTATACTTTTACGTTAACATTAGACAACCAGATAGAGTTGCGAACTCAAGCGACGGTTACTTCCCCTTACAGTCGGGGCCCAA
>JAFMSR010000004.1:8831804-8861248 GCA_022818135.1 Saxidomus purpurata
TCCTTCCATGAATGACAGAGTAACCATGCATACAATTTTCCATTACTTTAAACACTAAGTGTGACCTTGACGTTTTAGGTAGGGACTTGGGTCTTGCACGCCACACATCTGCTTGATGTGCTAGACATTTGTGCAAAGTTATTTCAAAATCCTTCAAAGCATAAGTTATAGTCTGGACACAAATGTATGCATATATACAGGATTCCATTACCTATAAACTCTAAGTGTGACCTTGACCTTTGTGGTAGGGATGTGGGTCTTGCACGCGACACGTCATCTTGATGTGCTAGACATTTGTGCCAAATTATTTTAAAATCCTTCAATGCATGACAAAGTTACAGTCCGGACATGAATGTGTGCATATATGCATATATAGAGGAATCCATTACATTCAAACTCTAAGTGTGACCTTGACCTTTGAGCTAGGGATGTGGGTCTTGCACGCGACACGTCGTGTTGATGTGCTAGACATTTGTGCCAAGTTATTTTCAAATCCTTCAATGCATGACAAAGTTACAGTCTGGACACGAATGTGTGCATATATGCATATATAGAGGAATCCGTTACATTCAAACTCTAAGTTTGACCTTGACCTTTGAGCTAGGGACATGGGTCTTGTACGCGACATGTCGTGTTGATGTGCTAGACATTTGTGCCACGTTTTTTTAAAATCCTTCAATGCATGACAAAGTTACAGTCGGGACACGAATGTGTGCATATATGCATATATAGAGGAATCCATTACCTTCAAACTCTAAGTATGACCTTGACCTTTGAGCTAGGGATGTGGGTCTTGTACACGACACGTCGTCTTGATGTGCTAGACATTTGTGCCAAGTTATTTTAAAATCCTTCAATGCATGACAAAGTTACAGTCCGGACACGAATGTGTGCATATATAGAGGATTCCATAACCTTCATACTCCAAGTGTGACCTTGACCTTTGAGGTAGGGATGTGGGTCTTGCACGCGACACGTCATCTTGATGTGCTAGACATTTGTGCCAAGTTATTTTAAAATCCTTCAATGCATGACAGAGTTACAGTCCGGACACGAATTGTAAGTGGGGACGGACGGACGGACAGACGGACCGTGCGATTTTAATATGCCTCCCTTCGGGGGCATAAAAACAGTTGCCCTATAAATATTTTTGTTCATTTCCTGCTGACATGGTTCTCGTACATGTCATAAGCTGCATTTCAAGACAATCTGACTCATCGTACAGAGCCTTCGTTAAGAAACAATTGATAGCAACCCATTCATTACTTATCCTTAGATAACAGAATTTCCAAATCACAGGTCTAATTCAAAAGTTATTTGTACAGAATGGTCCTTTGATGACCCTTTATCACATTGAGTAAAGTTTGGCCAAAAACGTTTTCATATGATGACGTGCATGTAAGTAAACAATGACAGAACATCAAAACTTTATTTATTTCTGACACACTATAATTAATGACAAAAGACACATAGAAAGAGAAAATAGTTTATACATTCTTTTCACACTACATACATGATATAATGTAAAACAATCATCATAAAACTTTGTTCTAAAATTCATCTACATATACATGTACATACTCAAAACCACTGCAGTATTGGTCAAACTACATCACTAAATGATAAAACATTCTTATGGACACCATTATGGCCCTTCTCATTTAGAGCAACACAACTCTATTACTGAGCTGTCATTCTCGTACATTCAGAGCATTCATTACATAATTTCATTAGTTTGTCTGAAAGGTTGGCAAACCACTGATGCATTAGGATGCTGAGCTGTCTGCTTTCTACAAACATGACAAAGTCACCAAAAAGTTACAACTTCAATCACACATAACAAAACAGAATGTCATGTACAATGTACATGCTCTTTAAGGGTTAAGAACAAAAAGGCTCTCAAGAGCTTTTAAATTTTTATCTTTGGTATTTTATATTGAATAACAACAGAGCTTTTCAGTTGAGCTGAAAGAGTGGTTGGTTAATCGGGGCTCATCAAGTCTCAGACTGCATTTCTAGCAGATAAAGAGACAGAAGACTGCAAGGTTATACAATGTACCTTATAAACATTATCTTTATTTACCTCTCGGGTATTCATTTGGTTACTTACTGGAATACTGGGTTCCTTGAAATAATGGTACTGAAATGTCGTAAGTTGCAGTTAAGGAAGCTAAGTCAGTCACGTAAAACTTCTGAAGCTCAAAAGGGTGTCAGATGGCCTCCACTAACTTTTTTGCTTAAATACCAGCGTTTCATGTGACAGAACAGTAATATCTTAGAGCTGCTCTAAGACTGACACTGTTGCAGACTTTACAGATCTGAAGAAATATATAAACTCTGCTTCCATTGCAGCAGAGAACCAATGATTGGTAGACAATGACGTGACTATGATCTCATGTTATGATCTCGTATTATGATCTCGTATTACCATATAGCTGAATACAGCTTAAAGCAAAGGCCATACAAAAGCAAAGCACATCAAATTATTATAGTCATCTTTGCTTTGACTACATAGGAATATTTAATAGGACCAATACATTCTGTACTCTGAGCACTGCAAACTATTTATACACTAAATAATAACATGCTTTGGAACTTTCCACAGTGTCAAGCTTTGGTACATGTACACTAGCACTTTATTCTCACCTACGATGTATTTTCACTGCCTTATTTTCGGCCCAAATTGCATAGATCTGGGTGACACAAGATTTAGTTATCATTTCTGGTTACCTGCCATCATCTTTAAAGGTGACAGTTTTCTGAGAAATTACCCGGTAGACTTAATTTTGAAAAAACAAAAACTCAGAGAATGACCCATTTAATATGCCGCATTTTACTTGATTGTATAACCCTTACGTTTACTTAGACTTTGACATGTTTGAAGTAAAATGACAAGATTATAAACAATGCCCCGGCTTAACACTAATCAGCACCAGACAGGACTTTGAAATGTATACAAATAATGTAGTCAGAAGCATCAAGCTTTTTTCTTTCTTTGATCCCTTTTTTTTTAAAGTATATATAATGCCTAAAAGCATGCGGTTCAAGTACAAAATGCTTGTCACTGTGAGTTCCAAAGTATAAACTGACGTTTCCTGTTCCTCAAACAGTATAAAGACAGAGTTTTGTAATTGTGCTTATTGGGTCCACCATCCTCGTTCGAGGCATAATCGGTACGACCCGATAAAGACAGAGTGAAGATAACTTATACTAAATACCAACCTGGTTACTTGGCAACTAGCAGCTTCTTTTTCTTCTGACAGCAGACACAACGATTAAACTACCGGTAACAACTTTTAGACTTCAATAAATGCACACACCAGTTGTGTATATAGTTTAATATTTTTTTTACTTTGGCAAGATTTTAGTACTCAATAGTTTTTCATTAAAATATCATATTAATATTGTAAGATTTGAATATTAAGTGAGATGCTAGAAAATAAGGGCAGATATATACCAGACTAATTGCACAGGGTCAGTCTGTCAAGTACTGTACTGCTAGTGTAAACATTGTACTGAAAGTAAGTTTTTAGCAGAAATCTTAACACTTCCTCAAAAGGCTAAATTTGGAACATTTACTGGATAAATTTGAAGCTTCATAAATTTGTTTGTTTGTGTTAATGGTATTATTAAACGTCTGTTTTCCACAGTATTTCAGTGGTGTAAAGGTTAACAGAACTTTGATCTAACCAATTATTTCCTGGAAAGGGACAGTACTTAAATATTTAGACCCTACTATATGGTTACTAACTGCCAACTCTGTCATTATAGCGTAAGGTCATATATAGCTTGGGCTACGACCCATGACCCTAAAATAGTAAGTAGAGTAACTGCATGAGGATAGTAACTGGTTAAAACGTCAACACCGTTTAATTACATTATTTTAAAATTCTACCAGACTTTCAATGCAAATCATGTAATACATGTAATGAAAATATTTTTATACATTTTGAGTTTCACGTTCATTGTTCTCAACAAAGGAGTACATTTTTGTATTTTGTTATTCTTTAGTTTACAGTCTATGTGAAATGGTTCTGTCTTTGACTGACCTACAACTTTAACCCCAAAATTGAGAACACAATAAAAACCTTTCACAGACTTGCAAGACAAGGCATAATGGCAGACAAACAGCTTGAATCAAACCCTTGTCCATTAAGTGTCTCCCTGGCAACAAACTTACATAGTTACAATACATTTTATTTCTCTCTGCTGGACATTTATGGAGGTGACAGACTCTTGAGATTCTGCAAATTTTCTCTACTTTAGCAGGTATTTTCACTACTTAACATATTTCTTATTTCTTCTTGAAAATACAAGTCAACACATGAAGAGTATACATTTTCATTTTCTTTATTCTCATAAATAAATATAATATAAAATTAACTGCTAAATATATCAGAAAGAATAATTTATAACACAACATATGTTACGAGAGTGCATGTTTTTAGGACGTTGGGAATAATTGTATCCAAGAAGATAACAAGGGACATACATGTTGATACATGTACCTTTTACAATTTACATCTCAAATATGATGGTATACATTCAAATAAATTAATCAACACTATAGTCTCTTTCCTGTTAACACAAAATGTAATTTATTTAAAGGTACAGCTCGGCTGGTTTTAAGCAGAACACAAAATAATTTAACACGTTTAATGCACAAGGTATTATATAACAGCCTCTGATATGACTGTAAAGTATGACAGAGTACAGAGAACTGAAAAATACCGTCTTTGCATCATTTATATTATTGCAAATCGAAGCACTGGTGAATATTAAGTACTTCTTCACACAGGGCTTTAAAACTCTTTGCCCTCTAATCAGCTTCCATTAGATAACTCTTGATTTTGTAACAACACATTCATGAGCAAGTCTCAACTGAATAAAACTAGAGCTATCACTAAATGTGATTAATACCCCCAAAAGGATTGCTTTATAAACTGAAGAAGTTCGTAGTAACATAATACCTTGCAAACAAACTAAAAAGAGATATTGTTCTTACGGTCACACGATTAACCGAAATACCGGAATACTACCGAAATACCGGAATACCCGAGAAAAAAAGTAATATCTTACAATCTATGTATTTACGTATATTATTTGATCATGACATGTATTAGGAAGAAATTTTGTAAATCATTGAATTATCAGGTTGTAGTTTGCGTATTTTACCGTGAAATATTCAGGTTGTATATTCAAGCGATCCGCCATTTTCAAAGCAAGACTCGCGGTGCCAAACATCAAAGGAACAGCGCAGAAATCATGGAGACAAATATTTTTATCAAACGATACCGGAAAAATTCAAATACTCACTGAATTAAATACAAATCTCATTAAACTGTCTGACCAGTATTACTCGACGTTTCTGAAATATTGATCAAATGTTTTGTTTTTCTTACTTGAATCGCCGACGGAGAATTGCATACATCCACATACTTATTTTGCGGGAATCGAAAAGTTTCGTCAATTGTTACCACACATTCTTACCATTGACGTGCTCTATCTTAGGGACATGCACATCATAGTTTGTGTGCAAAAGTTCTGCTTTTCACAGCCGATATGGTATATTCGACGTGAACGCTGCTTTGTACGATCAGTAACACGAATCACGCATATACTGGAAATGCGCATTTAAAAGCATTTTAGATACGAAATTAGATAGATTGTCAAACTATTAGAAAGACTTTATTGACATAAACATTTTATTTTATTATGCTCTCACACATGGCTCCCTGTTGAAAGTCAATTTATTCAATAAACTGAGAAATTTATATGTACGTATTTTCATTTTGTACCCAATGCTGCAACATTTCCCGTTTCGAATATATTTTCCTATGACGATGAAATTATCATGTTTTCATAACAATACCGTAGCTGGAAAACATCGTTTCATACTGTATCATTGTGGTTAAGTACTTCAGAAAAATAAGCGTCAATGAAACAGAAAACATAAGTCTACATAAGTGAACATGTTGCAGATCTCTAAAGTTCAATTGACAAGTGCCACATTAATTAAAAATGTCCAACGGTCGAAATTATTATCAAAAATCTCAATTTCTCATAAGTTTCCCATACGAGTACACATGCCGAATCTTTCATATTTTCCAAATGTTCTAGTACGGATCGTATATGACAGATAGCTTCTGCCGAAAGTTTATCAAAATGAATTTTCGACTATTGACTACGCAAAGGCATAATTATTTTTTCAATATCTTGTCTCAGTATGTGCACTGTATGACTGTATGCTATAAACAGTGTAATCATGTTTGATGCAATAAAGATATTATTTTATTTTGCTATACATGTATATTTTACAACCTTTAAATAATTAATGTATCATAATTCAGGTGCACCTTTCATACATTTTTTGTACATGCGTCCGTTATAAAACTACAGATGAAACTATTTAAAGCTCTTATTAGTAGCAAATACGTTTAAGTATCATATCAAGTGTACTGAAGACATAAAAAATGATTTTAAATCCGAAAAAAATTACTTGTTTATTGCTAGCCAGCAGCGCTTAACGATTTTAAAAATCTTGATATTTCATTTACCCCTAAGGTAAACACATTTACTATTAATTAATCTGTTTATCGTTTGGTTATTCCAATCAACACTTGTGTATTGCTAATCAGCATGTTTAACAAAGGTTGGGGCATCGCTGGCAGGCTTCCACGTTGATTATCTGTCATCACCTTTGATTAACTTGACTCTTTAAAAAAGCTGTCTCGTAATTCAGTTTTCAAAAACCTGTTTGAGGTACATGTATAGTAGGTCTAAATGTAAGTCAAGCTAATGATTAAAACACGCGGTTAATTTGTTGTTACGACTTATTTTAATTTTAAAATATTCCAACTGGCCAGTCTGTTTGTAACATGAATATAAAGAAGCAAGTTTATGCTTAAAAAAAAAAATTCTGCGGCGAGGTAAATGAAAAGTTATGCAGCAACGAACACTCAGCTTGCAATGACGTAATTACTATGGCATATACACATGACATTGTTGTGTAGGAACATTTGATTGTCGGCATCTTTCGAGTTCCCGCACAAAATATTCCCGCCAAATACGAGAAAGCCACGTGCTTTCAATCGAAGATACGCCGCAGTGCAGGTCTAATAGCAAGCATGTTAAAAATTGATAAATATTAAATAATTTGCTGTTCTCATTCTTTTCAACTTATGAGGGAAACAGAAATGCCTTGCAAACCAGTTTTGTGTTATTCAATGCATGTATTTAAAACTCTCATGTACGATTACACCTGACTTTCAACAGAATCCACGAGCATTATGCTGGTTCGTACTCACTTTTAATTTCATTTGAATGCTAGAAGTAGCCCTTAATTTCATTTCAAGAATATAAACTTTTGTATAGATGTATATACTTTAATGACCAAGCGAGAAAAGGTTATAGAATGACGTCAGTAAGTTGGAAAGTGAAAGTACAAACGTGCAATTTAATATACGACATTAACGGGAAAAAGCACAAAGTAAAGACTGAATATTTCATCTTTCATGACATATTTTCGAAAAATATAATAGATACAGCATACAGGTGATTCTTAATTCATACTTGTGTACATTATTGATTTTTGCGGGTATTCCGGTATTTCGGTAGTATTCCGGTATTTCGGTTAGTCGTGTGACCCTTGTTCTTAGAAGTTCCTCTCATTGTGCTTGACCATTGTATGAAGTTGTATTGAATTCCAACTAGTAGTTTTCGAAAAATGCTCCAGACAGGGAAAAGTAACAAAGGGCAATAACACTGTAATTAGTCAAGATGGATTTATGGTTCCTGTGCACTGCACTTCCTCTCACTGTGCTTGACCATTGTATGAAGTTGTATTCAATTCCAACCAGAAGTTTTCAAGTTATGCTCCGGACAAGGAAAAGTAACAAAGGGTAATAACTCTGTAATGAGTCAAGATGGAGTTATGGTTCCTGTGCACTGCACTTCCTCTAAATGTACTTGACCATTGTATGAGGTTGTACTGAATTTCAACTAGTAGTTTTCAAGTTATGCTTCGGACAAGGAAAAGTAAAAAAGGGCAATAACTCAGTAAATATTCAAGATAGAGTTATAGTTATTGTACACTGCACTTCCTCTGAGTGTGGTTGATCATTGTATGAAGTTGTATTGAATTCCAACTAGTAGTTTTCAAGTTATGCTCCGGACAAGGAAAAGTAACAAAGGGCAATAACTCTGTAATGAGTCAAGATGGAGTTATAGTTCTTGTGCACTGCACTTCCTCTCAATGTGCTTGACCATTGTATGAAGTTGTATTGAATTCCAACCAGTAGTTTTCAAGTTATGCTCCGGACAAGTAAAAGTAACAAAGGGCAATAACTCAGTAAATACTCAAGATAGAGTTATAGTTCTTGTACACTGCACTTCCTCTGAAAGTGCTTGATCATTGTATGAAGTTGTATTGAATTCCAACTAGTAGTTTTCAAGTTATGCTCCGGACAAGGAAAAGTAACAAAGGGCAATAACTCTGTAATTAGTCAAGATGGAGTTATGGTTCTTGTGCACTGCACTTCCTCTCAATGTGCTTGACCATTGTATGAAGTTGTATTGAATTCCAACTAGTAGTTTTCAAGTTATGCTCCGGACAAGGAAAAGTAACAAAGGGCAATAACTCTGTAATTAGTCAAGATGGAGTTATAGTTCTTGTGCACTGCACTTCCTCTCAATGTGCTTGACCATTGTATGAAGTTGTATTGAATTCCAACCAGTAGTTTTCAAGTTATGCTCCGGACAAGGAAAATGCAACAGACCGCCCGACCGCCCGACCGACCAACCACCGGGTGACTCCTATATACCCCCCTAAACTTCGTTTTGGGGGTATAATTATCAAAAATTAAAGTACTGCAATATTCGAATTTACACTTTTACCATGTTTACAGTAAACAAATTAACAGAGCGACAGGGATACTCTGACATCAACTGAATGCAAAGATTGCATTTAACCCGAGGACCAAAGTGTTGTGTATGGTGCTCCACAATTTTTTTCGTTTGATAAGTATGACCTTGCACTGTATGCTAACAGGGGGTTTTCTCACTTCAGGGAAAGGGAGGGGGAGCAAAGTTTGAGTAAAAATATATCAATCAGCATTTGCTGCATTGGGGAGAAAAAACTCACAACACAAAAATGTAAATCCTGAGGCTAAGTTAATCTTAGAGGAAAACTGCATAAACTTTTTAAAAGAAATTTTCAGACAGGATGACACTTGTCTATGAACAGCCCCTGCTATGGAATGAAAGAGCTCTGACTGAAGACCTAGGAGGTGTTGTGTGCAACATATCTTCCTTTAATCCTATGATACTCTGTAATTATGCGTGGTTTAGTTGGAATTCCATTTTACAATAATGAATTTATTGCCAACAGACAAATTATCCAAAATGAACTTGCGGACAAACAGACAGACAGTGCAGCTTCTATATATATATATATTCCTGCCTCTGTGTCTGCAACTGTACTACAGATCAAGTTTGGTGAAAATCATCACGACAAATTCCGTCTTCCAATTACATTGTATGTCATACATATTTTGTAATATACTTTCATGCAAATTTCGTCTTACAAGTATATCATACATGTATATTGTGCTATTTTGACACTGGTACATACGAGTACATAATGCATATGTATATGTAAACTGTATAGCCCTACCTACAACATTGCACAAAGCCTTTCTTTCTTGTGTCTTTCATACTCTTTATCAACACAATAGCAATCATATATTTATGATCAACTCTCTAGGTACATGGCCCGGTGATGGACCTATAACAACCAATTTGTATACCAAGGAACAGGAAACAATACCTTAAGTAACTATTCAATGCAAGTAAAGAAATTAGCTTTTTAACTGTGATAATTGTGCAATTAATAACTAAGAAATTACCATACATTACATATGAAAACATACATGTATCGGCAGCCAAACTATTGTAGCATTTAGCACATTTGGTGTACAGTAAGAAAAGTTTGTATTTAAAACATTAGAGACTTGTAGAGCTTTGTAAATAGGGTACGAGACTCAGGTAAGGCAATCATGTACGTTCATAAAAATAAGCTCTAGTTACATGTGTTACAAACTGAAAAGATTTCTTTTAACATGTTTAAAGCCTCAGCAAAACATATATTTTATGTAAATGCAGAAGAAACTAAAGGATTTATTCTACTCATATACTGTATGCCTTCACATATCATGTGTTCACCAAAGAATCAATAAAGCTATTTTTATATGCATATCAGAAGTCTGTCTTGTGAGTGTATAAATGTTACCATACCAAAAAATACCAATACCAAACAATGCCAAAATGGCCAATTATATCCAAAATTTTACTTTGCAGTTGCACATTGTCAGTGATTGTTGTATTTGACAATTTTATTCCGTTTAGAAATATATTCAAACTTCTGATTGCATTTCTGTAAGTAAAATATATGTACAGCACATCTTAAATGGAAAGAGCATGACATAATTTATCATTTTTACAGACAGGATTATACAATTCAAAAAGATTTCAAATTCTAAAATTTGCAAATTCAAAAATTTATTTACATGATGAAAGTAGTTTTATCTTAGCATATATTCTGAAGCAAAGTTCTTTCCATACAAAGATGTACTGTGATGTCACTTTGCTGTTCTCATTCAGTTTTAGGCATCTCCTTAACACATCAAAGAAAAGAAAATTATAAACTTACTTTAGACAAAATGTTAGAGATGCTTGAAAATCTCTTGAAAAGCATCAAAATTAACTTAACAACTTGTGTCTGCCTGTTATGGCTATGGTTAGAAAATCATTATATTTTTTTAACAACTGCTATCCTCAATGATAAAGCAAAGTGACAAATCATAGGCAGAAAGATGAACTAAAGCACTTACTGTAGCCTGTCTGGTCACCAGTTTCACTTGCAGCACCATCGCCGACACCAGTGGTGCCTGGCATCTGACTCCAAGAATCCCCTGACACAGATGATTTCCCTGGCTCTACGCCAGTTATTTCTAGTTCCATTTCATTTTCAGTAATAGGCTCAATCTTAATGCTTGTTGCTGCAGCAGACTCCTCATTTTCACTAACTTGTTCAGTAAAATCATCATCGTTTTGAATATCACTTGTATCACCGCTGCCTAGATCTGCTGAACTCTGTGTATGACTAAGTTGTATAGCTGTTGGTAATGAAACACTTGTGGTAACAAAGTTTGTGCTGTCTGAAGAACTTACACTCTGCTCACTTGATTCTAATTTCACATTGACACTAGAACTGTCTTGTCCGTTTGTTCTTAAAGCTTGAGAAGGCGCTCTGTGAATATCCGGGGCGCAAACGAGTTTACAGGGCTTTCGTCTCTTCCTGCTCTTTGAAGTGATACTGGTTGTAGTTTTGGACGTTTGTGTGACAGCCCCTGTGAGGGTGTTCCCCTGTCACTCTGACCTGAATGTGGACGTTGATAGTCAGGACGCTGATAAGGTGATGACCTTGTCTCAGCTGTTTTCTTTTTGTGATGGCCTGTAATATAGACGTAATATTTCACTGCCTTGCCTTCTAGAAACAGTTTCTTAATGCCCAAACATTACTGAACATTTGTATTGAAGAAGGAAGACCTCCTGAAGACCAAACCTTTTAGCCAAGGTCATAAACTTGAACTTGGAGCATCCATGAAAACAGTAAACAAAATTTAAAGTGTAAATGCATAAATGGGACGTTTCTAAACAACAAATGAAAACAAATTAACAATTTAGTAGAACTTAACACAAGACAGGTCTAATATTCCTATCACAATGATTATATTCACTTTTCAAACATGTGAAAGACAAACAAAATGGAGGCAAGATCATTTCACTGATGCCGAAATTTAAAAAACAGCCCTACTGTTACATGTTTACATTTTGAGTATTGGAAAGTACTACCAGTACACTGTAGATTCAATTTTTTCGTGAATTTCACAACACTTTATGAAATTCAAAGAATTAACAATTTTCTGATTAACCAGGGCTTTCCTTAAAATGACTGAAAAGTTCAAAACTGAGAGATAATGGCAAATTTTACGATCAACATTGATCACAGATCATTTTCTAAGTTTTGAAAAAGGGCTATAATTAAATTTACATGTAACAAAAAGGCACTTACTTTTAAGGCAGAAGGCTAAGAACTGAGACTTAATTTCGTCTCTTCCATCAAGGAATCCCTTTCCCGTATTTGAACCAAGATGCGACAGTGTACCATCATGTATACTAGCCGTGAGTATAATTGTCTCCTCTCCCGTGTGATCAGACAACTGCTCAATCTGTAAAAAGTTTTTAAGATATATTTTCTGTTCTATTACATTTTTATCACTTCAAATGTTTAAAGTCCCAGGATCTTTTTGAATTTACTGATTTTGTAAAATAAATATATACTGGTAGGATAATGATAGAATCATGTTCTATTCACTCTTAAACAATGTTGACATATTCATTTCTTTTGTATTCGAGCCTTTCTCTAGAGACATGAATAATAACTTGAAACAATTTATGGTAATCATTTAAGTTATTTTTGAATAGCTAAGTTGAGTTATGAGTTTGGTACAAAATGTAACTTAAAACTAGGGTTGGCAGAGTATTGCCTGCCGGGTTTTCCCACCCGGGAAAACCCAGACTGGGCAATATCCCTAAAATAGGCAGTCCTGGGTAATATTTTTTTTTTTTAAACTAAAACATGATTTTTTTCAACTGTACTGGTGTTTAATTGCCTCATTTAACTTTCAATATGTTACATTAGAATGAGTACATACATGATGTATTATAGTGTATTATGAATATGTTTGGATGTAAGAATCTGATAACTACACAAATTTTTGTTTTTTATTCTAAACTTTGAAACCTTTTTTACATCATGTGTACATTTCCCATTTCAATTTAAAGCAGACTTAACCACAAACTGACATGTATTATTAACTACCGGGTACATAGTCACTGTCTCTGATTCATATCAAGTAATATTGTACATTATTAAACAGTGATTACCAGTCTAATTCCTCTTTTCCCCTCAGTATTCTGTAACAAAACACTAACTTTGCACATTTCTGAATGCCCAATTTGTTTCTGAGATTGTTCTGGATCAAACCAAAGTTTGAAAAGATCCTTTCAATTGAGGCAGAACTTGCAAAAAGACACAGCATTGGATCAATAGCACTAGATTTCTCTACACTTGACCACCATACCATTAGTATGTATTCAGATTTGAAAGGGGCTATTGTTAACATATGGTTCATATATAATGTCAAGCTGAAAACCTATTCAATGCAGAGTTTGAGTTCCATCTTTAACTGTTATCTCCTCACCTGTACCAATACTCCCATGCTGTTTTCACGGTTAATCATTACATAATAGACAATACCCTGGGGCAGATGTGAATTCCACAGGTACAGGTGACTTCGATTGTGTCTTTAAGTAGGGATAAAGATGTCAGCCACACAACATTTTTATTTCCCAGTATTACCCAGTAAAACCCAGGTTTTCCTAGTATCACAAATGTACCTGCCGGGCTGGGTAATATGATAAAAGCTGGGTTTTATGCCAACCCTGCTTTAAACAGTTACACCCCTGACTACTTAAAATTTTATTTCTTCAAAAAATTTCCAATAATCTGGCCTAGTCGGGTTTTGTGTCCAAGATTCAAACTTGATATATAAATTTATAAAATCAAGAAAAATCACTCTCGTCAATTTTCATGACAATGTACGAAAAACATTTCACAACCATACATGTACATCAAAACAAGGAACTCAGTAACTTACAAGCAGTTGTATTTGTGACTTGACCACTGACTTGAGTATCGCCTTGTAGCCTGGTATATCCTTTAGCACATCCAAGTCTGATGACATCCCTGACATTGTGGATTCATACACTCTCTTGACCCTTAGTTTCTTAAAGTTTTCCTGGCTTGTTTCTGTACAAAAGTTGACTTGAAAGTCGGTTCCCCACGGGAAGTCAGCTGAGGTATTTTCTCATGTCACAGGCACTTTCTTTTTCTCGTTAAAAAGTTGCATATAAAAACTCTTCCTGAAATGAAAAAGTTCATTCAAATCTTCTGCGAAATCCAAGTAAGAACATTGAATAAGAGGGACAAGATGGTCACTACATGTATAACCCTTTCCTGTATGATTAAGTTTTAAAGACGAAATGGCGGGAATATTTATATGATGTGCATGTCCCCAAGTTGGTGCGTCAATGGTAAGAATTTGTAACAATTGACGTTACATTTCCGCAACTGTCTGTTGGCGATTCAAGTCATGAAAGTTAAAGAAACCGCATTGCATCATGTACTGCCATGAATTGTTACACATATCTAGAACTGTCACACTGTGACACTGTAACGCCAAATTATTTAATTTAATTAGGCTACACTTCTAGCATACAGAATCAACAAGAACACAGCATAAATTTGGTTAGAATTAGCTAAAACAACTTCAGCGTACCCGGTTTATATGCTTGACCGCACCTGACAAAAAACAAAAATAGCAGCATTTAGAGTTTTGAACTGTTGAAAGCTAGAACTAGGTTAGTACAAGGTCTTTCAAGTAGTATGGTCCGGAAACAAGCGTAATACGATAAATAACCTTCCTCGGATCACGTGACAAACATCCGGGTACCCGCAATTTTGGAAAAAGAAAGAAAATATTGATACTTAAAGTCTTTATATCTACGTATATCTCGATATTTTACCAATCAATTTGACCAACAAAGTGATCCTTAATACAATATATATGCATTCCCTTTTCATTACATCATATTATATTTTACCGATGTTTCGTTTTAGATGGATTTAGGCATTGGAAAGTTGACCTCATACAAACGGGTTTTTTCACAAATGACCAAAAGCCGAAAACCGACCTAATTTTAGCGCTTCTTTCCTACTTGCATGGTGTTCATAAGATTGATGTAACATCTTTTTCTCATAGATTTAAGTCTAATGTTCGTCTGTTATGACTTAGATTATCGTATTTCACCCGTATTTTAATTTTTTGGGACGGTTAGATCCGTTCAAAATCTAAAAATGGCGTCAATGGTGATTTTTTTTTGCGATACGGTGATATTTTGTGCACAGGTTTTCACTATATATTTAGGGTCAAATGATGGAAAATTGTTAATTAAAATGTAAATTAAGAGTTATTTTTCAAGGGATATGAATTAGATTTTCGTTTTTTTATTTGATAACATAAAAACGTACAGTTTTGTAAGACCAATATCGCAAGTCAAATTACCATCCATCGCTAAAACACGCAAGAGGGAATAGCATGGACCGTGTTTAACTCGCGTTAAAGATAAAAGTTAATTATATATAGAGGATTTAATTTCACAGTTTTACAGGAAATTTCATCAGCTTTCCAATTATACCATTTTTTTTATTAAATGTGGTATTTAAATGACACAATGACGGGTAGTTTTGCATACAACTATCAGACATATACCAGTTTACTCGCTCGGCGTGATAAATGCACGGTGTGATAAATGCTTACAAGTAAAAATCGATAACCGAGACAAGATTATCAGTACGATAAGACATTTATAGAGGGCGTTTCCGGACCATACTATCAAATCAAATTTTATTTCATGTCGGTATATCAGTACAATAAACATTAGCTATATGCATACTGGTTTCTTTCAATTGATCGGACAAAATCGGGACCTTTTTCTAAATAATTCTGCCATTATTGTAGATAGAAACACAAAATTTTCACACAACAAACTTCGGTCTCAGCTGTACGCATCCGTAAAATTTGCGGAGGTCACAAAATATGTTTTCTAGTTCAATTCGAGTAAAACAATAACCAATGAAACGTCCCCAAAATATGCAACGTCCGTTCAATCATCCGGACAATATTTTATATGTGTAAAAAGTCTGTTATTTCATCAGAATTTGTTCTTTCTGGTTGATTTTCTCACATTATGCTTTGTACAGCTAAAAGTAAACAAGTGGCATTCCCATAAAAAAGCAACTGGTTACTATTTATAGCATTAATCCTGAAACGAGGTCCGTCATGGTTGCATTGATTTTGGTTCTAATGTACTAAATGTGTTATGTAATTAGTGTTTCCTGCAGGATCAGAAAGGGGCATGGCGTTTTTGTCTAAAAAGGGCACTTCTGACGCGCGGCTATGTTTAAAAAGGGCACTTTTGTTTTCTCATGTACATAAGGGCGGGATCACTTTGTCATGTATATTAAAGCCTTGTTTATATGACATAATCTGGCTTAATTTATTGCCATTGGGCTTAAGAATTTCTAGATCCTGAGGAGAGGGCCTCAAAACAAAATGTAAACCTTCCCCTCACCCCCTTTGAGTTTTTTTCTAGAGAAGTATTTTTTAATAATACTTCATGTTTACATGTAGAATATGATACACCCATGGCTCCCACCTTGTCGAGTTTGTTAGATTAGACCAATTTTAATGGTTTTGTGTATTTGTCTCTGTTTATCACATATTTTCGCGATCCCGTTATCGCCGATTTTCGGCCATTTATTTTGACTTTTTACCGACTTTATCACTGTTTCGATGATAACAATTGTCATCAGCCGACGGTACGATGAACATTTAATTTAAAATAAAATTATTCAAAAACATAACATGGAAACCTCTTGCTTTCCTTCTCTTCTAAATTATATGCGTTTACGGAAGGTAAGATTATAGAAGAAAAAAACAAATAACGAGTCGGTCATATATGTACAGGTAATTATAGAATAATGATTGAAAAAAATTGAAAAGAAAATATACTGATAATTTTCAATTTAGCGAGATAAACAGAAAAAACATGTGTTGTAAACTAAACAATTCATAAGTGTCGTCATTAAATGAAGTTTTCACACTCTAACTATACTTTTTGACCAACAGATTAATTTTAATTTGCCTCTAGCGAATCAAACATATTGATCAGCAACGTTTTCACTGGACGCGGGACGCTGTGATTGACAGGTAATATTCAATATAGAAGTTCATGTAGGCGGATCTAACGTGACTATTATTATCGAGAGGCGGAGCACACGTCTGCCGTTCGGATTATCGATTTAATTCGGCGGACATGGTGTGTATTAGAGGACGTGTTGACACTTTTATTTTAAGGATTGTCGGTAGGCGGAGCACACGTCTGCCGACTGTTTAGGATTATCGATTTAATTCGGCGGACACGTGCGTGTATTCAGGGCGTGCTGGCAGTTTCATTATTAGTAAAACGGGCGCGGTGGCGGTAAGGGCCTTTGATCGAGGCAGGATGGCGCATGGCCGGCCATCAAAAGGGCAGGACGGCGCTGCGCCATCCAAAAACGGTCTAGCGGAAACACTATGTAATGCTTTCAGTATGAATTTGACGAAGACTATCTACTTTTTAAGATTTAAATATTAACTTTACAGTTTGAATGGCTTTCCCCATTCCCAACTGATAAAATTTTAACGAAACTAGTGTTGAAACGGAATGATAGTATCGCTATACATCTGCGCAGGTGCGCATGTGCATTGATATATTAAGTCCCCACGTGACAATGGCCGTCTGCAATTAAAACATAATGCAAGTGCGGTACATATATATCAAATTTATTAATGTTGTTCACCTAAGTGATAAGTTGGCTACACTGTCACAGAAACGGAAAGCGTCTTCATGATTCAGGTATCCTCATTTCACGTCGGATCAAAGGATAACTGTTTAATGACATGCAAATTGAAATTGTCCGGATGATTGAACGTCCGGTTAACATGTAGGATACCAGTAGCTATTGACCGACTGTAAGACCTTGGTTAGTATTAGACAAGTGGTTTGAGAGATGTAGTTTGAAGCAATCATTGATGATAAAAACAGGACGACAGACATAGCGTGGTCCGAATAGCTCACCATCAGGTGAGCGAAAAACTCATAGCATTTGTAATAAGGGGAAGTAACCGCCCGGAGTCTCCCCACCCATTTAAAAATCATGACCTACTTTTCCGTGCAGAGGAAACGCCGTCAATGGCTGGACAATTACGTGTGTAATCGATAATATCTTGCATCAGCTGAACGGTTTGATGTAGTGTTCTAATAATGAGATTATGTTTTTCGTAAATATCTGCAAGTTTCTTTTTTTGCTCCTAATCGATTTTGAAATTGAACCACCTGCACAAATATTCCTTTGTCCTTGAAGAGCATCAAAGGGAGGTACGGGAGCTTTGCTAATTCCGTTGAACCGTATTGTTTCCGTACACTTTTAGTTCTGCATCTACATGGTCCAAATACTGGCACTTTAACAACGAAAGGTGGAGTGCGCAATACAATTTGAAAGAAAAAGAACAATGTTACTTTGTTAAGCTGTTCTTAAAAGCTTCGACTGTTAATGATTCATCTAGTCCATTCCACGAGTGTTACTGCCCGGATCTGACGTTTGTTTTGTATCGGAGTGAAATATTCAGAAGAGGGTATGGCTGGCACCAGCCCCTGTGTCACCTTGTAGAGGAAAGTTAGCCTCATTTCTTTTCTTCTGTCTTGAAGTGTTTGTAGATCTAAATTTGTGAGCATGGTGGAAATCGCCACAGGGTTACGAGATTTAAAGTATTGTGAAATGAACCGAACACCACGTCTCTATACTCTTTCCAGTTTATCCACATCAGCCTTGGCATATGGGTCCCATATGATAGCTCCGTATTCCGGGGTATATCGGACTAAGGAGATGTATGCATTTTTACGGCATTTCTGAGAACAATGGCACAGGTTTCTTCTTAGGAGACCAAGTGTACTAGCCCGGCTACAGATATTACCTATATGAACGCTCCATTTCATGTCATTTGATATCATTAAAGCTGCTCGCTCTCAGATTTTCTTATAAAAAAGTTCTTCAAACTGTTTGTAAATAACGTATTTTAGAATATATGGTCATATAAAAAGGCTCCAGTATAATTTCATGTCACGTATATCTCTAAATTTAAAAAGATACGCTACCAAATTCAAAAGCGTTGCAAACGCTTTTGAAATTTTAATATAAACATATAGTGTAATGGTGCCGTGTAACCGACCTTTTCAATCGATTTCTGCAAATTCCTACCTAGATTTTTGCTTACTTTTTTATTCTAGCCCTTATAGTTATATATTTATGAATAAGAATTGCAATTTTTGTGAAAAATATTTTTTCAACAGTAACTGAGAGCGAGCAGCTTTAATCCTAGGTACGGATTTTTATCTACTGATTAGAGAGTATGTCCATTGAGATAATAGAAATAAGGTGTTTTACATTTAACGCGTAGGAGGTAGCATTTTTCAGCGTTGAATTTCATTCCCTACCGATCTGCCCATTTTTCAAGGTTTTTAAGATCTTGTTGTAGAGCGATTTTATCTTGTATTGATCTAATTGGTCTATATAGCCAACAGTCATCTGCAAATAGTCGTACTTGCGAAGTCACCACATCAGGAAGGTCGTTAATGTGGCATAAGAATAATAGAGGCCCGAGGACTGTACCTTGAGGGACTCCGGAGTCCACTGTAGCTTCCCCTGAAGATTCTCCATCAACAAAGACCCTCATGTGGCGGGTACACAGGAATGAGCTGATCCAAGTATGTAGCTGGCCCCTAATACCGTAGTTTTCCAATTTACCAAGTAATTTGCAATGTGGCACGGTATCAAACGCCTTTGAAAAATCCAATATAATAATGTCCGTTTGCCTGTTTTGGGTCAAAGTTTTTTACGCAAGTCATCAATGGTCACAGCTAATTTTCACAAGTTTCACATGAATGACCGAAGCGGAAAATGTGATTTAAGTTGGTGAGCACCTGGTGTTTATTCAAATGTTTTAGTAAGTTGCTACAAACTATGTGTTCTTGCATCTTGGATAGGACTGATGTTAGTGAAACCGGCCTATAATTTTCAGCGAGACGTCTATCACCCTTTTTAAAGATTGGAGAAATGTTAGCATTCGTCCAGTCCGGCGGTAGTTTTCCTGAATCAAGTGATTTCTGGAAAATTTTGGTGACACTTGGTGCCAGTTTTGTAGCAGATTCCTTCAGAAGCCTATTACGGATATTATCTGGTCCTGCAGCCTTAGAAATATTAACTTTTTTTTCAAAAGTTTTTCAACTTCTTCTTATTGAACTTCGATGTTCGGAATAGGATGTTGAGTTCTTCTAGATAAAGATGTGAGTTTCTCTTTTTTTTTCTTGCGAAAACTGAACTAAACTGTTTAAATAAGATTTCAGCTTTAGAAGTACTATCACTATGTAACTTTTCTTCACTTTTCATGGGTGATACACCGATGTTCTCCTGTTTTTTAACTTAAAGTACCCCCAGAATTCGGCTTTCCTACGTGCGCGTTTACATTCTTTCTGGAAGGCAGGGTAGTTAGTCCAAATTCCAGTTTTCTTAGCTTGGTATTGTAACCGTTGTTTGCGCTTACTCATTTTCTTTAGTTTTTTATTCATCCATGGAACATTGTAACGGTTTTAACAGTTTTTGAAAATACAAACTCTTTAAGTAATTTAAAAATATCTTAAATGTTTCCCACAATGTATCTATTGAATCAGTAATAGTTGACAGTTTTTCTATCTTACTTGATGTAGACCGTAATCCTGACTTAATTTCATTCCATTCAGCCTTTCTGAATATATAGCGCTTTTTAGGCTTCTGCACATTAAATTGCGGTTTAGTTAAAGTCACTTACTATCATATCATGATCTGAAAGCCCAGATGTACTCACTGAGCTCTTTACCAGCGATTAGTTGGTAGTGAGAACTAAATCTAGAAGGTTTTCGCCCCTGGTTGGAATTTGGTGAACCTGAGTCAAGTTGAAGTGCTGGACTGTGTCCAATAATGCTTGTTGTACATGTCTATCGCTGGCACATGTACTAGCTGTAAATGTACCTAAATACATTCCAGGACAGTTGAAGTCACCACACAATATCACTAGTTCAGCCGTATTGTTTCCGTACACTCTTCAGGCAAGTTGTAACACTTCAAAATATACTAAAAGGAGTAACAACTGCATTACCAAGTCCCATCAATGTACATGTAAACATGTAATAGGTATGGCTCAAAACCGAAGGTGAAGGCCACATGTTCTGTTTGCATTCGTTGATGTTCTTGAGATGTGTGTGGTCCAATTTACTGAGGTATTTACTATTGTCTACACCAAGTTATTTGCGTCCTTAACTGGGGAAATGTTTGACCATGAAGCTTAAAAAGGAGTTGAATGAGTTATTGAATATTAAATGAATAAGTATTCTTGGCTTCGCCGTTACGTCATACTGGTTAGTTAGGTTGCTCGGTAAAAGGTGAAATCGTGGACTTTGACGTTTTGTTTTTAACATGTTTGATGGGCATAATCGTACACGACTCGAGCTCAAAAAATGGAATGCATGATTTGTGATTAAATTCTACATGCATACAGCATAGATCAACTTCCAATATGGTCTCGCCTATCTAAAATATTTGTATTGGAAATGCAAATTTGTTCACGTGCAAAGGAAAGGATAAACTTAAGATTAGTTTAAATGATGAATTGCTAACCTATGGCTAAATTACCACCATCAATTGTAAGATTGAGAGTAGAAACTTGCAAAATATTTAAACATGTGTTTAATGTTTGTGTTTGTTCACTCATATATGTACCGTATATAAATATTTTTTAAACTTTGCACAGACATTAGTACTATTCTAACACCATCAGTTATAAAGAGCTATCTTACAGCTAGCTTTCGTTATTCTAATATTCTCTAGGTACCTCTATAGTACGAGATAAAACTTATTCTGTGCCTGCTTTATGGAATATTCTCTCAAAAATAACAGAAATATAGATCTAGTACATTTTAGTCAATTTAAAATCAATGTTATTTTGAAATGGAAATAATTGTACCTGATTAGTGTGTAAACTTATTATCTCAAACGGTATCCAACATGACAGGTCAGCTTTCCTCATTTCCTTGCTAAATTATATTTTCTTCGAAATGCTGTGCAGTTTTATTAAATTTTATATCCCGTGTCTTTCAGATTGCCTGCAATTATCATGTATTTCAATGTGTATGTAAGTATGTATAAGCAATTCACATTTTAGAATGAGTATGTAAAACAATTCTCACTTTAATATAAAGCAATTCTTATTGTAGAATCCCCCAAGTCCTAATGTTACCACTACTGACTTGGGAGATTCTAATATGTGAATTGCTTTACATTAAGTCAAAACTGACCAAAACAGCAACTGGTGTGCCTGTGTTATTTTGTAAAATTGCTAGCTGACTATCTATCTATCTACATTGTATCTTATCATACATAACTTATCGTGCGAAGATGACTGACACACTGTGTCTGGTTCTTTTAATGATGACCTACTAGTATACGGCATTCTGAGATCAAATGAAACGAATACTTTATGTTTTATTTTTGTGCAATTTTACTGCAAAGATGGAAGAGCAAGTGGGGTCAATACTTTGTGGTGCACTTTGCAAAAATGTTAAAACCATGGTTTGAGTTCTTTTGTTTGCGCATCTGATGGTAAATGTTTACTCGATGAAGTCTATGTTATCACGACAAATCAGTTTAAAGGGTTTAATGTACTTTTGATGGACTCCAAGTGTCACTGAAAGCGTTAAACGATTATTTGCCGCTAAAGACTGTAGTCGTGGAAAGGTAGAGCTGGGAAAGTATACACTTGAAACTACAACTCTAGTAACTAAAGTTATAGGTACATATGTACTTACATTTCACGTCTGCTCTCATTCTACACCGGAGACTAACGTATATAAATTCCAACTCTCTTCAACTATAACAGGGTAAGCTTTTCTCCTGAACAAGTATTATGTCTAAGTTTGGTGGTTTTTTATTGCTTTTTTATAGTCCAGGGATCGTATTCCAGTAGCATCTGAAGTGATTTCTTAAGTATTTTATTTTTAAGTCCAAACTTTTAAATTATTACAATTCTCTCAAAAATCAATGATTGGGTGTAATTTCATCATCATTATAGAAAATGGTCATGGAAGATTTAATAAATTTTCAACATGCTGCAATGCACAATCTCCTTTTTAAATTATATTCTTAAGGAAATTGATAATTTTAAGGAAAATCTAAAGATTTGACATAAGATGCTACTGGAACATGGCCCATGGAACATGATTTCTTCACTTGGTGTTATAACACATGAGATGGAATCATCGCGTGAGTTATGACCTAACACGACAACTCTAGTAACTTAAGTTATAGGCACATATGTACTTACATGTCAAGTCTGTTCTTACTCTAGTCCGTAGATTAACGTTTATAAATTCAAACTCTCTTCAACTGCACCAGTGCAAGATTTCCCCTGAACACAACCATTATGTCAAAGATTGGTGTTGCCTATGTCTTGCTATATACAGCAACAAGACCCTTTCTTGTCTACAATAGCTGAACAACGCTTAGTTTTACTATATTGTATTTTAGAGTTTACTGTTCATTAATACTGTTCACTACTACTGTTCACTACAACTGCTCACTACTTCTATTTACTACTACTTAACTACTGATGCTCATTACTACATTTCACTACTACTGTTCACTACTACTGATTACTACTACTGTTCACTACTACTGTTTACTTCTTCTGCTCACTACTACTGTTCACGGAAAGTAGCAGATCAATATAATTCCCACCTCCGACAACACCGCTGTCAAATGTAGAACTCTGATGTTACATCTCGGGCGTGGAAGAAATGGAAGTACTTCTTCCTGCGAAGCGGACTACTACCTTCATCAACTCAGCACCCTATCAAGTCTGGAATCGATTTTCAGACTAAAACATTCAGAATAGTCGGATAAAGGTGAAGGTCACAACAACTGACACTCCCTAAAACAGTTTCATTACGTTTCATTTAATATCAAAACAAACAAGATAGATTTTGTTTTATTAGTTATTGGGCAATATATAAAAACATGAGTATCCACAATTCATGTTGATATTATTGCTAGCAGCATTTATAGACTAGCAAATCGAACAATAAGTTTAAAGTCCAGGATCACTTTGAATTTACTGATAAAGTAACACATATTTGTTGATAGGATGATGATAGAACCATGTTCTATTCACTCTAAAAACAGTGTTGACATATGCCTTTCTTTTGTATTCAAGTTGTTTCTTCAAGAAAAAGAGTTGCTAGAATATATGTGTATAGGTCCGTAGTGTGGATTAGAAAATGTTCCCACTAGCATTGTTTTATATTAAACGTTTTTAATTTAATTACAAAAAAGTTAATAGCAATGCGAATCAATTGAAGTCGCCTATACTTTATTGCCAAGATGTAGTATAGAAGCTTTGAGTGATATAGTAAAGCGCTTGGAGGATAGAAACTTTGATGATTGACTATGTGCATGAAAGAAACTCGCCACTAGACTGGGTGATGTCTTCATAACAGAATATCTACTGTTACGTGTATAGATAAACAATATTCAATGAGCTACATGTATGTCGGTACGTTGAACTACAGCGGTAAATGCCGAGAAAAACGTGTACTTCAATATTTATTCACTGTTATTTAGCAATACCGCTGTCTTTTTACTTTATACTACGTTTCCGTGGAATCCTTTTTCATTACATCCTCATATGAGGGCGGTGGATCATCGTATCTGTTTGTTGAATATCTAAACGGCGGTGCTGGTTCGTTGTCTATGTAAAACTCATCATCCGGCAATTCACCCGTGTTTCCACCTGCTGCTGGAGCCGAGGGTTCTCTTATAGACCGTTCTATGTTATCACCGTTGATTGTAGCAGATCGCGGACGTAGTTCTAACCTTCTGCTTTCAGAAAGAGCATTTTGTATAGCTAGCTCTTGTAAGTTTTCTCTCCTATTTGTATTTGTATTTCTATTTCTATTTCTATTTGTACTTGTAATTGTACTTATATTTGTATTGAATCTATAGCTTGTATCACTATATGACGCCAATAAGGGCATACCAAATGTACTTGCGTTACAACAACAAGTAAAAAATATAGCCAGTGCTAATATGAATAAGATGCTTGTTAAAATGATAGTCACAACAGAAAAGGCAAGCTTTGAGTCCGCATTGTCCAGGCATACTGAAAGAAATAAACAAACAGCTGTAAAGATTTTTTTTTTCAATTTCAAATCGTTAAAATTTCTTACCAATTTTATTTACAGTAGGGCCTAAATGATGAATTAGTTTTCACTATTTTTCGCGAATCCTTACTTCGCTATTTTTTCGCGTAAATAATATTCAAATACATGCAACAAGAGAACTTTTGATTTCGCCGTGACGTCATAATGGCCAGTTAACCAATCGGATTATTAGATCGCGTTTATTTCTTCATTCGGTCAAAGGTGAAATCACGGTCTTTACCGAGGACACACATGCAAGTTTATGTGTAGTTGGAACAAAACAAAAAGCTTTTAACAGCATTGAATTATTATAAGTTCAATCACATGATTATAAACTAATGGTAGTAAGTCGTCTTCTTTCATTATTCTTTCTTAGATTTTGTACATTTTATAACTAAATATGCATAGAGTTGAAAGCCAATAAACCACCTTTCTCAAGCATAGATAATTTTACAGTACCCGGATGTGTAAAGCCGAGAACAAGTATGCCTACAATCAAATCGCAATATTTTTGTTATACCCCAGGTAAAGTTACATTAATTTACCAAAATCTTTAAACCATCTTGCTTTCTGATTGATGATCTAGCCGTGTAGGCCTACATCGGTCCGTCTAGAGTCGCGTACATATATAATCTCTTTCAGGACCACAACGAACGCTGCAGCATTAAACAAATATTGCGGACGAAGCTTCTCAACTCCTTTGAATAATACGAAGTAAATTTTTACGACACAATAGTATATATATATATAGTTACGTCTGAGCGAATAAGGTACTACTAGTAATACATAGTTACCACATCCTCAATATTTACCTCCATTGTTCTTATAAGCAGTCATTTTAAAGGCAAAACTGCTAAACGTTAATAGGAGTGTTTTCTCAATTATGTGATTGAAAAGAAACTACCAAGAGACTTTGTGTGGCACAACCACATTTTCTTAAAGAGGCACTCCCTACATCTAGCAGATTATATTCTCGAAACATAGTTTATGTGTTCAATGAACGTAAAATGATAAATCAATGCAATTTCAAAGAAGAACCCATGGCGATAAATGCTTCATTTTACCACAATTAATCAATATACAGGCTTTTTGTAATAAATCTCACCCACCCTTTTATTGTACAACAACAACTCTACATAGATTATTGAATGGTTTGCGGTACTGCAGTATACTTAAAACCGCTGATTTAATCGATAATGACTGGGAATAGATGGCTGAAACTTTTAGGTTAAGTTATATTACTTCCAAAGTATCTATTATTTATATTTTGGAGGTTATTTAGTTTAACAGTTTTAGTGTGTGTCCCTTTAAACCTGCTGAGTCATATGCCCATATCAACAAAATGGATTAATTATGTAATCGTTAAGTAGATTTCCCCCCTATCAACTTAAAAGGAAGTTGCCTATCACAATGGCTGACAATTCAGAGCAAGAGAGGTAAGTATTGTAAGAACTATGTATAGTGAATGCTACGTAAATTTCAAAATCGTCCCTCAACTTAAAGGTCCATTACTAGGACCAAATCGATTTTTTTAAATTTGGAATTGTAACGGGCGTCTTCTCAGAAAGAAAAATATGGCATACTGCATCGAATATGACCATAGTGTGTTGAAAATTTGAGTTTAAAGCTGCTCGCTCTCAGATTTTGGTAAAAAAATAAAGTTCTTCAAAATGCATGGCAATAACGTATTTTAGAACATATAGTCATACAAGAGGGCCAAGATGGCCCTATATCGCTCACCTGATTACCATTTGCTATAATAAAAGGGGTCATGATTATAACATAATTCGTAGAGGTCCACTACACAATGTTAAGTAACATTTCAAATATCTATTAATAGCCTGTCGGCCTTGAGTTTTTTTAAAAAGTTTTCCTTATATAAGCCTAAGTGCTTCCCCCTCCCGGTCAGTTTTGACCCAGGGCTCATAATTTGAACAATCTTGGTAGAGGTACACTAGACAATGCCACATGCTAAATATCTAAGCTCTAGGCCTTGTGGTTTCGGAGAAGAAGATTTTTAAAAGTTTTTCCTATATAAGCCTATGTTAAACCAAGTAACCCCCCGCTCGGGGTCAATTGTGACCCATGGCTCATAATTTGAACAATATTTGTAGAGGCCCACTACACAATGCCATATGCTAAATATCTAAGCTCTATGCCTTGTGGTTTCAGAGAAGAAGATTATTTAAGTTTTTGCTATATACGCCTATGTAAAACCAAGTAACCCCCGGGCAGGGTCAATTTTGACCCGGGGCTCATAATTTGAACAATCTTGGTACACGTCCACTAGACAATGCCACATGCTAAATATCTAAGCTCTATGGCTTGTGGTTTCAGAGAAAATGATTTTTTAACTTTTTCCTGTATAAGCCTATGCAAAACTAAGTGACCACCCGCACGAGGTCAATTTTGACCCGGGGCTCATAATTTGAACAATCTTGGTAAAAATCCACTAGACAATGCTACATGCCAAATATCTAAGCTCTAGGCCTTGTAGTTTCAAAGCAGAAGATTTTTTAAGTTTTTCCTATATAAGCCTATGCAAAAACTAAGTGACCACCCGCGCGGGGTCAATTTTGACCCGGGGTCATTATTTGAACAATCTTGGTAGAGGTCAACTAAACAATGCTACATGCCAAATATCTAAGCTCTAGGCCTTGTGGTTTCAAAGAAATTTTTTAAAGTTTTTCCTATATGTTGCCATATCAACCAGAGTTCTGCATGGAATGAAATTCTTTGAACAACTTTGATAGAGCTTCATGCAAGGAACATCCCTGCACAGTTTCATCAACATTTGCCCAGTGGTTTCAGAGGAGATGTCGGTTGAAGGAATTGTATAATTTTGATAGATATGCACCATTAAACATTCTAAAATTATAAAACCATTCATGAAAGTATTTTTATATTAAACTTTTTCCTGCAGTATTATCCAACTAAAAGGAGATGACTGTACTGAGTAAATTTTCATCCCAACATTCTACTTATTTCACTGGCGGTTTAATGGTAACCAACTGCCAGTCAAACGCGAGCTTAATATGCAACCCTTCACCGACTCGTGCCTGAAATTACCTCCCTTTACAGTATTGAGTTTATAACACGTTAAATATTAATTATTAATAATAACGATTACCCACTGTATACCGATATATAATAAAGCAATTTGGAGTGATACGTTATGGGCGACATACCGAGTGGGGATTATATCCTGATGTACATGGCATACATCCGTATATGTTCAGAAGTTTAGCAATTATATCACAGTTAGTTTTAGCATGACGTGTCTAGTAAGTAACAGCTTCTCAAGAGCACCCAAACCCCGCTAACATGTTTTAAATTAAGGCATTAAGGATTATGAAGAGAGAGAGAGAGGGAGAGGGAGAGAGAGAGAGAGAGGGAGAGGGAGAGGGAGAGGGAGGGAGAGAGAGAGAGAGAGAGAGCAAAATTAATCAGGTTTCTTTTTGATAAAGCCGTTTACAAGCTTTTACCTTTAGTTCTCTCAGCTTCATTTTTGCATGCAGCAACTCCATAAATACCAGATATTCCAAAACCGATAGGTATAGCCAAGATAGCGATACTGAACCAAACAACCATCAGGATGATCTAAATTAGAGAGAAAAACGTGAACATTCAGGGCGTGGCGCCGGTAAACGAACACAAGTCACTATTTGTCTGAAATTGTGTTCCCATATTGTTCAAAAGAGTTATAAGAAAGAAACCTTTGGCATTTTCACAATATAGAACTACACATACCTGTCTATGAATAAATTACAAGTCAGTTAATTAAGTGTTTATAAAGCTTCATGACTTGTTTATTAAAGCTGCTCGCTCTCAGATTTTGGTAAAAAAAAAATAAAGTTCTTCAAATTGTATGAAAATAACATATTTTAAAACATAAAGTCATATAAAAAGGTTCCAGTATAAACTCCTGTTAAGTTTATCTGTATATTTGAAATAATACGCTACAAAATTATAAAGCGTTACAAACGCTTTTGAAAAACATATAGTGTATCGGTGCCGTAAAACGGTAAAAACGAACAGTTTCAATCGATTTCTGCAAATTCCTTCCTAGATTTTTGCTTATATTTTGATTCTAGCCTTAAGTTTTATATTTATGTATAAGTATGCCATTTAAAAAATAATTTCAGCGGTAACTGAGAGCGAGCAGCTTTAACCCAGTTAAAATTATATAGGCAAGCTGACATACAACAATATTATTTAAAGGATAATATCGCGTAAATAATTATATGATAACTTAATTCCCCCATCTTGTCTACCGATTTTAAATACAATGTATAGGTTAGTGTTCTTTTTTATGCATTATCGACAACGTGCCTAATTTATTGTAGAGAATATATCGAACTATCACCTTTTTA
>JAFMSR010000004.1:8861748-8888321 GCA_022818135.1 Saxidomus purpurata
ACGGACAGAACATGGTCTTTAGCATCCACAAGATTTTATTATCTCGAGCCCCTGTGACCTTGACCTTTGACCTAGAGACCCGAAACATGGATCATGCACAACTAGGCATTCTTCTAATCACTTGTGTGAAGTATCATAAAATTCTGACCAGGGGTTTTGGAGATTTAGTGTCCACAAGATTTTGTCTACAGACAGACAAGCTGAATCCAGCATATCCCCCCATTACACTTTATGTTCGGGGGTATAATAACCTTATAATGAGACCAATTATTAAAAGTTATTTAAAACTAACAGAGCTAATACCTATATTGGATTGCCTAAAGCTGCTCGCTCACAGTTGCCGTTAAAAACATTTCAACAATGATGTACTTAGTACAATAGTAGAATATAAACTTTATTTTCATCAGTGAAATTACCAAAATCCACGCCACTCTTGAAAATATTACTTTTTTGTGTTCACTTGTGAAAATAAAATTGATATTTCACTGAAACAAACAAATATCCTCTATAGTGTATGTCCAAAATATGCATAAAAAACTATGTCTGAGTTTTTGTCCGGAGGCTCTTTTTCTAGTGACCAAATGATCGTTCGTGATATTCGTTGTAAGATATATTAACGTTCAACTATCAATAGCGGAAACGTGAATAGAAAATTACACAATTTCAAATACAAATGATGAAATACCGAATTTTTTAATCTGTTGCTATATCGCTCTGTTATATGCATACTACTTTAAGATTAAACAGTCAGTTCTATTGATTTATCGTACTAATAACAGTCAGTTCTATATCTAAAATATTTTTTAAAGACAGCAAATCAGAAAAAAAATATTTCTATTTCAAATGAAAGAATCCAGGTTCCCTACTCGAATAGTTTTACATATCAAGGATTTTAGTTGAATATTCTTCAGAAGAATGATAAAATGAAAACGGAGATACGCGTCATTTGTAGCTTGCATTAATAATTAATGATGGTTATGCCAGCAACTCATATTATAGAAATATATTGAATAAGCATCTGCAGACTGAGGTTAATATCAGTATGAATAATTAACAAACACAGTATCGTAAATGGATGTTAAATTTCTATTCTACTTTCCCATTCTTCCATAGGGTTAACAAATAAAGCTTCACTTCTCTGGTGAGGTTTGGGATTCTTGCACTTCCGGAAATTTACATTTGTCATATTTCAAAGATTATAATTTAACTGGATAAAGGAATTACGCAGTAACAAACCTAAGCACAATAAAACTATTTTAGTAAAAAATATTGAACATTTTTGAGAATTTTTTTTGACCTCGCATTTTGTGCCTAAATTGATAAATTTTGCCATACGCCATAATGGGGATAGGGATACAAAAATAGTCATTTTACGATATTCACTTAATTCAAACGTTACTATAAAAAGACTATAATAACAAGTTCTGATACAGTTCTTTGTTACAGACCTATGAGTAGTAGTAAAAGGAGTGTCCCCCCCCCTGATATTTTTGCACATACTGATATTTTTGCACATACCAATATTTGTGCACATACACCCTTTACGATGTAGGGGAAGTAACTGCTTCAGAAATTGGGGGTTTATTATCGCAAGAGTGATGCCCTTGAATGATGTGTGGATTGAAAAAGTACATTGTTTTAAAAGTCTATTTTCAACCAATCGCGATAAAAGAAGAAACATGAATGTCAATAACCTCTGAAAAACTAATTTTTTAATATATATTTAAAACGATACATTTGAAGAGAGTATAGTTTATGCACGCTGGGAGACAGCAGCAGACTTTTCAGGTTATAACGACCGGTTTGGAGACCATATCATCGCTTTTGCGTCCGCCATTCAATTCGCACTTAATGTCCGGTGTGTAAATCTTACATGCATGAGTCGGTTTTCTATAGGATGTGTAGCAGAGCAAAGGTCACATAATATATCTCTACAGGGGTATAGTATGAATTCACTATTATATATATCAACACTATCAGCCACACGAAGTGATAAGATGAGTCATTCAGGAGGTATGATGAGGTATTGAGGAGGTAATGAGGAGGTACGAGGAGATTATGAGGAGGGTCACTTCTTGTGGCTTAAAGTGTTGATATATATGATAGTGATCTGGTACAGAGGCGAGGTCAGTTGCTAATAAAGCGAGACCGTTATCTCACTATGGAGAGTAACGACAAGAACATCATATTTCATTGTAGGAAATGTAGTTACGTTTTTTTTGCTTTGGAGAAACCTATTACACCACTTCAGAGTATGGCATACATGCGAGTATTATTCAAATATCTGTGTATGCTGCGACTGCGTGTTTGAAAACCGTAAGGCATTTCTCAAGCATGTGAAAATGAAAGCCTCGGAGGTAGTGAGGAGAAACAGACCAATGCAAACGGATTCTAACCTTTTAGGGATATCTAAGGGAGGTAAAAGTCGTTTGGTTCGGTCTCCTGAATGTTTGCGGCTATATGTGTCAAAATGTTTTATTCGATTTCTATCTATATGACACTGGTTTCTGCAAATGAGACATGTATGTTGATATTTTGGATTATTTCATTTCAAATTTGGGGTATACAAGTAATACTGGACTTTAATGAGCACCCCAATGACCAATAAATGGAACCTACCCATTGTAAAATTCCAAATGAAACACGAATAAAAGATAGGACGGTTTATTCAAGCGTATAATGCAATGAAAATAAAACAAACTTTTGCGTATATTTCTCAACATACATGTAGATTAATCAAATATTTTAAAAAAGTTGATAACTAATATATTTCGAAAGGACATCAACTGCATACTTATAAAAACCACAAACAGGTATTAAATAACAAGCGAGATTGTCATGGTGACACGATTAAATTACATTTTTTTGAAAGAATACCAAACACACACTGCGACCCGTAAACCGCAAGACTTTTCTTTGAATAGCGTTAATTTTAGTGGAGTGAGCGCTGTAGGAAAACATTAATTTAATCTTGCGTATATTTTAAATGAATAGTTTTAGATAAAAGCTTATTACTTGATTTAAACTCTTGCTTGTTGCTAGACGTTTTTTATATACCTTTAGTTAAATGGTAAACACCACCTATTAGAAAAATGACCGAGAAAGAGAAGTCACAAAGCAACATCTGTGTTTATTAGCTACATTTATTTTTTTCTTCTAAATTATCTACATTTCTTTAATATAAAAGCGTGAGTTTTAATAAAACAGACACAAGTTTTGCTCTTTCCAGATGGAACAAATGAATGAAGTCAGTCAATTCGTTGATAGAAATGTCACAGATCATAAAGTTTTTTTTTATACAAAAGACACGCAGCTCACTTTAGCTTCGACAATATCGTTTTACTATTAGCCGAACAAGTTTGACAGTCCTGTTATACATGTATCACTCTCACTCAGTATCTTCCATTTGTTCCGTATCTTCTTCCTCTTTCAACTGTGGAGTGACGTAATTGTCCAGCACTTTATCAAACAGAAATCTCCGTTTAAGAATGGCGTACTTTAAGGCTTCCTCCCCTTCGTAGTGTTCTGTTGCAATTAGTTGATTGACTGTCTTCTTTATCGCTTTATAGATGGGATCCTTCTTCATAGCATCGAACCACACCAGTTTTCTACCGAAAATGTTCATCATGGCTTTCCTGTAAGTGCTTTTCATGTCCTCAAAGACATTTTCTCTGGCTTCACTTTCACTTATCTCGGTATCTTCTTCCATAAGCTCCTTCACTTCGGTTTCATACTGCGACTGGCACTTATCAAACGCTTCCTCTACAATGTATTCCCAAGGGTCAATATCCAAACTCTTCTCAGATGTTACAGACATATCGTCGTCGCTGTTATCAGAATTGTTTTCATTAACAGGTCCAAAAATGTCCTCTTGTACAGAAATGTCTGACATCACGTCTTCCTCTGAATCTTCGTCCGGATGTGCAGCAGCATATTAACCCTTCTTCTAAAGACTTTGAAACATATATCACATTCAAACATCGCGCTTGAAGGCTAAACTGCAAATGAGGAGGAGTCATGTAAGTGTTCAGTTTAATACCTGTCCAATAGTAGTGATGTTTTCATCTTCTTTTGAGGTCTGCTTCGGCTTTCTGCTCGCAGATGGTGCCCTCTGCCTAAGTTTCTTGGTACTCTTGTTACTAATACCATCTAACTTCCCTATGGAACCTTTACGCTTCCGTGTTTTACTGACTTCTTTCATTCGTTGCAATTCCAGATCGATTAATGTCACTTTAGGTTTGGACTGACGATCAAGCATACTCTTAGCTATAGCTGTCGTCTGCTCCGCTGGGAGGACCATCCGTATATACATTTCAGAATGAGGCACATGGCTTTTACGAGATGCGCTCATATTAAACTTCCTCTTTACTCTCTTTTCTTATGTCTTTTGCTTTGTGACTTCTCTTTCTCGGTCATTTTTCTAATAGGTGGTGTTTACCATTTAACTAAAGGTATATAAAAAACGTCTAGCAACAAGCAAGAGTTTAAATCAAGTAATAAGCTTTTATCTAAAACTATTCATTTAAAATATACGCAAGATTAAATTAATGTTTTCCTACAGCGCTCACTCCACTAAAATTAACGCTATTCAAAGAAAAGTCTTGCGGTTTACGGGTCGCAGTGTGTGCTTGGTATTCTTTCAAAAAAATGTAATTTAATCGTGTCACCATGACAATCTCGCTTGTTATTTAATACCTGTTTGTGGTTTTTATAAGTATGCAGTTGATGTCCTTTCGAAATATATTAGTTATCAACTTTTTTTAAAATATTTGATTAATCTACATGTATGTTGAGAAATATACGCAAAAGTTTGTTTTATTTTCATTGCATTATACGCTTGAATAAACCGTCCTATCTTTTATTCGTGTTTCATTTGGAATTTTACAATGGGTAGGTTCCATTTATTTGTCATTGGGGTGCTCATTAAAGTCCTGTATTACTTGTATACCCCAAATTTGAAATGAAATAATCCAAAATATCAACATACATGTCTCATTTGCAGAAACCAGTGTCATATAGATAGAAATCGAATAAAACATTTTGACACATATAGCCGCAAAACATTCAGGAGACCGAACCAAACGACTTTTACCTCCCTTAGATATCCCTAAAAGGTTAGAATCCGTTTGCATTGGTCTGTTTCTCCTCACTACCTCCGAGGCTTTCATTTTCACATGCTTGAGAAATACCTTACGGTTTTCAAACACGCAGTCGCAGCATACACAGATATTTGAATAATACTCGCATGTATGCCATACTCTGAAGTGGTGTAATAGGTTTCTCCAAAGCAAAAAATAAAAAAAACCACATTTCCTACAATGAAATATGATGTTCTTGTCGTTACTCTCCATAGTGAGATAACGGTCTCGCTTTATTAGCAACTGACCTCGCCTCTGTACCAGATCACTATCATATATATCAACACTTTAAGCCACAAGAAGTGACCCTCCTCATAATCTCCTCGTACCTCCTCATTACCTCCTCATGCCTCCTCATTACCTCCTCAATACCTAATCATACCTCCTGAATGACTCATCTTATCACTTCGTGTGGCTGATAGTGTTGATATATATAATAGTGAATTCATACTATACCCCTGTAGAGATATATTATGTGACCTTTGCTCTGCTACACATCCTATAGAAAACCGACTCATGCATGTAAGATTTACACACCGGACATTAAGTGCGAATTGAATGGCGGACGCAAAAGCGATGATATGGTCTCCGAACCGGTCGTTATAACCTGAAAAGTCTGCTGCTGTCTCCCAGCGTGCATAAACTATACTCTCTTCAAATGTATCGTTTTAAATATATATTAAAAAATTAGTTTTTCAGAGGTTATTGACATTCATGTTTCTTCTTTTATCGCGATTGGTTGAAAATAGACTCTTTTAAAACAATGTACTTTTTTCAATCCACACATCATTCAAGGGCATCACTCTTGCGATAATAAACCCCCAATTTCTGAAGCAGTTACTTCCCCTACATCGTAAAGGGTGTATGTGCACAAATATTGGTATGTGCAAAAATATCAGTATGTGCAAAAATATCAGGGGGGGGGGGACACTCCTTTTACTACTACTCCTATGCACTCATATCCCAAAGGTCGTCGAAGTCTAAAATACAATTTTTGTCAGTTTTTGTTAAATTTCTTTCTTATTTGCACATCAACCCCCATTTTTAATTTTTGCGTTCTAAGACAAAAGTCTTGATCATGCAGAAAGCAAAATATCTCAAAAACCTTGTTATTCCTTATCATGAAAAAAGTATTAATGAAAAATTTAAAAAATGAATTTTAGTTAAGCGGATGGGTTAATGATAGGGAACGTAATATTTATTCATATGATGACAAAAATACCACAATCCCTAAATTGTCATCCTAGAGTATGACATATTACAATAGAAAAGATTGATACCTATTCTGATTAACGCACCACAAACTTAAAAGATAACGATACCTGAATTTTAGCTAATTCTGAATCTAGCACCACGCTTTGATGGTGTATCGATAAATATTAATATTGTGATAAAGTCAAGTCATTGACCCATCATTATTTTCTTTCAGAAATTAACTAGCAAAAGGTAAGTCTTTACAAAAAAGAAAGTCAATAAGATTTCTTGTTATTTTGATTTACAGCAGTGACCCCGCCCCCCTTAACTATGGAAAGCCGAGTTTGTATCATATCAATATTGACCGTTCATGATGTATGTGGTATGTACAGTACCAAGACTACCGGATACTTCAGTGGTAAAATACAAAAGTTAAGATGCGGGAAAATTAAGATATTATTTTGTCTGCTCGCTTCTTACATGAATGTAAAAAGAAAAAAACAAAGCCGGAAAAGCACAATCCCGACCGCGAGCTCCAATGATAAATGGTTACATTTGTACACTTTAGTAAGCTATGTTAGAAAAGAAATTCTAATTTCTATCCACTTCCTAAAGTAAGGTTGTACTTGTGTACCATATATAACAAAATTTATATTAACTTGATTATCTGCCTACTTATTAGATGGGGTTATTTATGTAAACATGTGACTTGCGCATTTCACACATTATGTCTTTTCGGAGAAAGGTGTCTTACCACAGTGTTGTTCGTTGCAGGACGATGTCTGCGCAGAGTCACCAGGGCATGAAGTCCCACCATTGCTTGGTGACGGATTTGTGCATGATCTTGACCTTTCTCTCGTACCTTCCCCGCATGTAACCGAGCACGTGCCCCACGCCATCCAGTCTGCCCATCCGCCATTAACTTAAAACAAATAAATACAGTTTCTTAAATTTCGATTAGTTACAGTTAAAGAAAAAGAGTACGGGATACGATCCAGAATTTATGGAACTGTTACATATCTTTTATTATTTAAAGTTTTGATTCCGTTTTGTACAGTTTTGTACAAAGGCACCAGATAAAGCTGTAAAGCAATACATTCCAGACATATCGACATGTCTTGAAGAAACAAATATATTGTTTAAGATTTAAAAAAAATGAATTTGAATAGCCGTAAAAGGTTGCTATGTACATACATGTAGTTCATTAAATATTTTGTTCTTGCGTCTGGCAAAGTAATCCTCAGAACAGGCACTGCAAGCATACCGTTTGTGTGAGCTGGCACTGCATGCGTAACCTTTGTGTGAGCAAAAGAGAATGAGAGTACAGCCAGTCAGTCTTTCCTTAGAACAGAGGTTATATGGTAAAATGAAGAGTTTTGTCCACGATAAGTATAGATATTGAACGCAAAGAAAAAGAGGTCATCGAACCGAAGAACTTGTTGGTAAAACTTGTATTTAGAACGCATTAAAAAGGATGGTTTTGATCACTTATGACAACTATATGTCAGGACTTCATTAAGACGCATTATTTCACAACAATGTAGTTGTCGCTTAACAATCTGTGTACAATGTATAGTGATCTATACTTAACAACTTTAGTAAAATGCAACCAGGTATTTAACAGTTATTTGCCGTTATTGGAAGTGTAGTTTGGTTTAATTAAAGAAAACTTGTTTTTTGTCAAACGTTGCTTTTGTTCGAGTTCATAACACAATTAAAGCATAATTTCATTTGTAAACAACAAGAATTTTGCCTATGATGAGATCAATGCATTGCTAAAATTTAAGTATATTTTTTAACTTCACGGACCGCATTGAACATGCGAACTCGTTATTTAACTCTGACTTAACTCTAAGCACTTCCTTGCGGATTTTGTCGACTTTTATTGCGGATTTTGTCGACTTTTATTGCGGATTGTGTAGACTTTTAAAGCGAAACTCCCTACATGTAGTAGATTATATTCTCTAAACATAAATAATTTATAATTAAAATGATAAATAAATACAATTTTAAAGAACAATATATATATAAAACTCTGCCGGAAAAAAGTTAATTATAGTAAAAGATAAAAACACAGTCTGATGAGCAGAAAAAGCGAAACCGGTTGGCAAATAATGATTTAATCAACTCATGGACTGTGTTTTTATATTTTACTATATAGATCTCTCTCTCTATATATATATAAAAAACATAGAGACCTTCTGTAATAAATTTCTATCAACCCATTAATAGTACAATCGCTGATTTTACCGAAGATGACTGGAATGTTTAGCTTAAACTTTTAGGTTAAAGTGATAATACTTGCAAATATTCTATTGTTATACTTTTTAAGCTATTGAATTTGACACAAATTTTAGCTTTTAGCGACTGTCTCTGTAATTTGTATTTAAATAAATTTACTATCTCTATTATGGACATATAGTGTTGCCATACATTAAGGAATATGTACATAAATAAGCCCTTAGATTAAATGAAAATTAGTCAAGGTTCATACGTCGAGTTCGTAGTGTTTTGACTTTTGTTTGAAAATGTGAATTTTAATAGCTTAAAGCTGGCTCTCAGATTTTGATGACAAACAAGGTTCTTTGGACTGTCTGAAATTTATATAATTGTTTTAGAACGCATCATCAAATAAAAAGGTTCCAGTATAAAATTTATTTACAGTATTTCTGTAATTTTGAAACTATACATTACCAAATTATATAGCATTACAAATGCTTTGGAAATTCGAAAATAAACAGTTGCTACCTAGATTATTACTTATGTTCTTGATTCTATCCATTACTTGTTCACTTTATGTTTTAGTATATCATTCTGGAGATTGTCTGTCACCGGAAACTTAGTCTGGAGTTCCTTCCCCTTATTACTACGTACTATCATAGGAAGTCGGGAACCAGACTATCGGAAACTGTGAACGAGCAGCTTTAACCAGTTACTTCATGTATAACGTTGATGTTGTCAGTATTCACATCATTGGTGCCCTTTCAATTTGAATAGATATCGAACCATAAACACTGCATTTAGTTTAAAGAGACTTTTTGTGTAAAATGCATCTATTCAAATGTAAAGTGCTCGTTTTGATATAGGTCTATCTGTTTCTTGGTTCTCATACTCAGGTTTGAAGCCGCCTAGTGATAGCATGTTCGCCTTAGAATTAGAGGGTCCGGTGTTTGATCCCCACCAGTGCCATGGTTGTACTGTCATTTGATGAGTTAAAGAACGTGTTCGTAAACGTGGATAAATAAATTAGCACAGTATAATGAAATATATATACTTTCAGAAAGAACAGTCATTAGTGTAGATTGTATTACCTATTGGAGCATACACTTTCCAGCCCTCAGACACGATTGTTCCACCTTCGGGATAGCTACTGCTCAATTCACACATATTTTCATCCTTTTTATAGCTGAACGATGAAAATCCTTCGTTATTTTCGAACAAAACTGAACACTCTAGTAAAGAAAATGCGGTCTTTCTGACAGTTTCACCGGACATTCGTTGGTCAGTTTGAAAAAGTTTGAGTTGTACACAAACATAAGGTACTATGAATACACAAACCATACAAAAAACTGTGACACTGCACTGCACTTTTATATTCATTATTGTACGAAATTAGACTTCCAGATTTAGAAAACGTTGAACTGTTGCATTGTTTTCGAAGAAATAAAAGTTTATAATGAAACACTTTAGTTTCTGTAAACGCATTTCAAACTAACAGAATATTTCACACGTATCAAGCGATAGGATCGATCAACTTCAATTCTAACACTAAACATCTTTTTATTTCGTACCAAATTATTTATAGAATAATTAAATAAGTGAAACGACGCGGTGAATTTTTTAGATGATTATGTTTTTTTCTGACGGATGCATTATTGTTTTTGTAATCGCCAATCAATTAAATTAACTACCAGTTGACAATAAAACATGGGGTTATGAAAAATATAAACACATTTAGGGATAGTTTTACTGGTAGAGGGGGATACTTTTTTCACGTTTACGAAAAGAATGATCTAAATTTCTAACGGTATTAATTCAAATACTTTTCCTTCCAAATAGTTAAATCTAGTTACATTGTGACCTTATATTCATGATTGTGTTGATAATAAACAAATTTGCACGCTAAGCTGACTATAGTCTTTTTCGAGCAGTTGCAATTTCTTGGGGAAAGTCCCTGTTAATATTGTAACTTGTGTTTTTAAGTTTATTTGAATTTGCCAAAATATTTTGAAAGTCTGAGAAGTCTCTTAATGCAACAATGATTTGCCTGTTCGAACCACGTTTAAATTTGCCGAAACGGTGAGCTCTTTCTATAACAGTAGAGGATACTCTTAAATTTGTTTAGAGAGGGTCGTTTGACCTAGCAATCTTCATCCTTGTCTTCTTCGAAAACACTGAATATAAGGTATTTCCTTCTAGCCCTAGCTTCTGCATCAATAGATTTATATTCTAATAATGTTAGTCTTTCGTCATGTTCACTTAGTACTTCATTTTAAACATTAGTTAACTTTTCTTGCACTTGTAAACTGTTGTCAATTTTTAGTTCGATGTCCGCCATTTTCATTTCTGACGTGGTGACTTTCTCAAATAAAACAACTATTTTGTCGTCAAGAGCCAACTGTCTAAATTCATCGATATGTATACTAGTGCTTTTCCTATTGCGTTTTTTATGATTTTCAGCTTTTGACCAGTCACTTCTTTCATTCCCGCTCTACACATTTTCATCAGTGTTCACGTCACCAAAAATTGAAAATCTGTTAGAAGCCATATAATTATCCCAGTAACTCCAAATTAGTCCAATTTTTGTTTTTCTAAACACTGATAACAAGTTAGTTAGAACAGATGGCAAGGCTTTCAATTAATTTTTTAATTTGTTTTGATAGTCTATATTGAAAAATAACTAAGAAAATATTGCAGCGAGAACATATTGACCGGAACCGAAAAAAACAACAAGTACATTGCGCGAAACCATGCAATATAGAGCAGTTGGTGTGTAAACAGTTTTTTAGGTTAACAGTACAGATTTTAAAATGATAACAGCATGAGACAATTTTCCAAGAGCAAGTTTTGAAACTGTTTGGTCAAGAAGTATGCGCATGCTTTTAAAGGGACATATATATACCCTATAACTGATGTCAAACTGAATAGCCTCAAAACATAAATAATAGAATATTCGAAAATATGTTAACTTAACCTAAAAGGTTTAAGTTATTCACTCCAGTCATTATCGATAAAATCAGCATTTATGAAATTTGCTGCAGTACCGTAATTTATTCCATAACTTAAAGCTGCTTTCAAGGGAGACAATATCGCCGAGAAGCATATAAATCTGAAGATATATCTGGGAATGTCTATGTAGAGTTGTTTTACAATAAATGGCTGGATAGCGATTTATTACAGATGTGGTAAAATGTGGCAAAATATGTTGTTCTATAAAATTTTATTTATTATCATTTTACGTTCATTGAACACATTATCTATGTTTCGAGTATATAATCTGCTAGATGTAGGTTATATTCGCTTTCGCTTGTCATAGACTAAGATATATATATATATATTGAGAATAGAAATGAAAAGCCTAGCACAATATGTCCCGAGCGGTTAAAGCTGCGCGCTCTCGGATGTTGATGAAAAATAAAGCTCTTCAGACTCCCTGAAAATAATATTAGAATGAATAGCCAAATAAAGATGTTCCAGTATAAATTCCTGTAAAGTATATCTGTATATTTGAAATGATATACTATCAACTTATAAAGCGTTATAAACGCTTTTGAAAAAACCAATATAACCATATAGTGTAGCTGTGCCGTTAAACCAACCCAACCAGCATTTTCAGTAGATTTTTGCAAATTGCTACCTGGAGTTTTACTTATGCTGTTGATTCTAGCCATTACTTTTACATTTTATTATTTAGTATATCATTTTTGAAAATTTTAATTTCATGAGAATGAGCTGCTTTAACTAATACAAATTGGATTGTGTATCATCTCAAAATCGTTTCCATACTTCAAGCATTATGACATCAATGAGATAAGACGGTATTGGCCGAGAAATATAGAGTTTTGGCTACTATTACAGCTTAAGCAGCAGAAATCCCTAAACACAGTGTACACAGGACACAACAAAAAGGGTATGAGCTTTATTCCACTGTAGCACAAGTCAATGACAATATACAACACTTACAACTATGCTTTTGTGAAATACAAATACAGTAAACTCCGTTATAACGACTCCGGATATAGCGAAATTCCGGACAAATGAACATCTTTTCTCTTCTCGAGTTTGTTTCTCTATTCATTTTATGTGAAAAATTATATGGATATAACAAACTCCGGATATAAGGAACAACTTTAAACGGTCCCAAGGAGTTCGTTATTAACGGAGTTAACTGTATAATGTTTCTCTTGAAGAAGTTACTTCTTTCCACTCAGTGGGACACTTTCTAGAAAACGTGCATAGAAACCATTTTTTTCTCTCCGAGATGCTCTGATAAAATTGTTGAATGGCAAATAAACAATGGTCTAAACTACACCATACTATACATGCGAAGTGGTTATAAAGCAGTATGAAGTTATTTATTTGTATGGCCCTCACAGATGTGATACATGTATGGTTATTACGCATGGTTATGCTACTGAGACAATACACAAGAACATTCCTTCCCTTTCCCGTTTTTATCAGGCATCATACTGCATCAGGCCGCAAAGTGGACCTGGGGTTTGAAGATGTCCAGCTGTATATAACTGCATGCACTGATGATGCTGATTCAGAATCTGACTTCTCAGGTTTTAGCTCAATTAGTGAAAAGCAAGATCTATTGTAAAATGTATCTTTCCATAGAAACACAATAATTTCTCATAGACTTTATGCCAGTAGCGTCAGATACGACTGACCGGCAATATTGTGCTGACCACCTTGATGGTACTTTTGAAAGTGGTGAAGAAGATGATGGTTCCCGATGATGCTGTCAAAGATGTCAATGGTTTTGGTGATAAAGATACTGACGGAAGTTATGATGATGTCAATGATGATGATAAGAGAAAATGTTGTAAACAAATGTTAGGGGATATTAATGGTAGTGATGATGATAATAGAAAAGATGAGGATGATGAAGGTGGCGAGTCACTTGTAGTGAAAAAGACAGAAATATGTTACTGAAGATCGCTTAAGATCAGTCTTCTGCATAGGGGAGACCGGGGCAAAATGATACGGCAATATCGTGAAAACTTATCAAAACAAAACAGACAAATTTTTAGTTTTTAATGTAATTATCATGTTTTTCAGCAATGCAAGTAATTTTTTCCGTTTTTTTTTTTTTTTTTTTTTTTTGCTTTGAATAAAACTAAACAAGGAAAAATCATATTTATTACGCACATGTTGAAAGCTGTATTGCATCACATCAGCAGGTCAAAGAGTGCACTCTTTTTCGAAAAGCCAGTATCCAGTACACTTCGGGCAAAATGTTACAACATGGTTGGGGCAAAATGTTACATGGTGGGAACTCTGTTTTTCCTAAATTTAAGTCAGTACGATTGTCTCCCTTAACCCTCTTTTTTCTAAAAGACACCATTTGCTCAGAAATCAAGGGAGGCAAGTTATATTGACATATGTTTAGGTAAAAGCTACTGCCCTTTACTATCCTCAAGTTATTTGTCAAGATTTTCAAAAGTCTTAGAGTTAACTCTTACTGAATTAAAATAGGAAAACTCTCTTTTTCTCCTGCTGCCATTTGTAAAAAGATCAAGGCAGATAAATCTTACTGACTTTAATTTCGGAAGAACAGAGAAAACCTCCTTTTTTCTGGCTCCATTTGCAATAAATCAAGGGAGAAAAATCGTGCTGACTAAAATTAAAGAAAATCAGAGTTATCCCCATTTCTTCTGCTGACGCCATTTGCAATAAAGTAAAAGGAGGGAAATCTTAATGAGTAAATTTAAGAAAGACAGAGCTCCCTCCTTTTTTCTCGTGGTGTCACTTGTTTTTACATTGGCTTTTATAGGAAAACTTCTTCTCTAAAACCACAAGGCCTAGAGCTTAAATACACTGACCGGACATGAAAACTTTAAAGGTTTGTAATGGGATTTACTATGCATGAGAAAGAAACACCAATACCTCACAATGCAGGAGGTGGAATTCAATCATTTGTAACAATGTTAAATTTTATCAGTTGGGGAGTGAGTTTATATAAAAAAAAAATCATTACAGGAGCTTTTAGATATAAGGTCATAAATGCACATATATATTCAATTCAAATGGAGGTAATTTAAGAATTTGAATCCTTTGAGTCTAACCTCGCTTTTGCATTGTGTTTTCATAAAACATTTTTGAGTTTTCTAGTCTTGACATTAGTTTCTCTCAACTGACAGCAGAAAGAATATTTTGTCTTGACAAAATATTTTGTTTTTGATAAACTATAAACTATATGAGTTATCTCCCTTTTATGCATGATAAATGACTTTAACTGTTAGGCCTATTATCGCCTTTGTTATTTGTCTTATTCTCTAAAGTTAGAGTGAAATACATTGATTTATCAAATTTAGACCCACAGAAACCATGCTAATACTTAAAATGATGACCCACAGAAACCATGCTAATACTTAAAATGATGTAAAAACATAGAAAACCAATTTGTCTTAAAATAGCAACGACACACGCTATTTCATAACAGTACCACAAGACATATTTAGCATGTAGGATTGTTTACTGGACCTCTATCAAGATTGTTTTACTAAGTTATTTATGATCAGTTTGGTTTTATTACACATTTTAGGACATTAAAACATAGTATTTAGTGTTGTTCATTACTTAGTACGTAGCCTGATAAACGCAGGATTTGGTTGTCTGATTCAACATTTTGCTTGGCATTCTGGGTAATCTAAAAATATATAGCCGTGCAGAGTGCTTATATAATGTTATAAATAGCAAAATGGTATTCCACAATCTAAAATATCTATTCTTAGAGATTAGAACAGACATAATACAGTGGAATTTCTTTCTGACAGGTTTAAGAATTTTGAAATTAGTTTGTTTTGCTTTTCTATTCAACATTATATTTTGCAGACTTGGTTAGTTATCATTAATAATGACTTTGTAATATTTCATAATGCACCATAATAGAACTCATTTGTAATCTTGAATTGCTACAGAAGTATAGTTAAGTAAAAACTTTGATGGATTTTAAACTAATCCATTCTTCAGTTATCAATTTCTTTGAGCAGGACGCGGGGCGGGGAGGGGGGGGGGGGAGGGGGGTCACTTGGTTGCCACAGACTTAATTATTGGGAAAACCTTAACAATATTCTTGTCTAAAACCCTAAAACCACAAGGCCTGGTATTTGAAATGAAGCATTGTGTAGTGTAGTGAACCGCTGCGTAGATTGTTCAAATCAGGACTTCAGGTCAATTTTTACATTTCTGCAACACCATTGTTGACCTTGTTGACAAACTTGGCCCTCTTGTTTAACCATGTAGTTTGGACAGGTCATATGAATCTATCAGAATTTGGATTGCCTGTAGAGGGCCGGCGTGGCAAATATGCTAGTAGACCAAATACAACTATCAGCGAAACGCAGGAAAGAACAGGTTACAAGAAGTTGATACTCATTACTGTCGTAAAGATAAACAGAATCTTCCTACTGGACTGAATCTTGTAAAATGTGCATCATGTAAAAAGAGCTGTCCGAAAATAAAGGATTCGAGTCTAATAGTTTCTTTCATGAGCACGCGATTCAGATCGAAATATCCGTCACCGAGGGTAATTGTTTTTGCGGGAACGAGGCTCTGCCGAGTTCCCGCGAAACAGTTACCTGAAGTGACGGATATTTCCATCTAAACCAAGTGTCTCATGATGGAAACTTTTTCTTGCATAGGCTACCTTCTTGCACTTTTGACATAGATTTCTAAATGCAAACTTATCGAAATAATACATTATGGTATAAAAACAAGCGATATTCAGATGCTTTGGGGAAGTGACGTCACAATGTTTATAACGTTACGTCATAAGTAACTCACGCGGGGTATGTAATATAAGATTTTCTTGCATACCAGATGGGGATATCTGCAGTTTTTACTACTGCTGGAAAATCTCATCTTACACCCAGAGCCTCGTTCCCGCCAAAGTCACCCTCAGTGACGGATATTTCGATCTGAACTTCGTGCTCATATAAGAAACTAATATTCCAGCACTGGTGAAAACTGCGGATACCCCGATCCGGTATGCAAGAATGTTTGTTACATTGTGAATCTAAAGAATGATTTTGGAGTCCAAGTTAACTTTAGACTTGCATAGGCAAATTAAAGAGACATTTTCCACATCCTCCAATTATAAATGATGTATTCAATGAACGTGAAATGATATTAGATACACTGTTTAAGAACGACATCATTAATTAACTAGCTTAAATTTTTATGTTAAGTACTAATACTTGCAAATATTCTATTATTTATGCTTTTGAAGTTAAGTTTTAGGAAATGTCTCGGTTTTAGCATAATGACACAACGACTTTTTGACCTAGTGTCTTCAAACTTGCTAGAATTAATGTTTATGAGAAATTGATGACTCATTTTGTCTGGTCAGCATTTTTCGGTGGGTGATTGGAGGGCTCACATGTGTTTTACAAACATTTCTTGTTAATAAATCTGTCAAAAGCTGAGTTACAATAGTCGGTAAAGATGTATGCAACTTCTTGTTGGCGAATGTTTAAACGTAACTTCATAGCGGCGCACTTAAAATATCAGCTTATTTACTCCAAATAAATGTATGCAAAAATAAAAAATGGAGTTTTCAACAACATGTCCCCTCCCGTGGTCGAATGCCGTTGGAGTTTCTGACTTGAAATCACTGTAACCTGTCCGATGATAGATTGATAGTCATGGATTCGATCCATGTTACCGACCATGTATCTTTAAATGGTAAGGACGGTCGTTAGAACCAAACAACATTCAGAAAAAAATAATCGAAAATATCTGCTTTCTGCGCAAAATGCCAATATGGCGTCCACCCAGATTCGATTTGATATTTTTCTTTGTAGACTTCATCTCTCCAAATACGTGCAGTTATCCACATTAGGAAATTAATATACTATTAATTAACGCGTTCTTATGTGTATAACGATTTACTAGACGGTTTGATTTGTCTATTTAAAATTGCATAATTTTGCTGATCAAAGTATCTAAATAGTGTGATAGTATAGTTTCTATTAGAAACTGTCTAAGTTAATGACATAACGAAGATTCCGGAGCTTTATTTATTAAACCGCTCTCATTATCTATAGTGTATGGTTCTAAAAAACGGGAAATTGTCAATCAAAGACCTATGTCTAACTTCTTGGTCAAATGTTCCCACTTTGATTTGCATCCGTTCCATATTAGATAAGATGATGTACATAGGAATAGCTGAAGGAAATACTTCAACGTGCTGTTGACATTTGTTTAATAGAAGTGAATTTTACCAGGTTCGTTTATCCTCATCGGCAGCTGTTAATACACATCGACCAGATGTCTGACCCACTTTAGAAAGTGCTCAAACCAGTAACAGGAAAACGCATTTCTTTCTAAAGTCTATTAATCGTAACAATTGTGACTAGGTATGAATACTGTAAATCGCCGTAGTTCAGTCGCAGTACACAAAGTGTAGTCCCTTTTAATAAATAGTGCAATTTTCCTCCGTGCTATAATGCCATTTTCGTTTGTTTGTTTGTTTGTTTGTTTGATGTTCAGTCAATAACATGATCCAGTGCAGATGATTTTGATCCATACAATAGGTTTCTATCTTTAAATCTGAAGGGTCATCTTAAAGTTAAATTCTTGAATATGTTGTTTACACCACACGTTCTTGTCACGCGACCAGGATTTTCTTTCTACATGACTAGCTGGCATGTTGCATTGTCTAGTAGACCTCAACCAAGACTGTTCAAATCATGACCCCTGGACAAAATTGACCCCGCCAGGTCAGTTGATTTCACATAAGCCTAAATAGGGAAAACTTAAAAAATCTTCTAGTCAAAAATTACAAAGTCCAGAGCTAAGATATTTGGCATGTAGCATTGTGTAGTGGACCTCTATGAATAATGTTAAAATCATGAGCCCCAGGTCAAAATTCGACGCTTCCTGTGATATGATTGTTGACCTGCTGTTATAGCCAATGATATTCAGGTGAGCGATACAGGGCCATCTTTAGTTTATACATGTACTAATTTATTTTAGCTCGATTGTGAAGAAAGCTTGTAGCTTATCGAGTCACTCTCAAGTCCGCTTCCTGGAAAAACCAGTACTGGTGACATATGAGGAGGTACGGTCGTAACTCCAGTGGGGCTCGAACTCGCAACCTCCGGGATGAGCGGCAGACACCTTAATCTCTACACCATTTTTACCCTTTGTTTCTCTCATGGTTCGGTTTTCAAAACTATGGTAGTCTTGTGAGACGTGAAATTCTGGAAATCATGATAAAAAGTATCTGTAATTGTAGATATTTTATATAGAAATCAGCAGAAACTACAGTTACAGTATTCGAACCTATAAAAGTTACATTACAGTTGAAAATTACAATGCTACAGGATGGTCAAGTAAGGTAAATGTTTGAAATAACTAACTAACTTATTATCCCCCGTCAAAGGGGGAGGGATATTGTTTAGGCGTTGTCCGTCTGTCCGTCAGTCCACACGCATGCTGGGTACCTTAGGTGGTAGGAGGTGTGGACTAAGACAATAGAAATGTATTGTCTTCATTCCGTCTTTTGTCCCTTAAGTGGTCATTCTTTTGTTGCCTAAGTGGTCACTCTGTTGTTCGAGAACAATGGAAATACCACCTAATAACACCTACGCAGTGGCGTCCGTCCGTCCGTCTAGAGTTATAACTCAAAAACCAATGGATAAAAAAAATCATGAAACTTAAGTGTTCAATAGCATAATGCCGTGGCACAAACATATCTTTTGTCAAAATCGGATTAGTATCTCCAGAGTTATTGCCCTTTTATTGTTATTTTCTTCAATATTCAATATGCAGTCAAACCTGTGAACAAGGACCACTGTTGGGAAGCTACAAATGTGGTATTTGTTTGTAGGTGGTCTTTATTCACAGGTGTGTCTACTATATATGAATAGTGCGCAGCGATCTCCCTGCTGGTCTTTATTCGCAGGGTAGTCTCTATTCGGAGGTGGTCTTTAACACAGATTTGACTGTAATAACATTTAGATCATATTTCTCTGAAACCGGTTATCAAAATGAAATTGTAATTGGCTCAAATAATCTAATGATCACTCTAAGACTTTCTAATATCCACCCCCTACACTTCCTGTTTTTTTTTAGAAATGAGGCTCCTTGAGGTGATATAGTGCTTCTCTAAAATACTCTATTTAAAACTTAGAATTTTTTGTTTTCTGAAACTAATAGTACTGATAAGAATTTAGTTCTGTATCACTGTGACATGCTGCAAAAAAGATTTACCCCTTAGAGATGAGGCCCAAATGGGGTGGTGGGATTTCGTAAATGCTTCTTTTTTCCTGAAAAGTCTTGTCAGAATATTATTTTGTTTTGGAGCAGTATTCTCTAACAACCGAAAAATTTAGAAACTGGAATTTTACAGAAATGAGGCCGTCAAGGAGATGTTGGGCCCTTTTTTATATAATTATTCTATATATAATCTTACGAATTGTTGTTGTACCGATTTAATTTTATTACAACAATTAAGTTATTTATGACTGTAAGTTGAAGAAATAAAATATTACCTTGGAGATGAGGCCCCAGTGGGGTGGTGAAATTTTAAAAATGCTTTTTTTTTCTGAAACAGACGGACCAATACACTTTCCAGTTGTTCTTTTTCAGCAAATTCACTGAATTTGCTTGTTTCTCTTAGTTACGACGGAAAATGTAAATATATATATATTCAAATACATGTACATGTAGATTAATTTTCAATGTTTCTTTAGGATAGTCAAGAACGATTTTCACTCTATTCATTGTTGTTGTTGTTGTTATTGGTGATGGTGTTTTGTTTGTTGATATAAAACTGATATATAACGCACGTGGATGGAACATTGCCAAAACACTGCATTTTAATTCAAAATATCGTGGAGATATATTGAGAAGGTAAATATCATTTAGATAGAGATGTATCATCTAGAGTAGCGCATATCTGTCGCATGCTTTTTTTCACGTCCCAAATGCAAGCGACTGATAAGTTATCGAAAATTTTACAATTTTTCGCCAACCCGAATATATCTCATACGTTTCTTACCCAAAATCCTCCCAAGATAACAAGCGTCCGCGGTGGTCGAGTGGTTAAGCTCTGTAATACCAATCCGGAGGTTCACTGTTCGATTCCCAGGCGAGGCACTGGAAATTTTAGAAATACTTTTCAGTGTTTCCCACCTATCTAGAGATGAACTGGTTAGGAACCCAAACGTAGCCTCGCGTAATGCGGTGCTATGCACCAGGCATGTAAAAGAACCAAAGGGTCTATTCGTAAAAAAGAGCTATGATCTGGTACCTGGATTCCCTTGTATTTGTATACATATCGGTCTTACAAGGACAACAATAGAGTGGTGCCTCGATAGCTGGTTAGGGCGTTCGCCTCCGGAACGGGAGGTCCCGGGTTCGAATCCCAGCCGCCGAAGCACGAGGTGTGTCCTTGGGCAAAGACACTAAAACCACACGTGCCTCAGTCTACTCAGCTGCAAATGGGTAGCAGCGATGAAAAACTCGATGCCTCTCTCTCGCGAATGTGATGACATCTGGAATGAGTGTTCGAGAGCTTTTAAATAAGCTACGGAGCTTTCTTCGCAATCGAACTAAAATAAATTCGTATAAACTAAGGACCACAATAAATATAAGAGCTTGCTCTTTATTGTGTTATCCTTGGTACTTGTACTGAAAAAAATACAAATACAAACAAACTTGGCCAAAACCACTGGATTAAATATTTTTTCTCGTTAAAGCCAGTTTGCACACACGACTTCGTTTAAGTAAGTACTTTAATTCTAAGATTATAATTAGTACAAAATGGCTTTCCTTAAAGTCCCTGGAGCAAAATTACAAACAACTCTTACATTACAAAGAAAGGTGTCTTTCCGGCGGAAATAACCTTTATTTTCACCAAAAACATTCCTTACTCTGCTTTTCAAGTAGATAAATATAGCGTAGTATTTGTTTTCAATGACATTGCAAAAAAGAAAAAAGAAACGCCTTCTAGCAACTCATTTCCGTAAATGAACGACTTGAATACAAAAAAAGGCATGTGTCAACATTTTTTTAGATTGAATAGAAAATGGTTCTATCATTACCCTATTAGTAAATCATTTTATTAATATCCGTAAATATTGTTGATCACATTAGAATGTAATAACACTGTAAAGTACAGAGTCACATTAAAATTAATTCTGAAACTGCAGCTGATCAGCAGTTTGACTTCAAAATACACATTGCAATGTGTACGAATAGTAAGTGATTTCAGATAAAAAAATTTAAGAAACAAAAATTTCACAATAATTCAGCAGTCTACAAAAATCCTTGTTAGTCAATGCTAATAACGGTTCCTTTTTAATTGCAATTTGAAGACGCTATAGCGCTTTGTTACGAAAGCCTATTAGGATCATTCGAAAGAAAAAAAATATTGTGAAGTCGTTATAACGCGAAAAAAGGCGTAATAATGCAAAAAAGGCGTTGTAACGCGAAACAAGGCGTAATAACGCAAAGAAAGGCGTAATAACGCTAATAAAGGCATTATAACGCGAAAGAAAGGCGTAGTAACGCGAAAGAAAGGCGTAGTAACGCGAAAGAAAGGCGTAGTAACGCGAAAGAAAGCGTTATAACTCATAAGCAAAGGCGTTATAACGCTTATAATACAATACAATACAATACAATACAATACAATACAATACAATACAATACAATACAATACAATACAATACAATACAATACAATACAATACAATACAATATTATTGTATTGTATATAACGCTTATAAGAGGCGTTATAACGCGAAACAAAGGCGTATTTAAGCTATTAAAAGGCGTTATAACGCGCGAGAAAGGCGTTATAACGCGGAACAAAAGGCGTTATAACGCAAAATAAAGGCGTTATAACGCGAATCAAAAGGCGTTATAACGCGAAATTAATGCGTTATAACGCGAAATAAAAGGCATTATAACGCCAAACAAAGGCGTATTAACGCTATAAAAAGGCGTTATAACGCGAAAGAAAGGCGTTATAACTCGGAACAAAAGGCGTTATAACGCGAATCAAAAGGCGTGATAACGCGGAACCAAAATCGTAAAAACGCGGAATTAAGGCGTTATAACGCGGAACAAAAGGCGTAATAACGCGGAATTAAGGCGTTATAACGCGAACAAAAAGGCGTAATAACGCGTATCAAAAGGCGTTATAACGCGAAAGAAAGTCGTTTTAACGCCTTTTTAGGTACAATGTATATGCAACTCGATTAATGCTTTGAAGATACTTTTTCAACCATGCAGACAATGGATATATACTCTTTATTTCCACTCTTCAGTGATCTAACAAATATAGACTAGTGCGAGCAATGCAGTAATTGTTAAGAATAGCATACGTAGAACAAAAATGTGGCAGATACAACATAATATAAAGTTAAGTAAATAAGTGTTTGTACACATTCACATAGATACCGTATTTAAGATAAAGTCACGAATGCATGTATAAAATCAACAAATTTTTATTGACAACATACTTATCTTAACACGAAATGTAAGTAAGTTGCCCATGTATGTACACAGAGTACAAATATAATTCTATACTAATTTATTTAGTCTCGATTGCGAAACAAGTTCTTACAACTTATATTAATCGCTCTCGAGGCTTATTCTAGATGGAATCAACCTCGAAGAGAGAGAGAGAGAGAGGCAATGTGGAATTGTTTGTGTCTTGCCTACGGACACTACCGACATGACGATGGTAGGGATCGAACCCGGGCCCCTCGATCATGAGGCGAATGCGCAACCACTGCGCCACGGCGGCTCCACAAGTGCGTATAATACACAAAGATTGGACGTCAGACAATTTGTCCCTGCATGAAAAAAATTAATCCGCGAAATTCAGTAAAATTATTGCATTTTTTTTACTTTTTCATTTTTTTAAGAGCTTCTCTCGGATAGGCCTAAAACCGATTTCCGATACCGGTATACCTGACTTTCTTCAAACGAAAGACATTTCAACATGTTTTATATCAATGGAAAGCTGATAAAACTCAAAATTTATTCATTAATTGCAATTTTGCGCCGACATGCCTTTTCGGAAAATCTGTCACTCATTAAATATTAGAGGCATCTTCGTGAAAAAACTTACATTAATGCCAGTTTACTACTAATTTTTATCAACATTGTAAAGAAATTCAGATTACCTTTTATCTAAAAAGGCGTTATTACGACTTTCTTTCGCGTTATCATGCCTTTTGATTCGCGTTATTACGCCTTTTGATTCGCGTTATAACGCCTTAATTTCGCGTTATTACGCCTTTTGTTCCGCGGTATAACGCCTTTATTTTGCGTTATAACGCCTTTCTTTCGCGTTAATACGCCTTTGTTCAGCGTTATAACGCCTTTTATTTCGCGTTATAACGTCTTTTGTTCCGCGTTATGACGCCTTTACTTTCGCGTTATTATGCCTTTTTTATCGCGTTATAACGCCTTTTATTAGCGTTATAACGCCTTTCTTTCACGTTATAACGCCTTTTAATAGCGTTAAAACGCCTTTGTTTAGCGTTATAACGCCTTTCTTTGCGTTACTTCGCCTTTTCTTTGCGTTATTACGCCTTGTTTCGCGTTACTATGCCTTTTTCGCATTATTACGCCCTTTTTTTGCGTTATTACTACTTCATGATTTTGTTTTTTCTTTCAAATGGTCCTAATAGGCTTTCGTACTTTGTCAGTCCGCAATCGGGAATAATAAATAAGGCTAGAACACATAGATCTGATTTAAAGCAAATTTTATAAAGGTCCGTCCATGAGAGCATTCATATAAGCTTGTATTCTTGGATGAGACCTTATTCATTATTCCCGATTGCGGACATACCGAAGGTAATTATTATCACGGTTTATGGTTTTATATCGATTCCCCCATATTCAATAATGTTATGGTCACGACAAGGTACAAAATAACGAATTCTAGTTACATGTAATGATCAATCACAGGCATCCGGCGATGCTTAAAGTTGTATAATCAAGTATTATTTATATCACCCCTGTCCCTCTCCCTTTCGATTTTGATATCCTTTAAGTAAATACACCAGGAAATTTAACTCCAACTTAGTTTCATCCTTGATTCAAGTGTATCATTGAAAAACCGATTGTCTTACAAGCAAAAAATTTAATTAAAACATACAACATGCGTTATATATGACTCATCAACTATCTCATCTCATTTCCTATTATTGTTTGCAGCATGTATCTGTTATAAATCTACAGGCGAATTATAGATCGCTCTCGCCGCGAAACGTGAAAATCGTAGGTTTCAGGAACTATTTTTCTGGTATTTGTATTTTGTTTATCTGTTGTTTATTTATTTTCCGCGAAAAACGTAGTTTATTATATTTATCGACGCAAAACATTTTTTGCTGATTTGGCTAAGAGTCTAGTATGGAATGTGTGAGTGTTTAAAAAAAATAGAAAGTGCCTCGTATCTGGAAAGGATCTCGATCGAGGGATCGATACGTACAATGATGCTGAAAATAAGTACAATCGATATAATGTTCACTTGCAAGGTTATTCATGGATAGATGCTAAACATCTGCAAGGTAAATTAAATATAACTCTGTATTTTAAAACATTTGTTTTTGGCAACATGAAAGCATGTTTTATTCTAGGATAAATATTAGCTTTAGTGTATACCATTTAAAGTGGTCACATTTGTTTAAAGTTAAGAATGATACTCACAGTGGATGCTTTAAAACATATAAGAAATAAGTTTTATCAAGTTATTTCTATTATTGATAAAAACAAATTAAGATATACATAACCGAAAGGGTGGTTTTGTTTTATTTTTGAATAGGGCAGTCAAAAAAGATTTTTACAGATTTCCTCAATATTCAATGTGTTATACAGATCTTTATTTTCGGGTTGTAACTATTTCAATGTTTATTATTCTAGGTGTATAAATCACTGATTAACGTTTTATTTAAAATTTTGATGGTCACTTTGAACGGTAATATCACTTTATGTAATTACTTATCATATCCGACAAAACATGTAATAACTGTACTTGACAATCGATACGTCAGTGTAACAACAGATTAAATGTAATAGACAGCTGAAACAAATATTTTAAGTAACAGTATTTGTTCCGTAACTCTATGGTTTTTACGTTTAAACATACATGTATTAAATGTTCAGGCTGGGTATACATATACATGTAACTTAACATCCTACGTATGATAAAGTCTCCATGTTGCATACATCTAAACAAAAACTCAATGCAGCAGAGAAATAATCTTGATTGTATTGTGATATATCTTTGTATAAATCACGGAACATTCCGCAGGTTTTTCGTTATTTCTGTTATCAAGGTACACGCATATTTTCTAAAAGCCTTTCGTCTATCGCAAGATCTCAGAAAGCGAAATTTAACACATGTTCAAGCATTAGCTCGTAATTGTTGTAATTTCTGTGAGAGTATTGGCTCGGTCCCAAGCCAAGTAATCCCGAAACTGAATGATTTGGGAATAATTAATATAATATGCAAGAAAACAAAATGGTATGATAACATATCTTCGAGCGCACTGACTTCTAGCAAATTCTTAGTCTAAGTTACAGTCAATAACTATTATATAAACATGTAATTGTATGGTTAAAAGCTTTAAGTTTTGTATATCTGCGCATTAAACCTACTATAAACACATGAATCCCGGTGTTTGTTTGTGTTATTTTATTGTTGTTGTTGTTGTTGGTGTGTTTAATAGTAGTTTAATTTATGTAATGTTTTATGTTACGGACACTGTCAAAGCAATTATATATAGTGTGGGCCTCGATAGCTCAGTGGTTAGGGCGTTCGCCTCAGGAGCGGGAGGTCCCGGGTTCGAATACCAGCCCGCCGATTATGAGGTGTGTCCTTGGGCAAAGATACTGATGCCACACGTGCCTCAGACCACCCAGCTGTAAATGGGTAGCAGTGATGAAAAACTCGATGCCTCCCTCTCGCGAACGTGATGACATCTGGAATGAGTGTTCGAGGGCGATTTAATAAGCTACGGAGCTTTCTTCGTAATCGAACTAAAATAAA
>JAFMSR010000004.1:8888821-8983821 GCA_022818135.1 Saxidomus purpurata
ATATCACGTCATATGCATATGATATTATGTCTACAAAATTTCGAGTAAAGTCCATCACACCAAGTTTGCTTTGCACACAATAAAAGAACTCAACCAACCAGGTATAACGTTTTCACTGTCGGATAATGTTGTACACTGTACAACCTCTGAGCTACCAGACTTCCCGGCGGCGTTACCGGCGGTGAGGCAAAAGTAGTAGGTAGTTGATCGACAGAGATTCTCCAACAGGATTACCAAGACGCCGGAAGCATTGGCTGAGATCTTGGTTGATGAGCTGTCCTCAACTGGATTCTTCACAATAATCGCTTCCTGGAAAATATGCGGCAATAGGGTCAGATACTTGTTAACTACGTACGGGTCTTAGCAAGTTTACCATGGAGGAAATCCCAGGGTTGGCCGGGACTATAACAATATAATAATAAACAAATAACTATGTTGTCTATATACATGTATGTAAGTGGAGAACTTTCAACTGAACAAATGGAATTACTAATACTAAGGTACAGCTAGTGTTTATGACTTGTAATTAACAGAAGTGGTGTTAATTACGTACTTTGTGTACTTTTGTGTACATTGGGTTATTTTCGTGTGACAAAAAATTCGCAATTTGTGTGCAGGACAATTCTGTAATACTAAATCTTTATGAAATGAATCTTTCGCGAGATTTTTTAACTAGCAATGTTAGACATTCGCAAAAATTAAATTATCTTTAATGAGGCAAGTGATAATAGACTTAAATTACTATAATTAAAAACATGTTGTACCTCTAATTCGACATTCTTTTGTTCTTCTGAGCAGAAATGTATTTCATACTGGTCTACAACCTCGTGGACATTGGCTGGTGGACATAACGCCAACACCACAGAGTTTTCGCTCCTTGAACACCTAGATACGTCCACAATAGGCGTTGATGGCGCTGGAGAAAAAAACAGCCAATGATTACGGCGCTGTTATTGTATTAGGACTTTGTTTTGAACAGGTGAATTATTTGAATTATGTATACTGTAACAATATGTGCATTGTTTCTTTTTTCACAGACTCTTGAATACGTAGATTTAATAGTGACTCTGCTGAAATTAGCTGACCACAAATTGATGCCGTTACGTAAGAGCCCTGTGATTTCTTTCAGTATCGACTACGCGAGTAGAGCGTTTACTACATTCCTCTCGTTATTTGGAAAAGTAGAAATACCTGATCTTTAAAAAAAACACGCTTGTTCAGGTCATTAAAACCAACTTCTGAACAGTACAATGATGCTAAAGTATAAAGTAGATGGGATATTTCAACTTGAAATCCACTTTTAAAAAGTATCACGGTATGTATAAAAATCAGAAAAAGGGACATGTATTTGTTTGAAATTATTTTTAAATAGTAACTTACGACTGAGATATTGAATTTCATTTAACAGCACTTTTTCTCTCCTACAGTCTACCACCTTGTAATTAAGACTCTCTGTATCCAGGGGTGGCAACGAACTGGCGCTTTCACAGTCTGCCGTTGCCTTCTGGATCCTGAAATTTAAATAAGAAGATCTCTAGTGAAAGTTCAGTCATGCATAGTTCGAGGACATGAATCATCAAGGCAATCGTTACGTATACAGTATATATTACGTATATAACGACTCTGGATATAGCGAACTTTCGGATATAAGGAAAAACAGTTTTTGTTTTTATTTGTTTATGAATGAAAATGCTATATATCGATACAACTTAGTCCTGATATAAGGGACAAATTTAAATGCTCGGAAGGAGTTAGTTATATACGGAGCAAAGTGAACTAGTACGTCACAAAGGCAGTATTAACTTGAACATACTTTTAAAGAGGAGTTTTAAATTTTGGAGAAAAAAACCCATCTTTTTTAAATATATGCATATACACAGAATAGACGTACGTGTATGTCGCATTTCCTGTGCCCCTCCACCCCACCCTGCCACCCCAAAAGAAAAGGCAAACTGACCATTATTATGTATAATTCGTTATATTCAATGTGTAACAATTTATAATTAGGAACAACCCGTTCATTTCTGTTTGAAAAACTTTATTTCCCAAGAAAGACGCGCATCATAGACTGAAAGTATATACCATGCTATCAATTATAGACAAAAATTACGTGCATACTTCTTGACAATACAAAGTGCATGTATTTATTTGTAAAATTGATAATCGCGTTATCAAATATCTTTAGTTACATCGTACATGTATATACTTGGTATACTTGTTGTCAGATTTTTCACTTTTATTCATCGCAAAATTTTTTACACGAGTATTTGTAAATATAATCTGGGACATAATAATTATGTGACGGGTGTAACGAATAAACCTCAGTTCTTTTTCTGCCTGGAGGTGAGGTGTAAACATCCGTCTTACATTCTTTTTTCACAAGGACAAATAAAATCTGTTGTAATACAAACATAAATTCAAATTTTAAACAAATATTATCCACGTAATATTACAATGGTAAGTAAATAAATGTAAAACATACCGTTCGTTCAACGTATTTGCTATCTGAAAAGAACAAATATAACGATGATTATATAGAAAACGGCATATAACATTTGCAATGAATGGTGAATTTTGATAGAAGCAGTTTGTTTTAATTTCCTTTAAGGAAATTCTTCGAGAGTTATGCTGAGTAAATCTAAGTAAGAATTATAATGAATAGTTTAATTTCAGTGTGTATGAAATTAATGAAGTTTTCTACCAAACGGGTACAAACAGCTGCTTTACTTACTTCTAAAAAGGGTGCCTTTTCTGAGCCCAGAACGTCCTGAACATAGCTCTGAAGGCCTTGTGAGGCCCCTAGCACTTTTTCTATTCTCTTAATACAGTCCTCGAGACTATTCTGTTGAATTCTTTCCTCGTATTCGAGATCGGCCAGAAAGTAACTTCTCTTGTTCTCTATCTCAGCCAGTAACATGTCACACTGCATGTTTATCTCGTCTCGCCGTCTCGTTAGAACATGCTGTAAGTCAAAAGAACAGAATACGAAATATATTACAGTAAACGTTTTACAAGTACTGACTAAAGTTTTTGCAGTCTCATGTGGGGGTCGTCTCAATGTGAATGCGTCGATACCGTCAGAACTAAATTCAACACGTGCATGAAACCGTCCATTGCTATAAAAGACATCCTAATGTTTAACATGTAAATTGGGTAATATTCGCGTGACGAAAATTTCGTGATTTGTGCGGAGACAGGTTTATTCGCAAGTTTTATATTCGTGAACGAATAACTCTCCTAAAGTAAATTTATGTGAAATGAATCTCGCGAAATTTTTTTAAATTAGCGGAGTCGGTAAAATCGCAAAAATAGCGAAAATTGAAACATTGCGAATATTTCCAGTTTTACAGTAAATAGACTTATTTAAGCAGCTACTTCCTTAAACGGTTTAAATGGATCCATTGGATAATACTCTAACAGTAAATTTATGTGAAATTAATTTTTCGCAAAGATTTTCAAATTAGCGGAATGGAGAAATCGTGAAAATAGCGCAAATTGTAAGTATTACATAATTTACAGTAAATACATTTGTTTCAGCAGCCTTAAAGGGTATCCATTTGAAAGATATTTTCGTTTGATTTTTAAAGAGTAAGAAAGTACGTCCGTCATTTCTAAATGAGATATTTTTTTGTAAATGTATACATGTGCATTTGCTAACAATTTACTTTGCAGTATCTAAATCATGTTTTATGAACAGATGGCATGATCATACCTGAACATCTTTGAGTCCGACCTTGATGTCTTTTAGACTGGTAGCCACTTTTGATTGGCTTAGTGACAATTTCTCAGCATTTTCTTCGACTGAAACCTGAAAATCAGTATTTTGCTCTGTTGAAACAAATGGTATTTAATTCAAATTACTGCATGAGTCCTTCCCCACAGAAAGAAGAAACATTCGTATTTTACAGCATGAACAAAATCAACAGACGCTTGCACATTCAGCGCTCACAGAAATACTGTTGAATATATCAAAGTAGATGTAACCGCGAGCTTACTTCACAATGATCAATCCATGTTGACGTCTGCGCACAATGACTGTAAACGTTTAGACAACAATTTCCTACAGCCCGACACTAGCAAAATATCGTACTTTAAACTCATTACTTTTACCTCGATTACAAAACTGTAGCTGTTTCAACTCAAGAGTCAAGGTCCATCATCAAGACAATGCCTTACGAGAGAAGATACAGAGTTACTAGATCTAGTGAGTTACTGGTATACAGCTTGGTTGACTGAAGCACGTGTGGCACGAGGTGCCTCTGTTGGGAGACATACCTCGTGGTGACCTGACTGGGCCTGATCCAAGTCATCAGGATTGCACAATGAACATTGTCACCCATTTTATCTTTGTTGCTGTTCATTTTGTAATTTTTATGTTCAGATTATTGTCGAATCTTTGAAGTAGAGTAGTGTCTTATTTTTAGACATCCGAAAAAGAAAAAGAGCCCGAAAGCGCGATTAAGCCGAAGGGTATCAGAGAATGGGAGCAAAATTAGGCTGTTGAAGCCCAACGGACAGGAACAAGAATAAAAAATGAAGTTATAAAAAAAATCTAAGCCCCAACCAGAAAACCTAACCAGGTACAAAAAGTCAAAAAACACCAAAAATTGGAGGTACCATTCATGTTGTACCACAGAAAAGTGGTCTCGGTTTTTCCGTACTGCCAATAATAAAAAAGTTACAAAATATGCTATTGATAGTTACATAAAAGGGAAGTAATTCAATAAAAAATTAAGCAAACAAAATAGGGTCTCCCAAAAAAAACAAGAGCACTGTAATCAAGAGCAAAGCAGAGCAAATCCACACAGTTATATGACGCTGAACCCTAAGTGTGACCTTGACCTTGAAGGAGCCATCCGGAACATGGCTCGCACATCGTCTCAATGTGGTAAACAATGTGTCAGGTTTCTTTGAAATCCTTAACGGGGTTCAAGAGTTACAGAGCGGAAGGGAAAAAAAGTCATATGACCTTTGAACCCCTAAGTTTGACCTTGACCTTGAAGCGAGCCATCCGGAACAGGCTTCTGCACATTGTCTCAAGTGGTAAACATTTGTGTCAGGTTTCTTCAAAATCATTCACGGGGTTCAAGAGTTACAGAGCGGAAGGGAAAAAAAGTCATATGACCTTTGACCCCTGAGTATGACCTTGACCTTGAATCCAGCCATCCGGAACATTGCTTCTGCACGTCGTCTCAGTCTGGTTAACATTTGTGTCAGGTTTCTTCGAAATCCTTCAAGGGGTTCAAGAGTTACAGAGCGGAAGGGAAACAAAATCATATGACCTTTGACCCCTGAATATGACCTTGAACTTGAATCCAGTCATCCGGAACATTGCTTCTGCACGTCGTCTCAGTCTGGTTAACATTTGTATCAGGTTTCTTCGAAATCCTTCAAGGGGTTCAAGAGTTACAGAGCGGAAGGGAAACAAAATCATATGACATTTGACCGCTAAGTATGACCTTGAACTTGAATCCAGCCATCCGGAACATTGCTTCTGCACGTCGTCTCAGTCTGGTAAACATTTGTATCATGTTTCTTCGAAATCCTTCAAGGGGTTCAAGAGTTACAGAGCGGAACGGAAACAAAATCAAGACATTTGACCGCTAAGTTGACCTTGACCTGAATCCAGCCATCCGGAACATTGCTTCTGCACGTCGTCTCAGTCTGGTTAACATTTGTATCAGGTTTCTTCGAAATCTTCAAGGGGTTCAAGAGTTACAGAGCGGAAGGGAAACAAAATCATATGACCTTTGACCGCTAAGTATGACCTTGACCTTGAATCCAGCCATCCGGAACATTGCTTCTGCACGTCGTCTCAGTCTGGTTAACATTTGTATCAGGTTTCTTCGAAATCCTTCAAGGGGTTCAAGAGTTACAGAGCGGAAGGGAAACAAAATCATATGACAATTGACCGCTAAGTATGACCTTGACCTTGAATCCAGCCATCCGGAACATTGCTTCTGCACGTCGTCTCAGTCTGGTTAACATTTGTGTCAGGTTTCTTCGAAATCCTTCAAGGGGTTCAAGAGTTACAGAGCGGAAGGGAAATTGCTAACGGACAGACGGACAGACGGACACCGAGGCGATAACATAATACGTCCCTTCGAGAGTATAATAAACCAGATCTACTGCTTTATTTTTTATTTACCTTAAAATCTCTGTAGGCGTGTTCGATTGGCAACACTGGATGACTGTTGTGAACCAGTCTCTCGTCTGAACCGGAAGAAAATGGCTGCGTACATAAACTGCAGTAGGAATCGATTATTTCTCTATATGAAGACCCTGACGAAGCACCAGAAAGTCTACTTTTGGCACATTTTGTGGAAGCTTTATTGGGTGAACTCTGTCTCGGATCCGTGAACTCGTGATTCGTAAATGGATCTTTGTTTGGGTGAGTTTGTCGTAAACACGTGGCACAAAAATGACTTTCACATGTGATGCAATACTTTTTCGCGCGCTTTCTGGTAGCAGCACTTTTACAGTTTTGGCACTTTATTTCCGTGTCAGGTTTCAAAGACTCCGATAAAGAGGACAGAGAATGTACGCTACTATTTAACAAAGACAAAGATTTTACTAAATTGTCGTTGGTGCTAGCTTGGCTAGTGTTGGAAGGTGTCGTCTGCTTAGATGTGGTTTTTACATCGGGTGAACTTTTATCCTTCTTTTGTTCATTTTTATACCGTTCTATAATGTTTTCTAAAGCTATTACTCTTGGTAAACTTGAAATACCCCCACTAACATAACAGTTATCCCTGCAAACAGGGCATCGGATAAAATTGAAGTCAAAGAGCTGCTCCGCACAGGGTGAGCGACATAACACGTGCGAACAAGGTAGAATTATGGGATATGTGTAAAGTTCTAGACAAATGGGACACTGAAGATCGTTGTCAACTTCAACATCCATAGTGATTGAAGAATTCAGATTTGTACTTGATAACCTCCGGTGTTTCTGCGTCTGTCTGGTATTCCCTGATGTATGAATTCTTTGACCCTGAAAACAGACGAAATATATAACTGGACTGATAAATAAACTGCTTAATGAAACCATCGCCTACCTTGGTCTCGTAGTTCTAATTATTTTGTTAAACAATCTTACAGGCAGAACTTGAAATGCAGTTTAGTATCTCTTGCTGACAGAATGAGTTTGAAGTTGAAGACAATTCAAAGCCGTAAACTGTTAAACCGCAACTTGAAGCCGCTTTTGGAGCGACAAAATTAGTTTAGAATTGAGTGTCAAATATGCTCCGGTCAAAGCTTTTGTCTGTCATTTCATGTCGTCTACATATTGAGAAAACTCCATTCCCGCAGAATATGTGCTTTTTGCTTGCTTGTTGAAATGTCCAGTTTTTACCCATATATCTCCTACAATCACCATTTTACTTACATTATTACATTGAAGAGTGTACCCACGACGTTAAGGCTATGCAAATATTGTTTTTACTTTCGTCAATTATTTGTCACTCCATTAATTCGAGACGGAGAATGGAGGAATAAGAGTTCGATTATGGTCTTATTTCACAAAATAAATATTTACTTTCTTAACCATTTAATGTCTCGCGTTCAATCTCGGCAGTTTATTCAAATACTCTGAGAGCCTATGCTTCAAAACAAACTGTAATTATCGATTGTCATTGTTTTCTTAATTGCTTATGCCATGATGAAATAGGTTCAAATGAACAAATCTTTCCTACCGTAAAGCCCGCCGTCAATGAAACTCTGAATGACCGATGGTGGTTTTTGTATGGTCAGCAAAACATTTATGTTGGCTAACGCCGACCTTGACCTTTATGTCTGAAACCCAACTATTTAGTCATAAAAGAAATAGCATTGGCTTGCTCTCAATTATTTATTTCGCACCTTATTCATTACTGCACCTTTCCGCCATTTAATAGTTTATCTTAAAAGTTGTATCAGCTCAGCGAACTAAAGTTTCAAAGTTTCAAAACTAAAACCATTGACAGGACCAGTCCGGTCCCTTGTAGGCGTATGGCTCGACTTTACAAAAATCACAGTTTAGAAATTTTCAAAATCTTACTAGGCATTTCAAAGCTAAGCCAGTTTTCTTTCTGATTACTGATCCCCTCCTCCCCACCCCCCCCTTATCAGAGTTTCAAAATCTGAGGACAGTCTTATAAACAGCATGTGTGTTCTGCAAACGAAGACGCCGTATTCGGGATAGTTCGCAATTCATCTAGATCTAGTAGTGTTCGTAATCGACCCAGTTGGTCCAATTTCTCACAGGGACGCTATATCCGGGATCCGGTTAGTCCAATGTCGCACATTTAGTCACTTATTTAATTTAATATATAGAACTAGAACACTAACAGAATATAATTTCACCCTTTCTCTTAACTGTACTCGTATATTGTTAAACGCACGTAAACCTGGAATGCTACCATTCAGCTACGCGTGCCACACATAAACATTTATGTACTTATAGGGGTGGAGGCAGTAATTTTTCAATTTCAAGTATTTAATTTGATTTGTTTTACTGTGTAATAAAATCTGTAAATATAAGTATTACCTAGTGGTCTCATGTACCCTCTCTGTAATCTAGTTTATCTTTTTTTTAATAAAATCTAATTCAAAAGCAAACAATATCAAAACAGAAAACAATTTATGTTACGTAATAAAGTCTTGAAAGATTTTTCTTGTAAGATTTCTTTATCAATATCCCTTTATTCTATAATTTATTTGCACCCGGTTTATTGCTATGTTAGCAATGGAATTTCCTTAATGTAATTTTAATGTCACTGTTTATCCTTTATTCAATCGAAAGTTTCAAAAACAAACGCAAATCAGCATTTTTGCCGAAGTTATTACCTAATATTTGAAAGGTTATCGTGTCAATATAAAAAGCCCACTTTGAACGTGTTATGATTCACTAATAACGAGTTTTACAAAGAAACCGATAGGTTTCAGATCAAAGGTATACGTTTTCTTAATTTCCACAATTCCAAAATCACCAGACGTCTGCCATCTATGCAAATATCCCCTTAATTCTACTGAAAAATTAATTCAACTGCATAGCTTACGTGTTCAGTAGAAGACTAGATGTGCCTTTCAATGATCTTTTTATATAATCCAGTATCACAGCACGAGACAAATCATAGCTCCTCTATATTTCACAGAATCAACATTAAAAGATGAATCCGGTCAAATCCTAGGAACGTTGAAATCTTCGCCTGATCAACCATAGACATTTTCCTGTTCAGTACACTATCATATATCACTGGAAACGTGTACTTCACAATGAAACACTCTTACTTTTATTCACCATAAATCTTTAAATAAAGAAATAGAAATTACACTCCAGCACGAATTCTATGTCTTTTATGCTAATCAACTCCAGTCTATTTACTCTCGATCAAAATTTATCTTCAGTTCAATTGCGGGCTCCATGACTCTGTGCTGTATTTATTTATTTATTCACCGATTTATTCAAAACCCTCGAGATTAATAAAATGAACATAAATCCTTATCATGTTTATCTGAAGTGGAAGAAAAGAGTTTTACAATCACGGTGTTATAAATTCCTAAACACCCGACGCAGCAAGTCCCATGTATAGATTTGAAACGAGACCGAACTGACTCTTGATCAAGCGATGTTATGCAGCAAAATTCGCTGAATGTTTGAGAGTGGAAATAAAGTGAAGTAGAAATGTACTTAAACAAGTTTCCAATGAATATTTTAAAACATTTCTTCGACTTATCATGCCGCTTCACCGAGTCTGCATGCCCAAAGGGATGTGTCTGAAGGCATTAACATGCTGTTTGTAAACATCAATATTGGCCTGGATCATTACAGAAAGAGTAAATACATCTGTTATGACTGGCTGACCGACCGTGACTGATTTTGACTGACTAACTGACTTACCGACTGACTAACAGACCGACTCATTGACTGACTTACTGACCGACCGACCGACCGACCGACCGACCGACCGACCGACCGACCGACCGACCGACCCACTCACTCACTCACTCACTCACTCACTCACTCACTCACTCACTCAATCAATATATCAATCAATCAACCCCAGCTCTGTAAAACTGTTAAAAAAAGTTGTGACAAAGAGATTGACTGACTAAATAACTTATACTGACTGTAAAATATTTATTTGTCGGAGAGATTGTATTTTGTACATTATCTTTTACGGAAGAGACTTCAATATAATTACAGCGCTGATCCAAGGAAACTTGTACAAGTTGATTGCTGAATACTTCACATGAATTTAAGGCTACAACCGAATGTCATTCTTGTAAGTGACATTCTATGTATGACTCTTAAGTGTCATAAACTATGATCTAGTGTTTGTATGAAGCCATGAAGTGGTCGGTGGAAAGTCAAGTACTTATATCACATTGTATGGTATTATTCAGTAAATGTTCAAATATTCTGAAACCTTCATTGTGGTTACAATCAGATACATCACGCTGTTCCATGCTGAAATGTGATCTATTTTCTTTGCATTGATTGTATGTGTCCTAATCATTGTTTTCATTAATTTTGCTAATTGAGACTGTGTGTAGGTATATTGATACATGTATAGTTTTTTTTTCTTTTTTATTGCTTATAGTCTCGGTTGACCCTAGGATTTCTCCTGAGGTGAAACTGCTAGGACCCCTTACATTCACAGGTTGAAGAGACAGATGCAGATACAGGGGAATCCGGGTACCAGACCCTAGCGTTTTTATGAATATACCACTCGGTGCTCTTTACGTGCGCGGTATATAGCAACGTAATTTTATTTTAAACATATGCATGGCTGTTATAATATTCATTCATTCATTCATTCATTCATTCATTCATTCATTCATTCATTCATTCATTCATTCATTCATTCATACCTTGATTATCTGTTCAATCCTAGGTTTGCCCATGCCTGCACATGTATGTATGAATATAAAGTATAATACACATAGTATATACGTTCATAAGTTTGTATGTGCCTAGACGTTCTTGTGACTGAGTTCTGAAAGCCACAGACGCGCAATTAATACAGTTAAGAAGCGGGAAATCGTGCTTGAACGCGGCAATGTTAAATTATTGAACATACCGTTAAGAAAGTTAAAGTGCTCTCAAGACACATTAAACCTGACTTACAAATCTGTACCCTTAATCACTTTAACATGTACCGTTTAATCACTGCCGACAATACACGGTAATCCGGTAAAATCTTTTAAGTTTTAAAAGGTTTTGTGGTCAGGAATCTTAACAATAATGTATCCCGACGATTGCTCTGTTTTTTTTACAAACCTCAAATGCATAAATAAAATACTTTAGCCAAATGATCTTTCATTTGTAAGGCGGCATACAAATGTACATGACAATCAATGAAAGTTCTGGGTTCGAATCCCAGCTCGAGCACAAGGTGTGTCCTTGGGCAAATACACTGATACCATAAGTGACTCAGTCTACCCAGCTGCAAATGGGTAGCAGCGATGAAAAACTCGCTGCCTCTTTCTTGCGAGCGTGACGACATCTGGAATGAGTGTCCGAGAGCGATTCAATAAGCTACGGAGCTTTCATCGCGACCGAACTAGAATAAATTCGTATAAACTTATATGAATAACAACCCAAATAAGTTTTTCGAAATCACTTTACAAAGCTAAAAAAACGTATTCTGTATATTACCAGAGAAATTCTCAAAGTTCAAGATTTAACAGAATCCAAGATTCGATTTTACAACTAAATACAGATGTTGTTTTTTTTTTACAAAATAGCCTGCATCATCATATTAAACATAGTTTACCTCAGCGTTACATCAAATCCCTAAAGTATAAAATTCATTCGAAAACAAACTCACGATACGTGTTCCATCTCTCCAATGAAAGAATGTACAAAATGTACTATTAACATCGTATCTGTAAACTGTATCTCATTTCTTCTTTTATGTCAAGATGTAAATTACACATTCATTACCTGTAATCCGTTTTCTAAAACGTTTTATTAAACGTTGAAAGTTATCTCTATACAAGTCTAAAGGAAAAGCATTAATTTGCCTTCTGTCAAAAATTCGACATCTTAATGGAATAAACCGAGTCGTATTTGCACAGCGACATTAATTTAAGATAATTTTCTGTTAAAATGGTTAAGACATTAAAATGTGGCATGTCTATATATTGACATTTGATTAAAAAGTGATCGAAATTATTTTAAAACTTGCGCCAGGGAGAAACATCAACATTTTCTCATGAAAATGATAGTAATCGTTGATTTCAACGACGAGAAAGAAGAAGAAAAGGAAAGAAAAGGGGAAGAAAAGGGAGAAGAAAGTGATGATGATGATGATGATGATGATGATGATGATGAGTAGGAGTAGGAGAGCGAGGACGAGGACGACGACGACCACATTGACACTTTATCGATGTTGAATGACAGTTAGAAATAAATTGTTGGTGTGACGTTTGTGTTGTTGTTGTTGCTGCTCCTGCTGATAATGATGATGATAATGATTATGGTTGTAATGATGAAATCTGCCGGTGATAATGATGATCGATATAGTCAAAGTGTAGGTGGTGATGATAATTATGGTTAAAGACAACAGTAACAAGTAGGGTAATAGATTAGCAGACATTTTAAGAGACGGGGTGATACGAATTTAGTAATACCGGTTAAGGAAGTATAATATACATGTACTTTATTTTACGCTTGAAATCTTTTGAAATCAAGATCGCGTTAATCTCTGGGCGTTATTAAAGAACCATTGACTACTGATATACGATCAATGCTGGGAAGTGTAGATAGCATGACGTACGTAAGCGATTCTCGAAGTAATTACAAAATTCATTTCCCCTTCTTATCTTGAATCAATCATCTAGTCTTTTTTGTCATCTGTTCAAAAGTTGTAAAAAATGGCCTCCGATTTCGCGTATTATGGAATGATTAATTAATTTCATTTTGTGATAAAGTAAATGATAGGATATCAATATGGCCTACAGTACAATCAATAAGTATGTTCTTGCGGTTTACGTTACCACACGAGACGTAAAATGGCAGTGAAGGCAGCCCGTTACGTATATTACAGAAACGTGTTACAAGAATAAACCGCACAGCAGCTGCAGCGATAACATCGCCAGACGAAGCGTAAAATTTCAGAGAATCTAAAACTGTTAGAAGTGTTTCACAAATAAATAAAATGTTATCTTTAAGCCTAAAACATGACCCTTTTGGCAACCCCCCACCCCCCATCCCCCATCCCACTCCTTCAAGAGAACCCAAAAGTTAGTGGTCTTTGATCTCAAAACTGGTCGTGTCTGACCTTGAGGTATCTCTTTTAATTTGATATTTGCGACATCTTTTATTCCAACTGCCTTCCGACACTGGCTGGCAAATAAACCACGAGCACGAAGGAAACAGTCGAATACAGTAATCCGTAAAAAAGACTTGAACAGAGATTCAAATACAACGACAAGCTTCCCACGTTTAGCTATCTGGAAATTTGAGTAGGATTGAGTTTTACTTAAAACCACTTAAACAAGCAAAATTTGCAAACCGTCATGGTCATAATTGGGCCGAGAAACCGGCGCAAGCCAGCCCGGAATAATAGTTTTTGTCATGAGACACCCGCGGTTCAGATCGAAATTTCCGTCAGCGGTGGCCGAGTACTCGCAAAACAGCTATACCCGAGGTGACGGATATTTCCATCTGAACCAAATGTCTCACTTTGTCTTGCTTCTTGGCCCTCTTGTTTTAAAGTTCTGCTCGGGGATCCGATAATTTTTATCAGTCAGTTGTTCGATCATTTAACTTTATATACCTATCATTTGTGTTTCATTAAATGGTGATTATGTTTTTCTTGTTCATTCTCTCTTTTTTGTCCTTAAAGATGTGATAGTTACTAAAATTTACTTACGATCATTTTGAAGTCTCAAACTACCCCTGAGTACATTCTTTGACAACAAGAAAGAATCTCTGCGATTACAGTAAACTCCGTTTATAACGAACTCACTGGGACGATGTGTTCAAATGTGTTCATTATATCCGGAGTTTGTTATATCCATATAACAATTTCATATAAAAAACGAAAGAAAAAAAATCGGGTTGAGAACATTTATTCCTAATATCCGGAGTTTCGCTATATCCAGATTCGTTATAAACGGAGTTTGCTATATACTTTAAACGTCTCGGTTATAGATTTTAAGCAGACACATGTCAATAAATTATTCAACAGATGACAATGTCATTGCACATCTGGTACAGTAAATCAATTAGATAATTATATCAACAATGTATATGCTCTAAATAACTTATTGTATATGTCTTAATCATAACGTACAACCATTGTTAAGAACATTTAAACTGTCATAAAAGAGAAATAAATTGATGTACGTATGGTGGGTAGTCAAGATTTTGATCAACTTATAATTCATATCTGATTAAAGTGTATATATAGTTAAGGAAGAAATTGATATATTGATCATTTTTAATCTCTTCATTAGAGAACGATTAAAACATAGAGTTAATGTGAAAATATATGGAAGACTGGTTAAGCATTTTTTTGTCAAGTTTAAATCTTAGTGCCTAAGGAGTGGTAGTGTCCTTAGGCAAGACACAGATTATTCAAAATTGCCTCCCCGCGCCTCTCTCTCCCTCCCTCTCCCCCTCTCTCTCTCCCTCTCTCTCTCTCTCTCTCTAAATGTAAATGTATAAGTATAAATTACAGTCTCTGGTACCTAACATAGCTACATAAAAAAATTAACTACAGCAACACCATTACCTTCTCTCCGTGTTCTGTTTTCATATAATATACAAGCGCCCTCCAAGAGGAGAATGGCTTATCAGGTAGTCGAGCCATATTAAGACATAAAACTAACACTCCAGTGAAGAACACTTAAATGTCCATCAAATTATGTTAAAAATAAACAACTGCACATCACAATCCACGTGAAACTCTTAAACGTTTGTAATCATATTTAAAGCGTAATTACACAAGAATTGCCTTCAGAAATTCCTAATTAAACCATCAAAGAGCAATCTGAGAGGTTTTTTTCCTACAGGAACCGGAGGAAAGAGACACTAGGATCAATGAAGCCACAAGTAGAATAGCATGTCGTGGGGATTTAAGATGCTAGCCAGTAAATTAGCGGGTAACAGCCGCGAGGGTCTTATTGCACGTGAAACATTAATTAACACGACTTTGGTTTTAGAGCTTTCGCGAGAACAGATGGTATTGACAGACAGGAGTCTGGTTAAGACAAAATCCATTTTTCATGTGGTAAACACACAAAAACAATTGCGTTCTAAGGTACATACGTAAATAATAAATGACGACTATAAATAAAACTAGTTATTAAAGTTTAGTTATTTTTATGGAAGCTACGTACCTTTTAATTGTTTTTGATAGAACTCCATGTCATAAAATGTGGGATCCAAAATTTTAGGGGTTTTGATGGGCTCGACAGAAGGGAGCTTAGTTTTAAATCAAACATCCATGCTATGCATATAGTAATAAACCTTTTTCCTTAACAGGCATATCTTAGTACAAAAGAATATAATTATGTGTCAAGTACTTGTGAAACGAGGTATCTTCTAGAATATCAAATCAGCTTATACCAGATTAACAACCCATTTCTTCATTAAGGGCTTTTCTCCGATTTCTTATTATGCAAGTTTCGTTGAAACGGATTTTCTAATATTCAGAGTGTTGAATGTAACATGATTTAGATATTAAATGAGTTTCATAACAGACACCTTCTCCTGTCTGCGATGCATGCCTGTGTGACAGACACTTTGTAACTGTTTGTAAATCCGATAGAAAAAAAAGATCAAAATATGATTAACTAAATAAGAAACCCATTTTTCATAAGATAACATCTTGCCGTTAACTTAAGATTAAAACAAAGGTGTGTGTTCTAAAATCTTTTTTATCTGATCTTGATAACTGGTCTGATAAGGATTAAAATTTAATAATTAAATGGTCTATAATTAGACCAGATCAAAACAAAACCAATATAGTTACATATAGTATGTCTTCTGATCCATAATTATGAATTCAAATACCGAGTAATGCCGTGATGGCCAATGTCCACGCCAGGGGGCCGTTTTCTTAGCTTTTTTCTGCATTTTAAAATGATATCAGAATAAAAAAAAAAAATTGAAAAAATTTTCCATAGCTCTTTACTATAGACAAGGTTCCCAACACACTCTGTATGAAAACAAGCATGTCGCTCTGAAAAACCTTCGATTTCTTTCAAATTTGAGTTACGTTAAACAAATTTGAACGAATTCTAGAGAGAAATGATAGAGCTTTAAGAAAAAGTTACTTCAATGGAAAATTCCAAGCCGTTTTCCTTCTACAAGCGAAAATGCCCAGCTGTAGAGCGATTTTCGCTCAAACCAGAAAAATGTCACACATTTTCCAGACGGGATTTTCACTAAATTCTCCAATAATATTGCGGTACTGCGACAGGAAACTATCAAAACATGCAAATGTATGTTTAGACTTCAAATCATGTCGTAGATCGTACTTTTACTCAAAATGGGTTCGATGCTACGGCGGATTTTTCATTTTTGTGACTAAAGCTTTACTTTCCCTTTCAATCGCCTTCGGATAGTTTTGATAATGTCCTTGAATAGCGTTACAAATCACGCGCAACCTCTCGGACCTTCATGGCTGCTAATACATTTTGACAATACATAAACTGAAAAATCCGCTGTAGTTCGAACACATTGGGTAAAGGTACGATCTACGCCATGATTTGTAGTCTAATAATATAATTTCTTGTTTTAATGGTTGTCTTTCGCAGTACCGCAATATTAGTGGAGAATTTAGCGAAAATCACTGTCGGAATATGTGGACATTTTTCTGGTTTTAGCGAAAATCGCTATATCAGCGTTGGTATTTTCCTTGTAGAATGAAAACGGCTTGGAATTTTCCATGAAGTAAACTCTTTCTTAAAGCTCTATCATTTCTCTCTAGAATTCGTTCAAATTTGTTTACGTAACTCAAATTTGAAAAGAAATCGAAGAGTTTTCAGAGCGACATGCTTGTTTTCATACAGAGGTTTGGGAACCTTGTCTATAGTAAAGAGCTATGAAGAAAAAAAAATTTTTTCAATTTTTTTTTATTTATTCTGATATCAATTTTAAAATGCATAGAAAAAAACATTAGCTTAGAAAAAAAAGTCAAAGGTATGTTCCTTCCACCTGTGTGTCCACGCTACACTTTCCACAGTGTTGATGATACTTAAGATTGTTCATAATCCCGGCTGACCCTAGGCTTTCTCCTTAGATGAAACTGCCAAGACCCCTGACAGGCGTTGGCAGGAGAACAGACAGATGCAGGTACATGGGAATCCGGGTACCAGATCCTCGATCTTTACGAAAAGACCCCTTGGTTCTTTAATGTACCCATACACGCGAGACTACCTTTTGGTTTCTAACCAGTTCATCCCGTTTCTGAAATTACCAATGACCTGGTCGGGATTCGAACCAAGGACCTCCGGATTGATATTTCAGAGTGTTGACCACTCGACCACCGCGCCACCTTTTCTAAGGCGTATTTAAACTAAACTCTCGTTCAGATGGCCATCTATTTCCACCTCCCACCTATACGGACTAGCGGTCTACATTTTTATATTTTGAGCGGTAACTAACAGCACTTAGAAAGGCATTTTAGTATAAAAACCGCCACTGTTTCGCGGATCCTTTGAGTTCCCATTAATTGGAAAGTTTACATCTATAACACTGAATTAACCGACAGACGTTGCCCGCCCCCGTCGTCTGTCCACGAGCATGGATGTTCATGAACGTGTTTTACCGCTGCACTATCAGGACAAAATAAGTTTTTTTCGAAGGTTTTGAAGATAACCATATAATTTGAAAATTTGAAAATTTAATTAAGTGAACGAATCAATTGATAAAATGAGCATCGTATATCAAAGAATATAGGATTCCCACGTTTTAGACCTTTTAAGATCTGATATGAACCGTAAATCAATCCTCGCTAGTTCTGTAGAGGCCGCCGTAAAGATTTCCATTCAATCTTGTCGATCAAATATTAATATGTATACAGAAATTAAAATGTCGAAAGCAGTATATTGAATCTCTGCAGTACCGTATTGATGTATAAATATTTATGAATGAAAATTTTAACAATTATTTATTTGCAATATCTATGGTACTTTATAGATGTATTAATAAAGCTTTCAATGGTACGTTTTGTATATTGGTATGTCAACAAGAATGGTAGATTTTATTAAAATCTGAAGTTTACAAGTTTGTACATTGATTGATTGTCAATACAGTAACAAACAGTTTCGAAATGTGATGCCTAAAGTAAGAAATGTAGTCTATACCTTAGACATAAATACATGTAAATTTTTATTTACTTTTGTAAAAATAATTGCTTACAGTTTTTCAATGAATGTATTTATACTATATTTAAAAAATGTAAAAGTATTCGAGCGTCAAATTGTGTATTGCATATTACTCGGGTTCACGTGCACTAACCTGTAGATCCATAGACCCGTGCGTCCTCTCTCCTGACAGCCGCATGTCCGGAAGGTCATTCCTGCTCCAAAATGCTAGATGACTCATTTTATTTCTGAAAGTATAAGATATAAACATAGTAGTCTAAAATTCTACCCAGTGCTGTTTTAGCACACATGCCAAATTATTTTCATTACATGCATTTGAAAATCAATGTTAACACCCGTTTACAAACCTTATCACGACTTAAGTAATTCCCTGTCTTTATATGTCACATGTAACAGGCGGAGTAATATTTGATATCAACCTCTTCTGATTATTTGTTTTTTCCAATCGCATTTCTAAAATATCCAAGGCTAGAATAAAAAGCCTCATTTTACCAGCTAAACTTACAATTAGGAACTAAATTATATTGTCCAGCCGCAGGACGTCATGACGTCATTTTGTTTACAGACGTCACGTCTCGCACTGCCTATGCTACTGCAAGTGCCTATTGTTATAATGTTCTGTTAAATAATTTTACATTAACTGATATATGAATGGTAACTTTTTGTAACCATGACGCTCTTTTACTGTGTCTATCATAGATTTTCTGGTCGTGCAAATAGAAATGAAGATTGCAGAGTATTGCGTCTAAAATGACGTTATACATATATTCAGGGAGGTCAAATACTTAAAGGCATTTAAGTCCCTGAAAACTGAATTAACAAAACTGCAAAATTTGCAACAACAACAACAAGTACCCGAAAGATTACGAAAAATTCCCGAAATATTACGAAAACCCTTACCTTAAGTTACAAATGTATGTTTCTGTTAGGGCCTTAAAAGCAGTTCCTCCATTCTTTTCAAGTAGACATTAACTGCTGTAACTGCATGGCCGCTCTTTCTTTTCAAGGTCCCACGTATACTTTTATAATCGGATTATTTTCACTAAATATTAAAAACATGTAGACAGCAAAATCCTCTGTGATCGAAACTTATATCGTCAACTATAATCCATAATCCTTTAAACATCTAATCCAGTTTTAAATTGTACATGTAGACTACAAATACATAACGATCAAAGGGAGTCGTTTGTACAATTAATTGTAATGTACTAAAGTGTCGGCGCAACGTTATAATGCACTCCTTTTTCCTGTAATAGTAAATAATTAATATCTTTTATTTTCTATCAATATTTCATACTTCACGAAATATTTAATACCGTCGGCGTTAATTCTAATTGTAATTTACTTCATATTAATTTCAACGACGACAATTAACTCCTGTTCTAAACCGTGTCTGAAATAAAACTGACCGACATAACATTAAGACATTTCCCCTTGCAGCAAGACGTCGCGGTAAGTCGTTAAATACCTCACTTTTGTAAGAAAGACATAACTTGCTAATGTTTCTTTTCACAATACACTAGAAAGTCATTACTAATTCCTCTACTTGAAAATCACTTCACATTCAATTTCACTTTTATCTTAAAGTTAAACGCAGGCATTTACAGAACACTATTGAAGCCATTCAACCAATGTATCAAATCATTTGTACATATTTAGATTTGTTTAAAAGTTAAGCTATCCGAATCTAAATAAGCAGTCTAAAACAAACGTTCGACCTGACAGATATACTTCAATCGTTCATGCCCCGAGATTATAGATTGTGAATACACAATACCTTCGAACAATACAGCGGTAGATTGATTACCGCGATTAATCAGGTGAAAAATAAAAAGAAAAAAAAAACTTTTTAAAAATATTGATTCTAAAGAATAAGAAGGGACAAAAGTTAAGAATGGAATTTATGAATAAGTGAAATGTCTTTTATATAGATTTCAGCAGTTTTTGTCTGAATGAAAACGCAGTTTTTAAAAAATATTTATTCATAAATAATATATTGTATAAATGAATAAAATGTGTTCGCTGATCGATGTGAAAAAGGCAATTGTATTGCGTCAACGCCATTGACAGATGATTTATAACAGGACGAATCACCGAAGCTGAATCAATCGTTCAAATAAATGAAAATAGTGCATGGTCACAATTCAAACATGTTCTGCTGTCAGGTCTTTGAAATGGCTTTTATATTATAAGCCCGTAATCAATTTAATGTTGAAAATATATATAGCGCTTGATCGCATCCAAAACCATACTTTATGAACGTGGGAAAACAAAGATATATATATTAATTTCCGGTATCAAACCAAAGCACTGAAAGTACTGATGAAACGGTTGTGTTGGCATATGCAAATCTGTTCAGGCAAGCAATACTGAAATGATCCAACTCCAAGTGAGAAACTGAATTGTTCGCACTAAGATGCTAAAAGCTTTCTTCACAATTGAGCTAAAATAAATTAGTATAAACGAAGACGTGGAGATTTTAACTCATTCTGTTCAATTACTGAGATTTGAAATGCACAACTCTAAGAGAACTGCTCAAATTCAAAACCATTAAATGTATACACGACGAAGACCAATGTCAAGGAATGAAAATTTGCATCCGCAGTTTATAAAAATGTTGTGGAGGCAATGATACGCTCAAAATATACCAAACAACTAGAGTATATTGTCAGTCAGAATATAAGAAGAATTTCAGTTAAATCAGCCGTGTTACCCACGGTCACAGATGGTAGACACCAATGCATGTAATTATTATAATTTTGGTTGATGTGTGCATAGAGGGTTGTTTTCAGGTCTTCAGAATAAAACATTTTTTTACAACTTGGACGAAAATCGTATATTAATGTATATACTTTTGGGGAAAACAGGTTGTCAGTATATTACCAAAACTATTCAGCTTCTAACAGTAAAATTAAAATTTGCTTAAGTAGTCTAAACATAGCTGTGCATTTCAACATGAAAAATGAAATTCTCAAAATGCGGCGATGCAATTGCTAATGTCTTAAATCTCATTAAAAAAAATCTACTTGACAAATTCGGTACTGCGCTATACCACAGTAATCCGGTTGCGTGAGCAAAACAGATGTGTACTAACTGCAGCCCGGCCGAACGCAACTAACCTATGATCTTAAAACATATTGCTTCATTTAGCACTTTCATGTTGCACTAGCATGTCACTCTTGTTTCTATACATACAGTACTTTATTTAGACGATACAAGTCTGTTTCCTCGCTTCATCCAGAAAAAATGTCTAATCGAAGTCATCTCAACAGCTCACAAGAGGAAATGTGAAGATGTTGTAAAACTGTCCGAAAAACATGCTAATCCAGTAACTTGTCTTAATACAATACCGTATAGTAGTATTTTCAAGTATTATCTCGATTACCTTTATTTCAGTGTATTGCTTGACTTTATTCACCATATGGAGTAACTCAGTTAGTTTAAGAAATTGTATCACACTTGTTGCGAGTCAAAGACAAGTGAACAAGAGTAATATTGAGATGGACGGAAAAAAATTAGCTTTCGATCTTAGAAAAAAATACTACTACCTAAATTCAGATTGCTTTTGGATTAAAGCTTCGTCTCGAGAAACGGGGCTCAGTTGCCAATTCGTGAGAAAAATGAATGACGTGAAAGTTGAATTGGTCCGGAATATGAAGGTTGTCAGTTGCAGGTGAATAGACTTTTCAGAAAAATCGAACTTGTTTCAGTAGCCAACTCGCGATGTTGGACGAATTCAAGTTGCAGAGCCAGGAATTCAATTTTTATTTCAGATGTTTTACATCAAACAAATATGACAGTAATCAATTAAGTTAGGTTGTCATCCTATATGGCAAGTGGCATGCATATTTTGTACGCCTGTTGTGGGTCACGATGTCGAGAATTACATGTAACATCGAGCAATTTTGACATGGATAACTTTAGATCTAAGTAAACAATGACAAATATTTTAAATTCAGATTGCTTTTGGATTATTGAATTGGCTCTGGATGCCAATACCCAGGGCCAGGGGGTTAAATGAGATTTGCAAGTGAAAGTTGAATTGGATCTAGGAATATGAGTGGTTGCCACTTGACGATGCTTTTTTCATGTAAGATTTTATCTAAAAATCGAATTGGTATGTGGGTTTCCAAGAGAGGACGATTTTTAAAGTTTCCAGTTGCCTATTAATTGGCATTGATGTAAAGGCTGGCAGCTTCTCCACACATCTAGGCCTTTTGGTTTCAAAGATTTCACACCATATAAAATCAACTATCCCATAGGTGCAGTTTAACCTGAACAACTTGGAATCCCTAGGCAAGCTAAATGAGAATTTCTAAGTCTAGGGCTTCTGATTGAAAGATTTTTAAAAGTTTTTCTTGTATAGAGGTCCATATAAAATCAACTGCTACCTGGAAGGCCAATATCTAAGTGTGAGGGCCATGCTTTAAAGAATCTTAGAGGTCCATTAAACAATGCTACATGCCAAATATCTTAGCTATGGGCCTTCCTATCTTTGGGAAAAACGATTTTAAGTTTTTCCTTTCCGTTGCCATACCAACCAGCGTTCTGCATGGAATGGAATTATTTGAACAACAATGATACAGCTTCATGCAAGGAACACCCCCCCCCCGAAATTTCATCAAGAAAAGCGGAAATTTTATTAGAAGGAAATGTAAATGGGTGACGTATGATGTATACTGGAGGGTGAGCAATCCTAATAGCTCACCCTGGCAACAAGACAAGCTAAAAACAACAAAGAATGTAACTAGTTTATGTTTATTCTGTAGCAGATTTGTACGAAAATTATAACAAATGTGGACAAGTGGACAAAAACTGCTTATGTTTTCATAAATCAATGACACTAATAAAATTCCCATCGGAATGAGAAGCTCAGACCTTAAAAAATATGTTTTTACATTGCTCTTAAAAAAAAGTACACAAATTATTTAAATTACTGATCATTTTAGAAACCTCTTGTATAGATATTAATTAATTACTAGAAAAAAAATTTTGTATATAATTTTCAGAAAGCAGACATGTATGCATGGACATGAAAATACAAAAAAGACTTTCATTAAAGCTGCTCACGATTTTGGTGAAAAAATAAAATTCGAACTGTCTGAAATTAACATATCTTAGAACAAATCATCAAATTAAAGGTTTCAGTATATATCCCTTTAAAGTATTTCTATATTTTTAAAAATTATATGCTACCAAATTATAAAGCATTTTGAGATATCAATATCACCATGTAGTGCAGCGGTGCTGTAAAACCAAACCTATACAAACATTTTCAATAGATTTCTCAAATTCGCTGTGTGGACCTTCACTTGTGTTGTTGAATCTAGCATTATCCTTTTACTATTATGTTTGATTATATCATTTTGGAGAAATTGAAATTCTCCATCACAATTTTGAATGAGCAGCTTTAAAACAAGCAAACAACAGCAAAATGCATATCTAAGCAAGAAAGTCTGGAGTATTTCTGTCTTTAAATCTACCTGCCATTCTATTAAACTTTGCCATTCAATTATTCAATGTTACAATTACAAATACTGGTTGCCTTATCAATTTCTCATCATTTCTATTAGTATAAAAAAAGAAATTTACACGGATCATGTGCAACAACAAATAAATAAGACTGGATCTTTTTCTAAATGAATGAAAACAATGTCTTGTTAATGCATCACTAGCTGAGGGCCTCTAGATTGATTTCCAATGCGGCACATGGCATATTGAGGTCAAAGGTCGTGATCACCTCTGGGTGAAGGACTCCAAGCTTTCCTATGCATGTTCCTTTCACCATGATGTCTGCACAACGCCCGGGGAAGAATGTCCTATCTGAAAAGGGAAAGAATTTTAAACAATTTATTTACTGAGCATTTCCAATCAAGCTTTTGAAAGAAGAACTTTGAACTCATAATACACCCTTTTTTAGGTCAATTTTGGGCAAAATTTTAGTTATTAAACAACATACATGTATAAAGAAACAGTGTTTATCACAACAAACAAGAAATACTATTTAACTGATGAAAATATATAAGTAAGTTGTAAAGAATTTCAGTGATACATTTTTGTGTGTAAGTTTTAAGTTCAACAAAATATGACATGTGTACAGTTTTTGCACAAAAAAAAAATCTTGTGAAATATCTTGAATCAAATATATTAGTTACATCAAATTATATTACTAGTTTTATCAAAACGGAAAAAGCATGTTTTTTTCTGCTTCAATTACTTGAAATGAGAGGCCTTGACTAGAATCAGAAGCTTGTGCTGATATTAGCGTCAAAAGGATAAAGCTGTTTTTTTTTAAACTTGAAATGAACCGTTATAGACACTGTGCAATCAACGTATTATTAAGTTATTTTTTAACTGTTCACGACTATAATATATGCTGTACCAAATGTCAAAAATCACTAAATGGTATAAAAACCCATTTCTATCACATAATTATCCTCAAATGTAATAAGTCAAAATCCTTAACTTTCAGATGGCATACATGTATGCTATTAACTGTTCATTTAAGTCAAAAAGATGTATCCATACTGAATTGATGCAAACTGAAGTACATTTGAACAGTCTATAATACCTTCAGAAGCCTTGATGAAATACCCGGATTCACCCTGTGATGCTGGTATATCTAACAACTGTATTATTCTATCTAGCAAGCCGTGGATAATCTCAAACCCTGATGACTTGTTGTAGTTGACGGCACATAGATGGCGCTCATTTCTCGCTCCGACATCTAAAAATGGAATATATGACAAATATATGAGCTGAACACAAGAATGGTGTAAGGTACAAACAACTGGCCATTTATCCAGAGTGTTTTAAGTTTGAGTCCTAATAAAGTCGTAAGTATGACTATCAAAACAGCACTGATTCAGGTTTAACTAATACTCTAAAGCGTCTTACCCTGCTTGAAGTGAGCTTAATTAAGTTGGTACAAATTAAGAACTGATAAGTTCTTACAAGTGTACTGAACAGCTCTTCATGCACAATTGCAAATAGATAGAAATACCATTGTGTAACTCGGAGCTTGATTTTCAACAGGAAATGTGTCATTCACGGAACTTTTGTAAACTAATACAAAGAATCTTTTGTAACATTGAATGAATACAAGTTTAGGCCCCAAACTACAACAACAACAAGATCCCTTTCTTACTAATAGCACAAGTGCAACAATACTCTTTGTTTTAACATAGCAATCCAGGAAATTCTGCTCTGATTTACATAAGTTTCACTTTTGGCAACAGTTGTCCAATATTCAGTCCACTTACTCAGGCTCAGCTGTATTTCCCAGAAAAATGGAATACAGTCCTACCTCCACTAACGACACCTCCCTAGAGCAACAACCTTCACTCCTTAGAGGTTGCACTGTATAACCTATTGAGAATTAATACTTAAATCGACAAGGGGGATTTTAAAACATCTATATAAATGAAAGCAGGGGCTTCGTATTGGGAAATTTCTGTTCAGATACCAGTTTTCGTCAGTACAGCGTATCTTAACTTCAGACCACACATCCTGTAACAGAAAGGCTATGTTACCTTTGTTATCATCCTTGAAGACAACATCAGATATTTCAAACAGTTTCAGTGGCAGGGGCATGTTCTTATTGTGATACAGAGTTTTTAGGATCCCTGGCAACAGTGTTGTCCTGGCAACCTGAAATAAACAAAGACAAAATAATTAAGCATTTTCTGAAGTGACTTCAGTTAATTCTAACCATGTAAACTTAAACATATGCCCTAGATGCTACAGCAAGTAATTAACACAGGTTAATGCTTCAATGGATATCATTTTGATTCCAACATGACCAAATTCCCAGAAAGAGAGATAGGTTTTCTTTTATACAAATAATTTTTCCTACATAATGTGGCACAACTTAATGCCAGTTTGATACCATAATGACTTCTTATGTGTACGCATGCCATTTATTGCAGAAATTACAACACTTGAGTTCTTCTTTGAAGAGTAAAGTCATGCTAGAGTATTTATTTATACATATTTAATTTGAATACCTGAAATTCTAATGTTTTAGGATTGGCAATGTGAACAGCATTTCTGGTTTTGATGTCCTGTCTAAGCTTGTCTGCTACGTCATCTTTTGAACACTGAAACAATCCAATGAATCCAGTTAAACATCATTTTCAGTAGAGAGAAGCTGGAATAATGCACATAAGAATAAATGTTATCTTTTGAGCAAGACTCACTGTGAAAAGCCATGTATCTTGATGTATTTGGTCAGTTGTACTTTAGAGATATGCTAGTACTATTTTGAAGAAAATATGGCTACTTTACAGGTCACTGAAGTGCCTGACTTGTGTAATTTTAGAAAAACTCCTGCATCTAGGTGTTGCTGTTGGTTATACAAAACTGTGAATACAAGCACCCTGTAAGCGTTTAGCATGTTTTATCAGTAACGACATTCAGAATAAAGAAGTGGCTAGAACAGACAATGCCAACAGATTTTATAATACTTTCAAGCAAAATTTTAAAATACTTTGCACCAAACATTTATCCAACCTACATATCTCTTTAGGCATGCATCACAAGTGTATTTATAGTACATGTTTAAATAACACTTATATACTATTCATCTAAGTTGCATTAAGATAGAAATGCAAAGAGTACAGATGCACATGCTAAACTAGATCTATAATCCACATGAGGTCCAAATGCTTGTCTTCTACCATTTTGTGTGAAATTATCAATTAACACGACTGTCATTTTTAATTTTGCTGTAGTACAAATGCTTAACAAATTGAGCACTGCTCCAACAGTTTACAACTGAATGAGTTACAATGGCAAATCTCATTACCAATGCGAATGTGAGAACCTCTGTGAAGCCAGACGCCGCAACTTCCAGTCTCATCAGATCTGTCAACTTGTTTAATGGGAACTGAAATTGTACAACAGAAATATACAGTCAGAAATAGCAAAACAAAAGAACACCGCAAACTCAAGGAGTACATTAAATTCATAATGTGAAGGGAACAAGACATAAACAGATAGGCATAACTATGAAGTTTTATGTCTTTGTACACGAAGCATTCTCTATCTCTCAATTAAGTTATACACTGCTGAACAGTACTCTGTCCTAAGGAGAATAAATAATCCACCTCACAGGGACTCAAACCCAGGACCATTCGCTTACATGGCTGTCTATAGTTGGTTCACAGAAATCTTTTTTTCGTCAGCAAAATAGAGAAATTCCACATACAAGGAATAAATTCAGGGCCCAATTTTTTTCTTCTACATTAGATATGAAAATGCTATATAGATATAACATACTCGGGATAGAAGGAACAAATATAGATAGTCCAAAGGGGCTCTTTATATATGAAGTTTATTGTATTTACCTGATTTGAAATGGTGTTGGTGTTTGGTATGGTCCAGTTTAGATTGTTGAAGCCGTAAGCTATTGCCACATCCTCGAATATATCACATGCATGAAGCACATGTTTGGTAAGTTAAGGCTTTTAACTTAAATAGCAAAATACAGTACGACCTGTGTAAAACACCCATGCAGAGGATACAAACAAGAGGCCCATAAGAGCCCGTATTGCTCTACCAGACTGACTGGACTGTTCTGAGTATATTCTTTCAAATATTCATCAGGGAATAATATGTATAACTGTTTTTCTGTTTAAAACAACTCTTAAATTCAAATTTGCCATATAAAGCCTTTTCAAGAAAGTTGTCCATTGTTCAATTTACATGTTCAAAACTTGTACATTTGGGACATGAAAAAAAAAAAAGGTTCAGGAAATGACACTCGCTTTACAACATGCGTCCTAATTGCGTCATTTACACCAGACGTGAAATACCCATTTAGTTATCCATAGGCGTCAAATCACTGAAGAATGACACTAAAGTCTATTGTCATTCTAAGACTAAAATTTCAATGCAAGCAACCGGAAATAATTTAGTACAACATATGGAAAACTACGCTTTGTATATGTTATTTCCACTTTCTCCCCCAAGACAGTTATCAAGAAGGTCAACATGTAAATTGTGAAAGATGCAGGCAAATTTCTTGAAAAGAAATGTTCTGAGTAAGTTTGTAAACAACTTTTGGATAATTTTTAAAGTTTGGGACTGTGACTTGGCATTAAAGTAGGTATCTGTTTACACAGTTATACACTTCGGAAGTTGCGGGTTCGAGCTAAGAGTGGGGTCTTTACAGACATACTGACATTGCTTATAAGTTTGTATCAAAAGTGATACCCATGTAGTTATCCATTCAAATCCGAATTTCGACACATGTATGACATTCAGGCTTGTTGTTGCATATAAACTTGTAATTACCACTTTTCTAGGGAAAATTTACTTTTTTAAAGAATATCAAAACCATGTAAGTGCTAAAGATACATTTAAATTTTGACAAATTTGTTAAAGATACATTGTACACAATCTAGGTAGGATTTTACTATCACCTGTAAAAGGAACAATGGTTAGGAAATGGGCATTAAAAAGCCTAAATTACAAATGGAAATGGGCATTTAACGAGTTTATACTAAACTGCTAAAGGATATCAGCTCTGGTGGGTGGTATTTCTACTTTCAGATTTTTGCCACCATCTACAACCTCTGACTCCAGACACATCTTTGTTAACAACCTTGCCATTTCTTCTCCACTTACACTAAAATATAATAATCACACATTCATATATATACAAGTATGTTCAACATGTTCTCAACTGGTACTTCCTAGCACAATTAGGTATCACTTTATTTGATAAATACTGTAAAAGTCTTTATATTAATGACTTGTTTATTTTGCAATTTTCTATTTCTTTGCGAGACAGAACTATTTTATACATTATCATTGTTTATTTGCTATTTTAGCGAGTTTGATGAATTTAGGAATTACTTCATTTACGAAAATCAGCGAAAAAATAAAAACCTCACAAAAAATGACTTTTACAGTATTTACCATTTATTTTTATTTTTAAAATAAAATAGATGATTATGAATCAGAGGCAGCAAAAATTGCAAATTCAATGAAATATCAAACTTTTAAAATGTACTCTGATCTATAATTGTCTGAACAAATTATAGCTTTGTAAATATACATTAGGTCGTGGTACTGTTTCCATGACCAGCCCCCGAAGAGTTCAGCTATTTTAGGTTTTCGGGGGATATTCATAAAAATCTAATTCCAGAACCCCCTGTTTTCTGTTGACACCAATCTAAAATATCTGTATAATTTCAGTTAACCCTTTGCTTAAAAGTTACCTAACTCAAATTTAGAATTTTCTGTGACACCAATCTAAAAATCTTAATTTTAATTGAGTAAACCTTGAAAATAACCAATCAAAAGTCCTTATACAAAAATACAATATTTCCACTCTTACAACAAAATTTCATTTATTAAAAACTTCAAGAAAGCTAATTAAATTATTTCTAAGACTATTCTCCTATACAAAGAACAAAGTAAATTATATAAAGACTTACTCTATCCCAACTTTCTTGTTTATTTCAGCCACATTTACAGTTTCATGTCTATATGCCAATTCCTGTAAGAGTTAAAACATTCTGTTCAAAATCCCAAATTTAATGACATCAATCCAAAAACTATTCTCATGTTCAATTTTTCAACATGTAAATGCATGATAAAGAAATAACTGATTGATTTATTCTATACCGTAAAGAGGCATACGTTAAAATACCTCTAAAACTGGGAGCAATCAAATTACTTTTAAACATTTTTATTCAAATAACTGAAAGACTTTACATCAAACCTCAAAGTCTCTGCTTAAAACTCCCAGTACAAATTTGTAAAATTAGCATATTAGTACATGTTGTAGTTCCATAAAACCTTCATAAACACTTGTTTCCTAACTTTTGGGTGGACATCGTCTTATCAAAAAAGATAACTATATTGGCACATCGTGTGAAAACAGAATATTTCTCGATATGCGTTCTTCTTAAAAAAAATATTTATTTATCATCTTACATACATTCAGGTCTGTTTTAATGTCTGCTATTTAAATATAGGGTATGCCCCTTTAATGAGAAAAAATCCTCAGTCACAATAAAGTCAATACCTGCCAAGCTAATTTTCAAAAATGGACTTGGCCGTCTTAAACTCTGGGATGTACCACTCCTTTTTAGAGGTGTTTAGTGAAAATTTACCAAATGAATAGTGAGCACTGGAGATCATGATCAGGGTGTACAGATGTACAGGCTGATCATGATCTGCACTGGTCACAAGTTGAACCATTGTACTTACAGGATATGTAACTGTTTTGCCATCAGGCTGAATTACTTCTGCCTGCTCTACACTGAAAATAAAACAGTAAATACATGTATACAATACCATAGCAACAGCGAAAACAACACTTTCTTCTTTTTTGTCTTGGGATATAAAGCCTGATTCAACAGTATTTCTGTTGCGTGCAGCTGGGCTGCAGTATACCCAACATAGTTCCTGGGATAGAATAGTACAAAACTCCTATCCTCTGTAAGAAAATGCCATTTTGTCACAAAAAAGGTCAAGTAGGTAGCTGGACTTGGAATCCATAGCACTTGCCAAGTAAGAGGCTCCAACTCCTTTCCTTTTCAAATTTTGTTAGGTACCAGTATGTATGGGAGTCATACTGGGGTCGAGGAGAGTTTACATGGCAGAAGTCCCAGGGTCAGCCAGTACAATAAACAATACAAAAATGAAAAAGGCGATTCAGTAATTTCAAGTCAGTAGCTCAACTACTCAACCCTGAAGGAAGTCACTCAGACATTTGCTGATGATCTTTTTTTTTTCATAAGTCATATAAACAGAGGCCAAGGCCCTTATGCCACCTTGGTACAAGTCCACTTGCCTGGTGGAAGATCACAAGATAATGTTATATACCAAATAGGTTTTCCTATATACGCCTTTGTAAAACAAGTGACCCCCACCCCCGGGCAAGGTCAATTTTGACCCCAGTCGCATAATTTGAACAAACTTTGAAGAGGTCTACTAGGCAATGCTACATGCCAAATATTTAAGCTCTAGGCCTTGTGGTTTCGGAGAAAATGATTTTTAAATTATTTCCTATATAAGCCTATGTTAAACTAAGTGACCCCTGGTGCGGGGTCAGTTTTGACCCAAGGGTAATAATTTGAACAATCTTGGTAGAGGTCCACTAGCAAATGCTACATGCCAAATATCTAAGCTCCAGGCCTTGTGGTTTCAGAGAAGAAGATTTTTAAAGTTTTTCCTATATATGCCTATGCAAAACTAAGTGACCCCCCATGCGGGGTCAATTTTGATCCAGGGGTCATAATTTGAACAATCTTTGTAGAGGTCCACTAGAAACTGCTACATGCTAAATATCTAAGCTCCAAGCATTGTGGTTTCAGAGAAGAAGATTTTTAAAGTTTTTCCTATATAAGCCTATACAAAACTAAGTGACCACCCCCGCGGGGTCAATTTTGACCCGGGGGTCATAATTTGAACAATCTTGGTAGAGGTCCACTAGACAAGCTACATGCCAAATATCTAAGCTCTAGGCCTTGTGGTTTCAGAGGAGAAGATTTTTAAAGTTTTTCCTATTTGTTGCCATAGCAACCAGAGTTCTGCATGGAATGGAATTCTTTGAACAATTTTGGTAGAGCTTCATGCAAGGAACATTCCTGCATAGTTTTATCAACATTGGCCTAGAGGTTTCAGAGGAGATGTCATTTGAATCAAAATGTTGACGGACGACGGACAATCATTGATCAGAAAAGCTCACCCTGGCGTAGCCAGGTGAGCTAAAAAGATCCCCATACAGTCCAACCTCCCTGAACTACACCTCCCTAAAAAGACACACATTTTTTTTCATGTTTGCTCAATAACAAAACAACCTCTCCAGAAAAAAACAATCACATTTCTGTGTTCCAGAGGGTGTTCCCTCCTGACAGGTTGCACTGTATTACATGTATTAACCTTTTGTGAACATACTTACATGAATGGTTCCTCACAGTATTGACTGAACATTGTAAGGATAGTATCTAAGACTATCTTAGCCTTGGTCAGGTCAGTGGCTGTACATTCTATGAAAACATTTCTTGTATCCAACGTGATCTTTGTATGCTCACCTGATTGAAAGAATTTACAAACTATTAAATTATGTTGAATCATGACAGAATTCTTGGCAACAAATGCATGACTGATAAGCAAATTAGATTTTTTAAGAAGGAAAAGGCTGTGCCTTTTTTAACAGAACAGCAAAACTTAAAGCTAGCTGCTTGTGAACAATGTAATGGAACGTGAGCTTACAGACACCACAAAATGCAGTTACATAAAACCAAAATCTAAAGCCGTATTAATCAACGGCTTAAATAGTTCTAAGACAGACTGATTCTGAAAAATCACATTTATGTTTTAAGATTTTTGTTTTAAATGTTACTATATATTGAGTAATATTTGCGATCATTTCATCTTTCCCTGTTTTCGGGACTCCCATCTAGCTAATTTAAATATTTCTTACAAAACATTCATTTCACATAGATTTATTTTTAGAGAAAAAGTCTATCTGCTCATATATCACAAAATGATCACCATGCAAAAATTACTGAATTTACGGTGATCCAGCAATTTTTCCGACAATGTTTCATGTCTGTATGTAGTTTATGCCTTGAAACATTTCAATGTTTCACTTCTAATTCTACCAATTTAGAGAAATTAGTTTTGTTAAGATGATTTGCTCATTTGTCTTAAAAAACCTTCACTTCTTAATTAACAAAAAACAGTAAATGAAATTACCTACCATTAATAATGGGTGGCATAGAGAGAACCACTCCATTTTTATCATATATAACAGGATAGACTGGTTTGTCCTGTATGATTGGTAGGTATGGCTTCAGATGGCTGTCACCCTGAAAATGGTGAAAGGAAAATTGATTGCACTGTGCATAATTTAATGTTTTACATGTAACAGATCAGTCAGTTTGTAAAGATTTGACAGACCGTATTCTACTCATTAGACATAACCCCTGGCCATCTTGGGACACTTTTTGCTGGTTTGTTTAAAAGGCATTCTCCTATGGTTTTTTACTCACAGTACATAGAGCAAGACAGTACCTGGCTTCCCAGTGGTACCAGAGAAACAATTTGGGTAAAATTTAGACCAAATCTTTTATCTTAAATTTTCTGGAAATATCGCTACTAAAATTGGGAAATCTTCTTAATTTCTGTCCTACACGATATCAAGAATCGTGATGCAATAAAATGCTATCTTTTAGTAAGAAACTTGATAGATCTAAAACATTTTATGGATGAACACTGACTTGTATGTTATCCTGCTGCCAGCTTAAAAAATAATATTTAGTGCTGTATAAGCAATTACAAATTAGAAATTCCATTTTACTTTTCTTCTCATCTTGTTGGAATTTTTAACACACATATAGAAAGATACGACTTTTACAGAGTTTTTGGCCAGCTGAAAGGCCCGTCACTTAAACAACTTTGTCATAAAACATTGCGAAAGAATCCCTTTATGACCTGTAAGAAAAATCAACAAAATAAATCTGAGTGAAACACATAATATACACTGCTAACTATTTCTTACCGAGTATAGTTTCATGAGCTCTACAGCTGTATATTCCTTTGTCTGACTTAGTGCTTTGAACTTTATATCTGTGGGTGGTTTAGCATCATATATGAAAGGTCCTTCTATTGTGTCAAGGTCATGAGTTCCTATGGCAACCAGTGTTCTCCTCCTGACAACAAAATAAAGTAAATGTACACAGATTACTTTCTTTGCATAAAGGAAACAAATAATAATATACATGTAGAAAATTAACATGCTTCAATTGTCTGAGACTTAATCTTTAACAAAGTAAAAACTTTCAATTTAATAATGTCTCCTTCACCTATAGGGCTGACTGTGAAAATGTATAATTACCGGCAAATGTTCTGATGAAGTTTGTCTTGAAGATCTATGAAACTTTTATATCTGTCCTGAAAAATACACAAGTTTCATGAAAAATACACAAGTTTCGTGAAAAATACACAAGTTTCATGAAAAAAACAACACCATTTAACAGTCAGTTGATACAATAAAACTGTATACTATTGAATGCTGTTACATACATGACACAAACAGTATATGGGAGACAGGGTATCAAGTTCTTGATGAGTTTAAAAACTTAAAATGCTCGTCAAAGAAGGCTTTTATTGTTAATTCTAATTGCAGTAGTCACTGAACATAAATACATGTACAGCCATTAATTTTACAAGATATAAACTTTTCAAAGTTTCAAACATATCTTTCTGTCATCTGTTACAGAGTCAGTACTTAGTATAAACATACAATCACATCAAGGTATAAAGTTAGTGGTTAAAATTGTAAACTAACTTCAAGCTCCTTTCAAAGTGAGTTATCAATCTTCAAAAATATGTAAATTTTCACTTAAAGAAAAGCCTAGAAAAAAGTCAGAAAATTACAATATTTGAATTATAACCCTACTTCATTGTAACCGTTGTAACTTACCTCTGTGAATTTTATATTTCTGAGGACAGCAGCTACAGCATGGGGTCGTACTTGAGCGGTCTGTAAGAAAGTACCAGCTTTAGTGTACATTAACATATACATGATACTCATTCAGTATTTTACTAGTATGTGGTTAAAATTTTCTTTATAAATGTGGCAGAACATCAAGAGAAACTAAGTGAAAAACAGGACATCCAAATATTAATATTAAGTTCATGTATCGAAAGTGTTTAAAATAAAAGATATATCATTGAAGCCAATGTCTACAGGTGAAATCAACTCATCGGGTTTCCTCGGACAGTTACGCATCTACTTAACACGATTTACTGTTTGCTCCTTCTATGCTATAGCAACTGAGTGACACAATCTATCTTTTAACCATTTATATATTATGAGGATACTAACCAATCAGTTTTTCAAATAAATACATAAACAATGAACCTTATTCTTTAAAACAAGATATAACGCATTTGACTGTTTATTTCACACAATGGCTAAATTCTTGGCATATTAAAAGTCTGTTTACAGAACTTACCGCTGGTAGTATTTTCAGCTGTTGCCTCTTGCCTGATGCGGGAACCACAGACTTATACCTGGGGGCCTTTAATCTGTAACAAGGTTAATGGAGTTAGACTACAAATAAAATATGCAATAGTGGAGCATTGGTTATAATTTCATATTAAAGTAAGAAAACCATAATGCTAATCTGACATTAATAAATGCAAAAACTTTTTTCTCAGAAAAATTCTGTATTTTATTCTTAAATAATCTTCAATAAAAGATCTCTTATTGATGCAGAAATCCACATTTTTTTTTATTTAACATTGCAGAGCACTCAAAATTGTGTAATTAGCTAGGTAAACTTACGTAAACAATGTGGACTGCTTTCTTAAGGATGTCACTACTCAGTGATACATTCAAAGCCTAAATGCATGCACATACAAAACATGTATACCCATGTTATGGTCAAGGTGCCTTCAATGTGACTAAATGATTTTAACAGCAACAAGACCAAACCAATGCCTTCTCTTAAAAGGAGAATCAATCTCATTCACATATATCACAGTTATATTAGTCAATGAAATCACATTTTCAAATTGCACCAACCTTTCCAGGAAGACAAGCAGACCTCTTCCAATACCTTCAATACATAGCAAGTCATATCTGAAACAAAAATATAATACATTACGAATGTTGACTGCAAAACTGTCATAACTTACATGAAATAAAGGAGTTAACACAGATTTGCAGCTAACCCTCAACTTTTTAGTATAAATCATCATCATATTATTTTGAATCTGCCAAAAAAAAAACGGTTAAAAATTTATAAAAAAAATTCTTTAGAAATATTCATTTAGATCTAGAATCTACCTGTTAGCTGGTACTTCTATTTTGTAGATCTCCTCTGTACTGTCTCCTTGCCCCTCTTCATCATCCTGCAAGATCAACATCAAACATTGGAAAACTATGCATACAAAATGTCACAATTCTGAAACTTTCATCGCAACCAGTTTACATACCATTTGCATACTGAGACAAATTGGATAAATGATATTCATGTTGAAAGATATTAACAAGAAATGTTCTGACATACAAAATGAATTCTAAATAGATAATTATAGCAACATTATTAATTTTTTTTGTAGGGGTGGGTGATATATTGCATTATACCAGACCAGTTATTGCAATATTTTTCTATGCAACGATATATTGCAATATGATTTCAAATATTGAAATATCTAAAACAGGGATCATCAAATATCACCAAAATGATTCCATGGTAACAAGTTGACAAATTGATTTCGCTCATTCATGTCACTTAAGTTTCACAATTTTACTGCAATTTGACATGATTTTGCTTGCCACATTTGTTTTATGCTGTTTTATATAAACGTTACATTGATGATAATATATTTGACATAAAAAATATGTTATTAATGACAAGTTGGTGTTGAATTTATCATAAATTTTAACTTTGTCATCTACTACTCTACATACTATCACAACAGAATTATTCTGTCTGTACTAAATAATGGACAAAAAACGTAACAGGGTCAGAATAAAATTTATCCAACTTACAGCTGTCTCTGCTTCCAATCCAAATTCAAAACACAGTTCATCAAATTCTTCAAATGCTGAAAACAAAAAATAATCATACATGTGTATTTCATTAGACTTTACCATTCTAAATGCCTGTCTCAATTTACAGACTTAAGGAGTAAAGTTTTGGATGTTTGCCTAATATACATGATATATAGTCAAATTCTTAACATGTATAAGTTTTGAGTAAATTTGGACATATATAACTTGTCTATATGAAAGCTTTCTACAAACATGACAAAGCGTGAGTACATGGACAGTCTTGTCTCCACACCTATCCACAAACCACAATGCAGGTCCGGGAAGGGCTGCCTGCTATGTCTCCAACAACTTTTCTACAAGGCAGTGGCTAGGCAGTCAGTGCTATATTTCATACGGAATAATACAGGCTCATTCTTCATGTTCTTGAATAATACGAGTGTTCCAATGATATAGTATTAATGTTGAGTCATGTGTTTAGAAGTTTTAAGGAAAAAGTATAAATCTATCAGATATAGTTTGCTAAGTTGCCCACTTTAATCAGATAATAAAAGACCTCAGTTGCAACCAGTGTCAAAGTAAGCTAAACGAAGTGAGCGAGCCTTAGATATGTAGTGGTTATAGGTCTTAGCGACATGGTTGTGGTGCCCACTTCCCAAGCTGGCTGTCAGGGTTCGATCCTAGCTAGGGACATGAGACTTTTCTCCTCTGGAATTACTTCATTGGCAACGAGGATAATTCAGTGAGCCATTAGAAGCCACCGGGGTAACAAGCTAGAACAAGCTAGAAATAGCGGTAACAAGCTAGAAATTGCAGGGAATGTGCAGTTGATGCTCTGCTCCAAATTGATAAAGAGATGGGAGTGTAGTGTGTCTGCTTCGCATGCTGGCGATCAGTGTTCGATCCCAGCTGGGGACATTAGACTTTTCTCCTCTGGAATTACTTCAGACATTGACCAGGGTGGTATCCTCTGACCTCATATAGCCCATTGCAGTACCAAAAGCAACACAGATTTCTACAATTTACCAGTGAAAATGCTGATGCAACAGCTGTCAAAACTGTGAAACAGAAAACATCCGAACATGAAATTATTACGTACTGTAAGATTTCCCTAACACTCTGAAAAGTTCATCCTTGTTAACTGACACGGTTGGCATGTTTTACAGCATAAAAGACGTCTTGATATCCGAGAAAACTGATTTATTAAACAAACTTCTTAAAATCAACCGGCTAACACGTTCGCTTACAACTTCCGGGTTACTACTTTTTGTAACTTTATTTGAAGAGTATTTAGACGGTTTTACAATTTTCCATTGCTGCAGTCAAAAGAAACATTTATCAGAGTTAATCGTAGGTATATTATCTACATATCGAATATTTTGAAGTGTCTTATGTATTTTAATTGCAATATTTGTATAAATGAATAGCAATATGGACACAACAAGCTTATGTGTTACTTAAGTGTATGATAATCCGGATAAATTTATATTCGGATAAATATAAAATTAGAAGTTAAAACAAATTATTGAGGGGTCGACCTAGCGGTACACGTGCCGTAGCTACAAAAAATTTCAATGAGTTAATGGTCACACAGAATAACGTGATGTAGTGAAACTATGTGGCAATGATGTGCAAAGTATCCCAGTAGACACAGGTCCATCCGGACTTGTAACAGCCAACCACCCATAGGAACAGTATCTTGGTTTAAATATAAAATTTAATCAAACCCATAATCTGCTTCCTATTTTCGGGTAGCAGACACCTACTTCTTTAAGATAGTTTTTAAGTGGCAAAGGCTATCTCAGGTATTTTTCTTTGTACATGTTGTATCATCCATTATTTTTTAGGGTATCCAGATATTTCACACCCTAGTCGTTTCTCCCCTAGTCATTTCTCCCCCAAGATGTTTCTCCCCTAGTCATTTCTCCCCCAAGGCATTTCTCACCTAACATAAGGTTTAAGCTTAGCATATTAAGGTGTTGATTTCCACCTAAAATTAAAACAGAATTTAAAGTTTTAAAGAAGAACTTTTCATTGAAAAGATTTTAAAAATTTTCTGATTTCAAATTAAATACATTCTGTGTTTTTTAAGTTGTTTTTTTACAGATCTTTAATCTAAAGACTGATTAATGTTTTACAAATAACAGAAGTCTTAGATCTTTCATTTTTAAAACTGTCTTTACATAAAAAATGTTTTTAGACCTACTGACTCATTGAATTATTGAGTTTGATATTGTATTAATTCCATGCGTTTTGGTTATTTTTAGGAACTGTAAAACAGTTTATAATCTTAAGAATTAACAGATTATCTTTTAATTCAAAAACTGTCTTTAAATAAAAATGTTTTAAACTTTCATTGAAATTCTTTTTTTCAGTCAAAATTTGTTCAGAAACCAACATGTAAAACATCATTGTTTGAGGAGAGTTTTCCAAAACATTGAATCATATGTTAAGAAACAATTGTCAAACGGTGCTCAATAAAATTGATTTTTTTAAAGACTTAAAACTGAAATTGTATTCATTGATTTAAAGTAAAAGAAGTGAATCATTTCCTGCTCATAATATTTATTTTTAAATTTAAAGAAGCAAAGAAAATATTTTTCATACTTTTGAAAATGAAATTACTCAAAAATAAAATTTATTACTAAATCAGATTACCCACTTTAGATATTATACATGATTATGTATGATTATCAAATTTCAAAATAATTTCTGATGAAATTCTTTATGAGATGCTACATCAGGTCCATCCTAAATTCCTTCATCATTTGGTGCAGCTTGCTAGTACATTTCTATGCATTCTATTTAAACAAAACAATGTAAAAAAATGAATTATTTTATTAATTATTTTTAATACAGTAAGAACACAGCATAAATAAATATATTTTATCATGATAGGATCAGACTTAATGGCATGATACAACAAAATGTTGCCTGATTAATATTAAGCTTTGTTTGTAATTGTGCTTATTGGGTCCACCATCCTCTAAAGAGGGTATCATCAGTACGACCCGATTAATTTTTACAACAGCTTTATAACAATTGGAATTACTGGAATGTTAATTGTTTATTGGCCACTAAATGTCAATCTGTATATTCCATTCCATTATAAAGCATTGATTGTTTATTGAACAGAAAGTGTCACCCTTAATTACTGAATGACTTGCTGTCAATTCACATATGAGGTCTCATCTATGAAATTCAATTCAGAAAAGTATAAAGTCCATTTCAGAAGAATATAGTACCCAGTACAATTAAAAAAGGGTAATGTTGACTCACCTATATTCACACATTTTATGTGCTGCCACTGGTCACAAAGATCACAAGAGACTGCAATATGGTGCTTATAGACCGGTCTTGGACATTCTATACATGGAGCTGAATTAGCAGGCATTTTTACTTTTCAGATTAACTAAGAAAGTTGTGCCCTTTCAGTCTCATTTAACCATATGTAAAGCTTACTAGCGTGACTCAATCTTCTCATTCTACTCAAACTTCTTAATCTTATCATTTTACACAAGGTGCACACAATAGCACTTTGAGATAATTGATTAATTAGAAAAGAAGCAGCATTATGTGATAATTGCCTAATTAAGTATACACCTTAATGTTTGATCAGAGTCAATGTCTGGAAAACTTGTGAGAAACTTAATAAATTTATTTAACTTTATAGTTACAGTCTGCGTTACACATTCCTGTTTAATAAGTAAAAAATTATATAACAGTTTATTAATTTTTGTCATATAACGGTATTTTCATTAACATGAAGATATTATACCTATTAATAAAGAGTTCTTTATATTTTTACATCTTATTTCTTATCATGCTTATTCACACTCAATCAATCCAAACTCAAATCTGCAACTTATAATCATCAAAATATATCATCAAAATATTCATAATAATAATAGGATTATTATCTAAATTAACATACATCTCTAAATACTCAATATCTAAGGTAAATGCACTTCCATATACATGTATATAAGTGTATTTGGGGGAGAAATGTCTTGGGGGAGAAATGACTAGGGGAGAAACGACTAGGGGAGAAATGACTAGGGTGTGAAACATCTGTAAACCATTTTTTAGGATGTATCGTTTCTTATTATAATTATGTACTTGATCAAAGCAATTTGCTACCTATCATTTCTATTCACCTGTCATTATGCTCCAGTTGGAGCGAGTACAGTATCGCTAGATAGTAGACCTACAACAGAAGGGTTATTCAATTTGAAAACCATGTTATTCTATTTTAACAGGCTGCAGATAAGTTGATTTTATCAGGCTGAGCATATCTCCCGATCGGGGTAAATACCCCGAATGAGCTAAAATAGCCCAATCGGGCTAAAACATAAACAATAGAAAAGTACAATTTTTAAAATAACTTTTTTGCTAGGTAAAAGCGCAAGTTTATTTTTTCAGTGTATGTTTATTATTGTAAGCAATAGGAGTAAGCAAATTTCATGTCAATATCTTGTTGGTGAAATTTTGACTTTTTTGCCAACTGAAAAACCAGAAAGTAATGTATGTATCAGGTCTGTATAAATGAGATAAATGTTCTGTGAAAAAAATAACTTGTGCATTTTCTTTGAAAAAAAGTTATTGAAAACATTGTACTTGTGTATTGTTTATGTTTTACAATAAATACTTTCAATATTCCTCAGGGAATAATAATTATAACTGTTTTTCTATTTACAACAACTCTTTAATTCAAATTTTCGCTTAAATTTGTCTGACTTTTAAATTCACTGTTGAATTTAAAAGTGCGAATGGGGGAGGAAGGCGAAAATTTGAATTAAAGAGTTGTTGTAAATAGAAAAACAGTTTATGTTTTAGCCCGATCGGGCTATTTTAGCTCATTCAGGGTATTTACCCCGATCGGGAGATATGCTCAGCCTGTTTATAGCTCAATACAATAATATTCATGATATGATAATTATTACAGTAAATTTTGTTTTGATTCTGCAAGAAATATGTAACAAATCAACATAATATTAAACTCTCCAGATATTCACAGAGTTAGATATAAAATTATTTGTTTTAACTTCTAATTTCATATTTACATTTGTATCCAAATATAAATTCATCCAGATACAGAGATAAATATATCAGGCTTGATCATGTTGATTGGGCTATTTCATAAAACTTGACAAAACTTAAATGATGACCTGCCTTAAGTTTAACTTACAAGGAAAAATAAATTTTTGTATAAATAAGGCAGAAAAAAAAATTGTGTCGTAATAAACTTGATATACAAATATTTTTCATTCAAACTTATCATAATTCATTCAATAGCACTTAATGATTTTAACACTAACACAAGTTTGTACTAATCATCATCTGTTTCTGAATTAAGTTTTTATCTCTTTTTAAGGTCATGTAACATCTAGAAAGCAGCTGGTAGAGTCGGGCATTCTAGAATGAAACATAAGATTGGGGAATATAGATGTGAAACTTGCAACAAGGCATTTGCATACAAGCAAAATTATGATGAACACTGTTTAACACATGACATTGAAAAAATTAACGCAATGTCTACAGACGGAACAAATACTGAAACATCTACTACAAAGACCCATTTAAAGGCACATGCGTGTAGTCAGTGCGGCAAATCTTACAAACGAAAAGATCACTTGAAACGACATGAACTAGTACACACGGGCGAGCGACCCCATGTTTGTCTCATTTGTATGAAAGCTTTCGTTAGAAAAGATAAGTTGACACGGCATGAGAACATACATTTTAAAGATAAACGGCTACAGTTTAGTTGCCCAGACTGTAAAAGGATGTTTCTGAGGAAGGATAGTCTAGATAAACACAGAAGAAATACACACAGTGAAACTGTGGAGAAAGAGAAGCAAAGACAAATGCCCATGGCAAAAGCAACGCTACAAGTATCCGACATTTCAGATACTAATGAAGTAGAGTTGAAGAATAGTATCAAGCCTGAAGCGAGTTATGTTGCAGGAGCTGGTGATTTCAATGCTTCTGGCGCCTCTTGGCACCGTGTCTCGACAGAATCTTATTCATAGATCTGATGTCATCTAGACAGAATGACACTTTGAATGTATTTTAAGATTTTTAGAGAAAATTATAAAATGTTGTGTGATGGCATTGGCTTAAGCGCAATGATCAAATACATGAATGTTTGTAGTAAAAGTAAACTTTGAAATTATCAGACTATTTTTGATCAAATCTGTCATTTTAATTAACAAAACAGATAAAATTTTGTTCAAATAATGATGTCATTTCCCTGAGACTGTGCCTACTTGAAATAATGTAGTTATTTGCACAGACACTCTATTACATACAGGATATATTAAAAACTGCTGGTCTTTTTTAAAACCAGTACATTTAGCAATACAGAGCAATAAAATAATTACATGTATAAACAGTGCAAATACATATTTTGAGTGAACTATAATATTACATGTATTCTATTGAGCTTCATGTACAGTGCATTAATCTTTAAAGACTTGCAAGTCTAAGAAAAAAATAAATAATTGTTACCGTGTATTAACGTGTATTAAATCACTCTTCAGTCACTAAAATTTTTATGCGTGTTATTAGATCATACACTACACACATTTGAACAATTAACTGTGATTTCAGACATGTTAAATCACAGTTACAGTAAGGAGTTCATTATTCCGACTCTTACACACCATTGTCTTTGAAATGTCCAAGCCGTAGAAACATTTCATTGTAACTTACAGGCAATTGGATGCTGGCATCATTTACTGCACGAGGCAACCTGTGTGAAACGTGACTGTATTTTATAGCAAATTAATGTATAGAGCTGTTGATTCTTTTTCTCTGTATTTATATAGGAAAAAGTTGTGGATCATGTTAGAATGTTTGTTTACAAAGTCATGCTATGTTATTATATAAGGTACACAGTTTATATGTACCATTTTCCCCCCATAAAATTTCTGTATTCTGACACCAGATCAGAATTTTTTCTGTTAAAACAGTCATTGATGAACAATGTTTTAAAAGTTTGCGTCCCCAAAAGGTGGGCATATACAATGTACATGTATATACCTTAAAGGGGCATTCCCTACAACAAGCAGATTTTTTATGTTAAACAATGAGCTTATAATAATAATAATAATAAAATCTTTATTTCATGAAGGTTACATATCGGACATACAAGGATTTACATATAACTCAAAATACATCTTATTTTCATATGGCCTTTAACAATGTAAAAGAAACATTAAAATGCAACAACAATAACACACCATTGATAGAGAAATATGAAACAAAATATGATTTACTAGTTATACATTTTTACAATTTAACAATCATATTTTTCAAAAGTCTATTTTTTAGCAAAGTTAGATGTGACAAAAGTAAGTATAAGTAAGTAAGTAAGTAATGTATATTATACCATAATAAATAAACAAGTTGTTCAAGACAAATGATTAGTAAGAAATTTCTCGCTTACATATGTTGAGTCAATTCAGCGATATTCTATAATAACACGCTATCCCCCCAAAAATTATGAAACAAGTGTTTGAGAAAGTTTAATGACACTACAACATAATTATATACGATCATTCTAATTTGACAGTTTGCTGAATTTTTAGCTGAAATTCAGTTGGATGGCAATTATTTGATTTAAGATTATTTTGAGGTTATGTAAATTGATACTAGGTTTAAGTAAAAGTATGCCTCTTTAATGTCAGTCTGTGTGTCCTTCCTTCTTGAATACCTTGTCCAGGTTGTAACTTACACAGATACATTGACAAGTTTTCTAAGTCATAAGTTGTTGCATATAGCATAAAGATGTGTCATGCTTAACACCCTGCAACTGCATTTGTACCTCGAAGGTGAAGGTCACACTTGTAGAGGTGGCAGCCTGTTGCATAAGGTATAAATAGCAATAGATTTTCATGTCAAGTCGGATACTTTCAAATACATATATCAGTTTTCAAATAACTTTACTCATTTGTTGCACGCAACCATAGGACCAGTATCACTACCTTCAAAGTAATGTTCTCACTTCCCATCAAAGTTCAGTGAGCGATATTTCAGTCCTATCTAGGTTATCAAAGACTTTAGATCTTTTAGTCTTTTGTACTTCGCTTGTTTAGCATTTTTTCTTTTTAGCTCCATGCTATTGCATTCACTCTTGCATCAATGTTACACATTTGGTTAAAGGTCTGCATGCAACCTTCTATCATGGACATATATCTCATTAACCATTTATGGGATTGATTTGAAACTATACTAAAGTGTTCAAGTGTATCATACAAGCAAGTGAGATAACTCTTGGCTGAATCAAAGCGTTCCATCATCTGACAGCTCTTGTTATTGTTTCCTTTTACCTTCTGTTGCATGTGCAACAAAGTTCTGAACACATGGTGTTTTATCTTGCTGTTTCTGTTTTTGTTAACTTTGAAAGAGAATTGTAGTGTTATTTTGTGCTAATTTACCTGGACTTTTCCTATACTGGGTACATGCACCACAATATTTGTAAATTTTAAATGGTTTTCCACTATGAGGGTTTATATCCTATAAATTGGTCTTGCAGTTGATACATGCATCATGACCTTTTCCTTATTTAGGTAACAATTAAATTATTTAGCCATTCATGGCATTTCAGGCCAATATGAGAGATACTTAGTAATTGTTGTGCACGTTATTTTAAAGTCTTATTCTTTAAAATTGTTGTCATTATTAACATAGCCTATGTTTCAACGAAATTACATTTGAAAGAATACTTAATTACCGTAATTACAAGTAGATTGAGAAAATCTGTTTAGTACAAGTTCGATTTAAGAATCTTAAGAATTTACTGAATTACTTGCTAAAAACAACACTTTTCCAAATATATTAAGTGTATATAATCGTAAAAAATCAGTAAATACGATTCTGACAAGCTTGAATTCTTTAAACATTAAACATGTAATCAAATGTCATGTTAAAAAAGAAGGATTTTTTTATTTTTTAAGTTTTTTCGTGAAATTGGCAGGAATTATTTGTCTTCTCATGTCATCATTAAAACTGACCAAGCATTTTGTTAAGAAACTGTTTGAATTGTCCTTAGTTGTTTTGCTATTTGATGTTGCTGATTACTTTGAAATGCTGCATTTGGCAAAAAAAATGATTGTTTAATTGGGTGTTTGCCTACTATGTTTGGCCTTTACTTTGAAAAGAAGTATTTTGACAAATATCTTTGTGTTTTATGAAATTATAATAATGGTAATTGTGTATATTTTAATGTTGAACTAATACACACTTTATATGTTTTACAAATGATTTTGTAGCAGTGAACTTAGAACTGAATAAATCTCTACCGTGTTCTGGTACGTGTTCTGGTACTTTGTTTGGATTGATAACATAACAGTTACTGCCTTGACAACCTCAACCACATTATAACTGAATAAATCTCTCCAACATGTTCTGGTACTTTGTTTGCTATGACAGCTCCACATAATTGAACTTTGATCAAATGTCCTGACGACAGTGGCTGCCTTGATGATGTCAGCCACATTACATCCTTGTTCACCCTGGGGCCGTCCAGCCATGCAAAACACCTATAAAACACTTAAATATGATCTTAGAAGTTTGATGACTGGTGACATTTTGAATTCTGACCATTCCCCCTGCTCAATTCAAGACCTTGTTTGAGAATATCAACAAGTATTTCAATGAATTATCTTGTTGGATAGCAACCTCGGTAATTCTTGCCCAGATCAAGATACTTTCCCTGTTTATCAATGGTATTTTTTTGGCATTATCCTTTAATTGAAGGACTATATTGTTATCAAAATTAATATCTGAAATGTGAATGTGCACAAAGATTGCAAATTAAAATGATGATATAATTATGTACCACCTTTGTTAGTTTTTGGCTCACATTCAAAGTGAGTTCCTATTTCTCTGCCCCCAAAAAAACCCGGGAAAAAACCCGCGCCCTTGAAGTGGGGGGGGGGGTTTGGGTTGGGGTTTGGGGAAAAAAAGTAGGTCACTAAGTCAAACACTAAAACATTGTGTATGTAATCATGGTAATAGAAGCTGATCTTTATGAAATTTGGTCAAAATGTCTGCCTTGATGAAATCAAAGCCAAAATTGAGAATGGGTCATCTGTGGTCAAAAACTAGTGTCACCCTGTCAAATACCCTGTCAAATACTAGAAAAACCTTGAGTATGCAATGGAGTCTGCATTTTTCACTGGAACTTCATGAAATTTGGTCAAAATGGTCGTCTTGATGAAATGTAGGTCCAGTATGAATATTGATTATCTTGAGTTAAAAATCTTTTCATTATATTTGACATAATTTTGAATCTGGGTCACCTGTGGTTATAAAATAGTTAAGCAAACTGGCACCAAACTAAGTCGCACAGTCAAATCAAAGAAAACCTTGTTAACACTCTAAGGGCCACATTATATATCCAATCTTCATTAAAATTGATCAGAAAGTCCAAATTATTCATTGGTCAAGTTTGAATCTGGGTTACAAGAGATCAAAAATGTGGTCCATAAAACAAGTCAAATTAAAACCTTGTTAACAGTCTGTAGCCCACATTTTATGCTGAATCATCATGAAATTTGGCCAGAGTGTTTGTGTGGTTCACATGTGGTAAAAACTAGGTCACTTGGTCAGTTCCAAGGAAAACCTTGATACTCTAGAAGTCACATATTTTAACTTATCATCATGAAAATTGGTCAATATGTTTGTCTTAACTATGTCAAATAGAATGTTTGAGAGTGACCAAGAATACAGGATTTTACCCAATTAGTTTAACCTGGGGAGAGGCACCATGCTGTTGAAGCTTGTACAGGAGTTTCAGAAGACTGACCTTGTCAAAAGCTTTAGAAGTCCAAAAGGATAACATTAGTTTGTTTGCCATCACTTAGGGATTTTATTAGATTGTCAGTAAGCTCAAGAAGTTGAGTTTTACAAGAACATCTGTCCAGGAATCCATGCTGCATATCGTAAAGGATGTCATATTTTGTAAAGTGAAAGGATAAGTTAGATGAGACAATATGCTCAAGAAGCTTACACAGGATAAATGTCAGGGAAATGGGCCTGTAGTTTGCTTGGTTGCTTGTGTCACCCTTCTTTAACAAAAGTGCCACAAAATTGGCTTTGGTCCAGTCTGATGGAAGGGAGCTAGTGGCAAGAGACTTGAAAGATAAGGCAGACAATATCTGCAATTTCTTGTTTTAGTTCGCGCAAGACGAGGGGTTTGATGAGATCTGGACCTGCAGCTTTATCCACCTTCAGATTTGAAATAAGCTTAAGGATACTGTTTATGTCAGTGTTGATGTCTGGCATCTGTGGATATTTTATATTGTGTGATACAGAGGATCTTAGTTTTGTAACAAGGAAGAATTTCATTACAAATTCTTTTATTACATAATTTAACATTTTATACAATTTTCTTAATTTACAGTATCTTCTTTGGTTCAAACCACTATGTAAACTTTAGGATAGCTTATAATCTTGTGGCTTCCACAGGCTCTATTGTTCAATTACTTAGTCTGTCACTATTGATGCCCATTATTGACTTTATCAATTTTAATCCTTTCTTTTGGTACATTGTTTAGACTGTTTTACTTACTTCATCTTTAAGTGATAATAGTTTCTGATTGAGTCAAATATGTCATATAGTAAAGGTGTTGACAGCTTTTAGCAAGATCAGCCTTGACTTAATCTTAGATTAGAATCTGTCCATCAAACTTTCTGCATGTCTGATTGGTTCAGTTCTAGAATTGATTTTAACTTTATTTTAATATAAGGAGTTAGGTTTTGACCCTTGAATGGACTAGACATTATTATAATCTTGGTAGCATAAAGTCAGCTACTCAGTACTGTTACTAAAAAGACTGTTTTACTTTCTTATGTAGCCTAAATTTGACATGTTTCTACAGTCAGCTACATTTGATATAGTTTAAACTGTGACACTACAATATTGGATTATATATTTGTTTGTTATTGATGGACATTGAAATACATTATAAGGAACTAAACCTATCTGTGTTTGGTGTTGAAACTTGATATAATACCAATTTAATATTAAGTCCAGAACGATTGGACTGACCCCTTCATATGTCATCAGACAGTCATTGTGTGGGCTACAGCCGCTCTACCATTACCCTACCTTAGATTTGGCCTGCACCCCAAAACCGGGCGATGCGAACGGTGACAGTTTACTTAGACATGATTGGCCTAGAGATAAGGGAGAAGTTAGGGAAAAAACAGATTGCAATTGATTTAATATGATTAATTAGCTTTCTGTTTATTGCCAGATTTAAGAGTTCCTGAAAATGGGTATTTGAGTTGGGCAATACCTTGAAGAGATTGTATGGCTTTTTAGTTTAGAATTTGTTTGAGTAGTTATTTCTGCTATTTTATTGATGTTTATTTTATGTTTTCCAGTGAATTATAGAGTTTTCTCAGTGAAATAAAAGTGGTAATCCACAGTTTTGAAACAGTGGATTACCATTTATATTTTTCACTGTTTTTGCAATCTTATACCCGGATTTACGTCAAAAAGTATACCGAGCGTAATTAACGCTGGAAACCATGCGACGATGACGTCGTTAAAATGACGTCATTTGCGCTATGTTTTCTGATGACGTTTCCCGCGATTTTCGATATTTTATAGAAACAAACTCAATAAAAGTAGAGTTTTAACCATAAAAATAAACAGAAAAATTGTTGGTATCTGTGTAATATCACGTTAATTTCACTCGTGAACACAAAAAGTTGTTATTTTCACTCGTGGCTTAGCGCCACTCGTGAAAATATCACTTTTGGTGCCCACTCAGTGAAATTATAACGTGATCTTACACCGAAACCAACAATTATCCTCTATGTAATGTGAAGTATATTTTCTATATATGACTCGTGCAAGTTTTTGATTTAGTTTTTAGTCAATGCTTTGAGCGTTTTGTATTTCTTGCGAAGAGAGTCATTTGACTGGTGTCTTTTTAGTTTCTGGTACAACTTGTCCCTGGTCCATCCGTCCACCATTTCCTTCAAACGACATCTCCTCTAAAACCACTGAGCCAATGTTGATGAGACTTTGCAGGGATGTTCCTTGCATGAAGCTTTATCAAAGTTGTACAAAGAATTCCATTCCATGCAGAACTCTGGTTGCTATGGCAACAAATAGGAAAAACTTAAAAAATCTTCTTCTCTGAAACCACAAGGCCTAGAGCTAAGATATTTAGCATGTGGCATTGTCTAGTGGACACCTACCAGGAGTGTTCAAATCATGACCCCCGGGTCAAAATTGACCCCGCCCGGGGGGGTCACTTGGTTTTTCATAGGCTTAATGTAGGAAAAACTTTAAAAATCTTCTTCTCTGAAACCACAAAGCTTAGAGCTAAGATTTTTAGCATGTGGCATTGGCTAGTGGACCTCTACCAAGATTGTTCAAATTATGACCTACGGGTCAAACTGACCCCGCCCGGGGGGACACTTGGTTTAACATAGGCTTATATAGGAAAAACTTGAAAAATCTTCTCTGAAACCACAAGGCCTAGAGCTTAGATATTTAGCATGTGGCATTGGCTAGTGGACCTCTACCAAGATTGTTCAAATTATGACCCCCGGGTCAAAATTGACCCCGCCCGGGGGCTCACTTGGTTTAACATAGGCCTATATAGGAAAAACTGAAAAAATCTTCTCTGAAACCACAAGGCCTAGAGATAAGATATTTGGCATGTAGAAATGCTTAGTGGACCACTACCAAGATTGCTCAAATCATAACCCCCTGGTAAAAATGAACCCTTCCGGGGAGTGGGGGAGGTCACCTGATTTAATAAAGGCTTATATAGGGAAAACTTTGAACAACCACAAGGCCGATGGGCAGAGAATAGATATTTGGAATGTTACTTAGCATTGTGTTGTGGACTTCTACGAATTATTTCAGAGTCATGACCCCTTTTATTAAAGCCAAGGTAGTCAGGTGAGCGATATAGGGCCATCATGCCCCTCTTGTTTCTTTGTTTATCCACAGCAGGGATTTCTTACTACCTATATTTTTTACTGGTATTATTAGATGATGGAGTAAATCATATTTTTAAAACGTGTCCTGAGCTCTTCTACAGATGTTGATACATTTCCTTCCAAAATGTCTACTTTGGGTTTGTTAATAAATGGTTTAAAACCATCCCAGTTTGCTGTTTTTAGCTCACCTGAGCACGAAGTGCTCAAAGGTGAGCTATTGTGATTGCCTGGTGTCCGTCATCTGTCTGTCGTCTGTCTGTCCACACTTTACCTTGTGTATGCAACACAGGGTCAAATCATAGAAAAACCTTGTGTATGGTACAGAGGTTGCATTTTCATTGCATCTCCATGAAACTTGGTCAGTATGACTGCCTTGATGAAATCTAGGTCAAGTTATGGGTCATCTGGGGTCAAAAACTAGGTCACCCATTCAAATCATAGAAAAACTTTGTGTATGCAATAGAGGTTGAATTTTTCATTGTATTTTCATGAAACTTAGTCAGTACGATTGTCTTGATAAAATCTAGGTCGAGTTCGAACATGGGTCATCTAGGGTCAAAAACTAGGTCACGGGGTCAAATCATAGAAAACCCTTGTTTATGCAATATAACTTGCATTTTTCATTGGACCTTCATGAAACTTGGTCAGTATGATTGCCTTGATGAAATCTAAGTCGAGTTCGAACATGGGTATTCTGAGGTCAAAAACTAGGTCACGGGGTCAAATCATAGAAAAACCTTGTGTATGCAATAAAGGTTGCATTTTTCATTGGATTTTCATGAAACTTTGTCAGTATGATTGCCTTGATGAAATCTAGGTCCGATTCGAACAAGTCTCATTTAGGGTAAAAAACTAGGTCACCCGGTCAAATAAAAAAAACCTTGTGTATGCAACAGAGGTTGCATTTTACATTGGATCTTCATGAAACTTGGTCAGTGTGATTGCCTTGATGAAATCTAGGTCGAGTTCGAACATGGGTCATCTAGAGTCAAAAACTAGGTCACTGGGTCAAATCATAGAAAAACCTTGTGTATGCAATAGAACTTGCAGTTTTCATTGGACCTTCTTGAAACTTCGTCCGTATGATTGCCTTGATGAAATCTAAGTCGAGTTCGAACATGGGTCCTATAGGGTCAAAAACTAGGTCACGGAGTCAAATTGTAGAAAAACCTTGTGTATGCAATAAAGGTTGCATTTTTCATTAGATTTTCATGAAACTTTGTCAGTATGATTGTCTTGATGAAATTAAGGTCGAGTATGAATATGGGTAATCTTAGGTCATAAACTAGGTTACCCGGTTAAAAACCTTGTGTATGCCATACAGGTGACATTGACAACCCAATTATCATGTAAATTGGTCAAAAGGTTTGCCTTGTCAAAGTCAAATAGAATGTTTTTGTTTATGATATATAGTTTAGAGTTGAAGTTTAGTCACATATTGTCATAAGTCGCAGGTGAGCGATATAGAGCCATCTATGCCCTCTTTTTAAAAAAGATGTATTTTACGGGGTTTTGTTTGTTAATTTTTGGTCTAATATGAACAGAAGAAAAATATCATGGTCTGAAATGCCAGGGCTTGTTCCTTGTTACAAGTGTAGAATTAGATGTTAAGAACAAGTCTAAGGTATGTCTTGTATACTCGCGTGAGTAAGATTGTGGTCATCAAGAATATTAATGAATATTTCATATACTTGAGAAGAACTCGGTACATGATCAGAGTTCCATGAAAATTTCGGGAAATTAAAATCTCCTAGGAGCCACTTTGTGCCTTTTTTTGCACGTACTAGGTTTAAAGAGTTTTCAAGTTCTAGATCTAGGTATGACTACACTAAATCTTTTCCATAGACTTGCTGTATAACATTTAAGCACGGTCCGCATACCAAAACATTCGTTGAGTAGTTACACCCCAATAAATCTGTAGAACCACCTTAGTCACACACAAAAATGCCCTTTTTTAGGTGTCCGGAAGGACAACTAATACCGGCGTTTTGAGGCTTGATTCTTAAACCGAAAACTGATTATTCTCATCTGCAAATCGTCCGACACAAAATAGTTCAACAATCAGAATCAAACATTTAAGAATGTACGTATATTGCCGAAAACACTTCATGCTTGTTGAATAATTCATGCTAAACTCTATATAATCATTTATCATACAGAACCATTTTCGTCATATGTTGATATATTTTTTCTACACATAGTATGCTCGGAGACAGATTGTTTTATTTATACTGTAAACAGGCCCCCCTTCACATATTATCCGCCATTGAAGAAAATAGGACTTCAGGGCAAACAATTCCCGATCGGAGGATCTCGGCAGATTCCGTTAACCCATGCCGATTTCCGCCATATGAGAACAAATTGACTGACCTTGACTATTATCGTCATCCAGCGATTATTACAAACCAGGGTGAATGTGAGAATATCAGTTAAGAAAGGAGAACGGCAAAAATCGGTCAAGATTTCCCGAACACGTATGCAAATGGCATAAGCGGTATGCGCGGTAAGTCAACCTCGGGTGATTCGTAAATAAATTAGAATGTATCTAAACTCTTTTCAAAGGTTTACCAGAAGCAAGGTCTTTCAAATAGTACTATTTGAAAGACCTTGCCGGAAGCAATTATTTATAAATTCACTACTGTACATATAAAATTGAGTATGTTATACCTCAGACATACAATGTACGTATTAATATCATGTTATGTTCTCTGTGGTATATCTTTTTATCATAATCATCTTTGATGCTTCCGGATCAACTCGTACCTTAGTCAACTCATAACTTATTAATTAGTCATCTCGTACCCGAATTGGTCAACTCGATCGGTTCAAAAAGTCGACTCGTACCCTTTGTAGTCAACCGTACCTTTTGTTTCAAAACTTTAGTTTCATTTACCTTTTGTTTCAAAGCTTATATTTTCAACCTAGTCAAAATATTTAAGTGATGTCTTGAGCAAATTCTGAGATATTTTCGTTTTGGGTCAGAATCTCGCAGAGGAGAGATATTGCCCATACAAAAAATAACACAATATCTCGACGCCCGTACAATAGGTTGGACTAATTTTCAACCAGGAACAAAAGGTACTGATATGTAATTAAAGGTTGGAATTTATCATTATTTTATTGAGATCTGTGTTAAAGTTATACCGTCTCCCTTGGTCGAGGGGTTTTGGCATCCGCCTTGGGAGCGGGAGGTTGAAGGTTCGAATCCCAAAAGGGGTCCATTCTGATATGGCCGGTTGGTGAGCTGCCAGCTAGTTAAATAATGGTTACCATATGCCTACCTGCCTGGAGCCTGGCATTAAAAGGATAGGATTCGGGAGGTAAATGTGCTCAAAAAAGGTGTCTCATAAGTCAGAAATGGCTGGCCCTTTAAATAGGGGTGACACTATAATAAACAAACACTTTACTTTACCTTTATAGTGCTCAATAGTCAATATTGTACAATTTTCAGATGTAAACAGTTGAAATTAACTTTAAAATTGTTGTTCGAAATGTAACTTATGTAGTCTCCTCAAAATTCAGTTAATTGTTACTGTCACTTGATCAGAAATTCCATTGCCTTGATAAATAAATTCACACAGAAATTTTTTGTACATAAATCGGTACACAAATAAAACAGAAAGTAAATTAACTAATTTTATGAGCGTGTCTACAAACAGAAATTCGATGTTCGAGGGCCTATGTTGTGTTAAAGTACCTTTAGTTGAACTGAAATAAACATATTTTTGTCATTTACATGATGAAATAATACAATTTTCGAAAGTCCCGTTATTCATTATTTTAGTAACACTTCAAATGAATGATTACATAGGGTACGAGTTGACTTTCAAAATATTCTCTTCATTTCTACCACAAAATAAGAGCAAAATAACGTATTTCAATGAAAAAAATTAATGATGATTGATTGAAAAATATTATTATCTCAAAGATGCTGAATAAAAAATGTTAAGGTACGAGTTGACTTTCTCGAAAACAAAACCAGGTACGAGTTTACCAATTCGGGTACAAGATAACTAAGGTACGAATTGACCTAGGTATGAGTTGACTGGTTACCTCTTTGATGATGGCTAACTGTCATAACTGATTATTATGGCCATCAGGGTCTCCGATAGGCTTTGAAACTCAAGGGGCATTGTCACTTCAGCGTAAAATTTTCAAGAGTCAATGTGAGATTTTTAAATGTCGACCCATTGGTCATAGAGTTTCGAGCTTTGTTCTCTATGTTTGCACATTATATATTTATTTGTGTTAAAATGAAGCTTTACTGTTGCATTTCGAAAAATTCTTAAAACAGCAAGGTCCGTTTTGAAGTAGCAGCTGATCTCTTTCTCAGGCTTAAATGTACTGTGTTTCCTGTTTGTCACATGTCTTCCTGACCTCGCATGTATGTGATTTTCTGAAAGCCAGTAGATTAAAATACAAGCTCCCCCTCCGTTTCTCACTTTCTGTTGCGTCAATGGTTGAAGCGGCCCGAGTGTTTGGAATTAACAAGTTGATTGACATGTACGCTAAGTAATAAACGCATGAAGGTCAAATATGACTCGTCGGGCTTTTTTATTGCGGGTCAAATACAGGTATTTCAAAATTTTCATGGGTCCAAACCCAGGAGCTTGGGTCTACTAAACACGCTCGCCATGCTTGTATACTTTATAAAGTTAACTGTTTCGTTGCTTACCATTTTTCTTAATTATGTAAAACATAACTTGTAAAGACTCGTACATTCTTTCTTTCAGGGAAAAGGGCATACTGGTATGATAGACTGAATCCAGCCTGGGTCCTGTCAGTAAGCTTTTAAGCTGTACTTGTCAACCAATGCTTACAGAAGAGGAAATGCCATTGGTACTCATCTTGGACTCTAAAGAAACTGGCGCGACTTTGCAGATGGACATTGATGGTGATTTAATGGATGATATGAATGCAATTTTACAGAAACTAAGGACCGAAACGTCTGACTCTGAGCTGAAAACTGAAGATGAGATTCGATATTGACTATTGCAGGGACAATAATGACAAATTGAAGCACCTTACTGAGTCTCCAAGCATTTTCAATTTTGATGTTGCTTTATCAGTTTCTTGAACCATATTATGATTTTTACCAAACAGACTAGCTATTAACAAGTTCAAACTTATGACATAGACTCTAATGAAACTAAGACTTAACCTGTCTAATATGTTCTTTAGCAGATTAATTTGATACATCACAGCCAACTTTATCAAGACTGTTCACTGCAACTATTGCAGATATATAAGAGAATGCGGAACCTCATTAGATGGCCAGAGCATGAAACAATCCAAAAAACTATGCCAATGGAATTTCACAAATACTTTGGCAACAAATTTGCAATGATTTTCGACTGTTTCGAGATGTTTATTGAAAAGCCATGTCTTAAGCCACACTTGGACAAAATAATTTATGTTTATATGTTGTGTTTACCTTTTGAGGTAGAATTATTAACAGCCAATTTACTAAGTTACTGTGTCATTGTCGCCACGGTAAAAAAACTTAACTCATTCTTATTCAGCGAATAAACATGATAAATGACAGGGAAATTGCAGTTTTATATTTACATTATACCACGGTACAGAGTGAAACTATATCGGCATAATCCGGTGGATTCACGTCACTACCTTAATAACCCTACTAAATCGCTGTAAAAGTTTTCAATTAGTAGTCTAGTAGATATGAATAGGGTTTTCACATGCTTTAGGAATAGCTTATGCCATTGGTTTTGTTGAGGAGGGAAGTTTATTTATTTGACTTATTTATTTGACTTATTTATTAAATCATAATTATTTATTCATTCTACATGTATAGGGATTTAATGCCTCATTTACTTCAGATTCATACATTGATTTTAATATTATGAATATGAAATCTATTTTACGTAACAAAATTTTACAGTATTGTTGTCAAACCTCTTGCAACTCAATATAGCTGCCAAAATGGCCGCTCAGTGTATGCATGTGTGTCCGTACATCTGAGTTTAGCTTGTCCGAGCTGTTACTATCAAAGTATCGAGGTATTCTTAAATAACTTGGCAGAATTGTTCACCACCATGAGACGGAGTGTCATGCGCAAGAACCAGGTCCCTAGTTCTAAGGTCAATGTCATTCTTAGAGGTTAAAGGTCAAATTCAAGAATGACTTCGGAGCATATCTCCTTTATGCATAAGGGATTTTTATGTAACTTGGTACAAATGTTCACCATCATAAGATAGAGTGTCATGCCTTCCAAGGTCAAGGTCACACAGGTCAAAGGTCAGATACAAGAATAATTCAAGAATGACTTTGTCCGGAGCATTTCTTCTTTTTGCCTGAAGGTATTTTGATGTTACTTAGCACAAATGTTCACCACCATGAAACGGAGGATCATGTGCAAGAACAAGGTCTAGGGTCAAAGTCACACTTAGAGGTTAAAGGTTAAATCCAATAATATCTTTGTCTGGAGAATGTCTTCTTCATGCATGGAGGGATTTTGATTTAACTTGGCACAAATGTTCACCACCATAAGCTACCCTTGTTTTTAGAATTACTTCCCTTTGTGTTACTGTAAATAACTTACATTTTAACTTTTTTATTTCTAACTGTTAAGATAAATCAAGACAACTTTTCTGTGGTACAAAATGCATGTTACATCTAATATTTAGGTATTTTTTTACCTATCTACTTGATAAGGAGTTGGCCCTTTTTACAGCTGGCGGCTCAACATGTTGTAAGTGAGCATCCAGTTTTTGAATGTATATAAGTGTATGCCAGTCCTATGCAGACTCTAATATATCATAAGAAACTTAAGTACAAACAAATGTATGATTCATATTTGGAGGAGATATTAAAGATAGATACATAAAATATGTACAATGTACAATGTTATGTAAGAGCCACTCAGCTAGGGCAGGATTGATAAATTTAGGGAGAAATGATGTTGCATTAAAGACAGTTTGATTTACAGACCACTATGGCCGTCATGATTTGATACTTTATGCAATGATTGAAGACATTTAGGATATGGAGAACTGTAACTTTAGATAACTTACTCCCTTTCTGTTAAATCCTTGTCAGGAAAAGTTGGATAATATTGAACACTGGGAATGAATAAATACTTGAATCACACCATCAGTGAGTGCAGTGACCAAGAACCATAACTCTAGCTAATCCCATAATTGATGTATCTATTACCCTTCCATGAAATTGCCAGCCGTTTGATTGTTCAATGACACGGAAGTTCATATTGATATGAATGAGCAAGCTGGTAATAAACACTTGCCATATCATGTCATTGTACCCCACACTTAACACGAGTGTTCGTATTAAGTACAACAATGGAGCAATCATATTCAAACTAGAATGCAGCTCTGCAGTATTGAATCATCACTGTCCTCTTGTTACAATGTTACAATACCATTAAATTTTAAGATCTGTATGCTTTGGGAAGTGGTCATCATTATCGTATAAAGGACACCTCCAGTGCCTTCAGCGCTTTGATTATATACATAATATGTGACTTAATAGCCGGAAATTGCGCCAGTATGACCTCACCCCCTCGTCTGTAGGATTTTTGTTTACATTCTGTCAAAAAATTCAACAACCGTACGTAAAATTAATCAGAAAATTAATAAACTATTTTTCTGTAATGCTCAACCATTTTACTTTCGATTTTAATTCTAGAAAACTTTTGTGCTACCAATTATTTTGGACCAATCACAGACCACAGATATCTAACAGGTCCGCAAGTTCCCTACAGAAATTGGCTGTTTCCAAGTCCCACCGATTTAGTGAAGTCATACCTAGAAGGTTATCAAGATCTTTTTCATGAGGCCAATAGTACGCTGCTACATTAAACGGCTTAGCGCCTATTATTTCAATCTTGACCCATATTTTTCCACAGTTTGTACCAAGTTTTTGTTCTGATAAAATAAAAGTATCTTTAACAAGTGTAAAACACCACCACCTTTACCTTTAGATCTGCCTTTGCGGTAGATGGTATAACCAGATGATGCAGAGAATATTTTGCTATTAAAATGGTCTTTAGTCAACCAGGATTCAGTACCAACAACTACGTCAGGCATATGAGTTTCTAATAACATTTGGAATTCATGTGTTTTGTTTACAATAGATTGGCAGTTGACACATTGAACTTTAAGTTTTTGAACATATGTTCTTTTACAACGAGATTGAGATGGTTTATTGCCGGCAGTAGGATCTGTGTTTAACGGATATTATCTCTAATATAGTGACTAATATTATACAGTTATTCGTTCTGTTTATAATCTTCTACCCGCATAATAACTACTTTAGTAATGTTAGTGATAACAATCATGATCAAGATATTTTTTAGGTTCTATAGCTGCATCGACGCCCGTACAGCGTGCCAATAACGACACGCTAATTAATTCGTCCGCATCATATTACGGCGGAAGTGCGGAAGGCGAAGGAGATAGTCACATTGAAAACAAATGCAAATAAACTAGTAATCCCACATTTTTCTTATTTAAATGATAGTATTCACTAAATAATTATTAAAATATATATTTTTATCTTAAGTATCTACAATATATGCAGGAAAATAATTCCGGTTCGCTAGTGTATATACGGATATAGGCTAGAGAACCGGTTCCGGTTCGCTAAGATCGCTGTATTGAACCGATTCCGGTTCGCTAGACACTGCCTTGTATAATATGATACAGTGTGTTTACATAAATAATCGTTATCTCACATGACCTTGTGATATCAACCAAGGGCAACCAGCAAAACAAATACGTTTTACACGATAAAGACTTGCCGGATTTAACGTTTAAAATGCATAGAATTAGCGAACGTTTCTGATTATATAGTTTTTAACACAGTAAAATGGCAGTCTCTGGACGTAGGAAGGATCTTACGCGATCTGTTTTAGGATCATCTGAAGAAGACAATGAATTTTACTGTGATCCGTGTGAACATGATGGCCACCATCTTCCCGCAGAGGGTTATTGTGTGGACTGCCAGGAATACTTATGTTCCGCCTGTTATAGAGTGCATTGCCGTCCGGCAGTATGTCGACATCACCTCTTGCAAGATCAACAATCCATGCCAAAGGTAAAGCCAGCGAGCACAGTAAAAGATGTATGCACAGAGATCTGCCAAAAGCATAGGAAAGTCATTGAATATTACTGCAACTCGCATGAAAGTTTCGGATGTTCAGCTTGTATGACAACGCAACACCGAGCATGCGAGAAAGTCGACTTTATTCCGGAAAGTGCGGCTATATTTGGGTCAAGTAATGAACTCAAAGAACTTCAAAGGAAACTTTCAGAACTTCTCACGATGAACGAGGCGAACAAGTCTGACATCAGCAAGAAGGCTAAAGCCGTTGTTCTGCAGGCTTAAAGAACTAAACTGCAGGTCAAAAATTTACGTGCAAAAATCACTGACCTGTTTGATGAGCTAGAGAAGGAAATCGATGAATCGATTGAAGAGTTGAAAGGCAGCGACGAAAATAAAATTACTGAATTGACCAATGAAACGGATATAATTTCACAGAAACTGCAAAAGCAAATCAATAATATAGAATCTTGTTTGAACGAGAAGAAAATGTGCCAGTTATTTATGGAAGCAAAGCGTGTAAGAGAGCCATTAAACGACCTTACCGGGAAGGTCGAAAGCATCGATAAAGGCAGCAAGATCCAACGGTATCAGTTCACACCAGATCCAATCATTGTCGATATGATGGAGCAGGTTGAGAAAATCGGTGTTCTCGATATCAAGGATCAGCATGCTAAAGTTCCAAAGTTTGAAAGAGATATCAATGTCAGAGCAGAAACCGATAAACAAGAATGTGAAATATCTGGTATAGCTCTGCTGTCGGAGCAATTGTTAGTTGTCGTCGACAATGAGAACACGGCTGTGAAATTGATTGATATTACGAGTAACTGTGTGAAGTTTGTATATAAGGTAGACGATCGGTCCCCACTTGGTGTAACAAAAGTTGATGCAACGCAGATTGCCATTACGTATCCATACGAACGGAAAATTGAATTTCTGGACCTTACAGAATCTGGCAGTATGAAGATGCAGAGAGAAATAAATACGGACGGGATATGTTATGGCATAGAGTGTATGGGAGATAATCTGATCGTGTCGGTGAACGAACCGTCCGCTGTGAAGTTTATCACAATGACGGGAGCAGTAATCAGGACGATAGCCTTGGATGGAAATGTACAATATCCATCTTATGTTACACTTAATCCGCTTAAGACTCTTATTTATGTTTCAAACTGGGTATCTCCAGGTTGTGGTTCAGTCATCTGTGTTACAAATGAGGGTGTGAAAAAGGTTGTATTTGAAGATGAAAAGTTGAATGGACCTCACGGCGCGTCTGTTGATACCAATGACATAGTGTATGTTAGTGGTAAATGGTCAGATAATGTAGTTCAGTTGTCTGCAGGCTGTTCAATGATACAAGAACTACTGAACAAAGATGACGGCTTGAACGGTCCGTCGTGTTTGGCACTGAGTAGACAGAATGATAAATTATACATTGGAATGGAAAGTGACAACATTAAGGTGTTCCAGTTATACTAAAAAGCATTCTTACTAGATACACGTGATTCGAATGACTGAGTGAAAAATACAACGCTACTTCATGTGCTGAAAGAAATTGAAATTCATATAAATGATCCTTTTAGATTCGGAACTCGATCATTCTCCCCGAGTGCCATATTCAATCACTCTGATTTACCACAGAAAAATACCATGCCAGAGTTATTTGTATTGATATATGAAAGGATATTATTTAATTGTATCAATGAATTTGAAATACCTCTGAATTTAACGATTTTCCTTGTTTGTCGCTTTTCACAACAGGAATGCAGTTAAGCATAACACTTGAATATCTATACCAATTCTGAGTTACACCTTCGTTAACGACCAAATGCAACCACATTTCTTTCCATTTTTAGGGTAAGACTTAAGCTCAGGTAAGAACTATCGTTGATATAAAAAAAATGTTTTCAGAAGGATTACAAATAGGTTCTTGTGTATTAGTCTTTAAATTCAGCTGTGTAGAAGGTATGATTAGACTTTGTAATGGCTTATACCAACATAATGTAAGTATAACATTATATAAACATAAAAATAAAAATAACATGCTGTATATACAATACAGGGATCACGCGTCTTAAAGATTCAATTCTTTTGAATGGAACGGGAGTTTTATCAACTGCATCTTGAGGTACTTATGGTACTTGGCATATACAGACTTGATATTTGTATTACTTAGTTTATGTATCACGTAATCATTGTAGTATTGGTACTGTGAAATCAGGTTTAATGCAATGTTGCATATAATTCAATTTTGCCAAATATAATACTGGTTAATTACTTTTTTGTATTTTTGGAATTGCCATAGGACAATCCGTTTATTCATTTTTCATGTTTTGTTTTACAACAAAACAAAAACAGAGCAAGATAGTATATATACAATTGTAGTATTGTTCGTATTGTTGTGCTTAAAGACAATTAAAATCTCCTTCATAAGTGACTCCCCCAAACCGCAGGTGGTCTAATCTCTTAATCGTTTTATGACCCTTATCAGTTTTAATCCTTTCTGATTAGGTCCAGCAATGTGTCTGTAGACTTGACATGTAGTACAATAGTAGGACCATAAATGTTATTGATTTGTACAGATAATGGATTTATAACTTACTTCCTGTTGTTTATATAAACAGTTTTATGTAAATTATGACATTTTACTTTTATTGCAGGATATAATAACTGCAGTATAACTGCGATTTTTTAAATTATATTGAGGATTATTATGCTCAAGTTATTACTCTTACAGCAAACCCATTATCACTTTGTTTAAAAAAATGAATGTCACTGTTGAAACATAAAAGAAATTTATTCTTTTAAATAACTGCAAAATAACTGTGATTTCATAGTTAGATTGAGCAATGCTTTATATACTCAAGTAATAACTCTAACAGCAAACCCATTATCTCATTTTTTTTAAACAAAATGAAATACTTAGATGTTACAGTAGAAACATAAGAGAAAGTATTGGCTTATTTTACAGTTAGAAAAAGCGCTCAGTTGCATTTTATATTTATAAAGAAATAAATACAGTCAGAAATATTCTTTATAACAATCTAACTATGAAATCACAGTTTTTCTGAAGTAATTTAAAAGTATAAAAGTATAAAATTTCTTTTCTGTTTCAGTCATAACAGAAAATTAATTGATGTTTATCTAAAACATTTGATATAGTAACTGTAAGTTATCATTTGTTTATAGTGAAAGTATTTGCTTGAGTAACTGATTGTATAACTTGTATTTGATTGGGAAATTACATTCTTAAAAGGTAATTGATCAAATAAAACAATCATATCTTATAAAGGTCTTCAAATTTATGTAGAACTAACATCCCTTTTCTACATTATCTGCACATAATGTAAGAGAGTTATGCAGTAGCTGAATATGATAAACAGAAGCTAGTCTACCAGTGACCAGTCATGTTAATTGCCCCCTGCTGTGAAAACGCATGGCTGACTGGACCCCTGTAGTGAATATCTCACATTCCTGTTCAATTGTCTTTTATGATATTCTTAAGGAAACAATTTTCCAGGCAAAAACAAACAATGTAAAGAAGGAAAAGAGCTACGCAAAGGGAAAAACAAAAATATGGCAAAAAAAAATGCTTGTAACGCTTTAAGAATACTATGAGAGAATACATAGTAATTTCACAGCTTAATTATCTTTCCAAAATTTTTTTAAATACATGTATATCTTTCTTATTTGCAATTTGAGTATAGACAACAAATATATGACTCACTGAAATTTCTATTTCACCAGTTCAACTTCCCACAAAAGGTATTTCTCTTACAGCTAACGAAAACAAATTAATCATCGCGATAAGTCTACAGCGTATTTAATACAATGTATCTGACATTTAGTTCGTAAAATCTTTAGGGTACTACGATTCCAGAAACGACGTTAGTTTTACATACACCTTACAGGAAGGGTACTCCAAAAGTTTTATTGGTTACACAGGTCACGGCGTCAGATGGAACACGACCGCTGATTGTTTGTAATGCATGCGTTATTACAGAAAAAAATATGAAACTGAAAAAAAAAGACAAATTCTTTTAAATTTCATTTGGTATTTATTTGGAAAGATATGGTCTTGAAAACAGAGAATCAGCGTGCATGTATGAAATAAATCACCTTACCTGATATTCTTCAATTTCCATGTAAACAGAATTACTGACAGTTACTTTTCAAATTGGGCACTGACAGACATTTGTTATTAACTGAAAAAGCAACTCATATGTCCTCAGCATATTTGGAAGGAATCATAATTGAGTACGGGTATAAGTATATCATGAGCAAGACATAAGCGTCAAAGTTACTCTCAAGTATTGGATAGGACACTTCTACAGCTCTGCATAGTTACAAATGCCTTCAACGTTTAAACCGTTATGAATTAAATGACAAATAAACCAGTTGATTAAGGTTGTTATCTCATTAGGTGTTACTTATATCTAACTATCTTTTGTAATGAAAAAGATAACAGCAAAACAAACTAACAGGCAGCTCACTATCATCTATGTGAGCTGAGTTGGATTTTTTTTCCATTTTTTGGAAAATGAATTTTGCGAGGAGAATATGATTGATGAGATTATTGCAGTCTGGTACATGTACATGAAACACCGGGTACCATATGTGACTGGAATTTTGGGCGTTTTTTTCCGGCGTACTCAGTATATTCAATTCATGTAAGTTTAATAATGTCCTGTTTATAGTATGAATTACATGTATATGAACTAAATATATCATAATTCATTATTTCAGCGAAACCTTATGAAAGTCCTTTACAAGTTACGGTAATTTAAGAGATAAGCTTTCCGTTATGTTTTCACTGAAAACCAATGACAGTCCTTTATAAGTTACGGTAATTTAAGAGATAAGCTTTCGGTTATGTTTTCACTGACCTTTATAATTTACGGTAATTTAAGAGATAAGCTTTCGGTTATGTTTTCATTTAATTTTGCAAATATCAGTAATTACTCATGGAGTGCTTGCATGATAGGTGTTGAACGGCAATACTGCAGCTTGCATCCATTGCCACATGAACTAATAGAATGACAATCAACCTATACATAAATGCAATGGAGAGAAAAGATATTTCAAATATACCAGTTTGTAGTTTTTTAGGTTATATTTCAATTTAGTTAACTGCACTACAGTTATAATCAAAGGACTGAAAGTGCTGGAGGATCGATTGTCTCTGAACAACACAGTCTGCACACATACATGTGTAAATATCAGGACAACACAGACTGTACACATACATGTGTGAATATCAGAATTTTAGGGAGTCATTTGTGACCCCCTGTATCAGAATTTGGGGGTCATTTAGAAATTCCGAGGGTCATACTCTTTATGGTAAAATAATAAAAGGCATGACTATATGTTAAAGAAGTTTTATTCAGTTTACTTCTGTAAAACTGCATTTGATACATCACAAAATGGTGGGTAATCAAAGGGTTGGCAAGACAACAGGTGATTCTCTTTGGATGCTTTCCATTTTGTCACTGCATCTCAAAAGTCAACTTTATCCACAAAGAGAATTTTTCATAAGTGCATTCAACCATAGACATTAAACTTTGATATTATTTGGCACACTGAAACCCCTTTCAACAGTGACAGTCTGATCGAAATGACTACAAAATGATCATTAAAATCACTCAGAAAGACGTTTTTGTTTCGTCTGTTAAGGTTCGTCGACCATCTCTTGTAACAGTTATGCTTCTACGATACCATGATGACGGTATCATACGAACCAATACACACATAAACGCAATGGTACAAAATGCGGATCGATCCGAAATCAGACGACAACGACGACGGACTAGGGTCAAAATTAGACATATCCCATACCGGAAGCGTATTTAGTAAATAACTTATCTTGCTTTTCGAAGCGTTTTGAGAGGTTTTGAAATGTTTTTGTAGTAATTTGATCATACACATTTTAATTGCGTCATAGAAGACCCTCTTTGCTATTTCTGTTGCGTCATTGACAAAATGAGTGCGTCAAAAACGCAGAAAACGCGCTCTCGCGGAAAAACTAAATTAGTGTCTCCGGTCTGACTAGAAAACTGTTGTGATCAAAACCGCGTAGGAAAATAGTTCTATACAGAACAGATACCTCGTTGATTATTAGTTACAAATTATAAGAAATACAACAATATAATATTACGCTGTTCTGAAATGTTTTGATATTATTTAGATCTGTTACTGTTATAATTTTTAAAACAGAAGACAGTATAATTCGTAACAACTGAATATATGGAATTACTTGTTTGTATGTAAAGCGTTCGGCCGTAAGAAAGCTATACTCTGTTAACATTGGATCCGATTGAAAAGTCAATCGATCCAAAAAGTATGTACATGTAGACATTTTTGTAAGAAGTAAGGTTTAAGTGGAATGAGTGTCTAGGTACATGCCATGGGGGTAATATTTAACATTGACAGAAACGGTTTTGCTGATGTGTATTACTACAGTTAATGTAAGACAATGTGGCAGTGATATGCAAACACAAAAGGTAGAACAGGCGGACAAGAATGGATTTAATCCTTTATATTAGCCAATGATTCGTCCAATTACAGTGAACTGTTCTGTTGCGCCAATGTCAGATTATATTAAATATACTAAAGTATATCAATCGTATCCAATTAGTCAAAGACCAACATTTTTTTTGGGACTGGTACTAAGAATGTTCAGCATTATTCATTTTTTTCTTTTTCATGCTGTTGCACGTTCAGCCATACAAAATGCTGAACTCATAGTGTTTTCTTAATTTTGAAATTGGATTGTTTATTAAACATTATTTCTTTGTAAATTATAAGTGCAACTGAACGCTTCCTCTAACTGTAAAATAAGCTAAAACTAAATTTCTCTTATTATCAAGTGTAACATCTAATCTTAGTGGTTTGTTGTAAGAGTAATTTATTGAGTATTTAAAACATTACTCAATCTAACTTTGAAATCACAGTTATTTTTCAGTAATCTAAAAGTAGAAAAAAAGTTTATGTTTCTGTCATATAAGAACATAATTTTGATATAATAACTGTAAGTGTTGATTTTTTTTATAATCTAATTTGACTGGGAATTACGTACCTAAAAGGTAACCGATAAAATAGAATAATAACATCTTATGAAGGTCTTAAAATTTATGTATAACTAACATCCCTTTCCTACATTATCTGTACATAATGTAAGGAAGTTATACAGTAGCTGAATATGATAAACAGAAGCTAGTCTACCAGTGACCAGTCATGTTAATTGACATCTACTGTGAATTCGCTGTGAATTCGCATGGCTGACTGGACCCCTGTGGTGAATACCCCACATTCCTGTTCAATTGTCTTTAAGCAACTGAGTGATGAGATTGATGCAGTTAACAAAACATCCAGATACTAAGATGACATGTTCAACATAAATGAATATTGTTCTGGTTTGGTGAAGACATACGTGTACGTATGCAGGTCTGGTAGTTAAGTGTGTGTGTGTGTGTGCGTGCGTGCGTGCGTGCGTGCGTGCGTGCGTGCGTGCGTGCGTGCGTGCGTGCGTGCGTGCGTGCGTGCGTGTGTGTGTGTGTCGTGTTTTAGGGATATACTTCCTTATATTACATTTACATGTAATACCGATGTCTGAGACGTGATTACCAAATTATGACGACGGGGTCTGATCGCGATGAAGAAGACGCATGAAGGCTTATGTAATTAATATTTGAAACTTCGCCGACAAAAAACACCATCTAGACACGGTAGTTTTTATCTGTGGTATCCGTTAGTTGCGGGTCTAGGTTGTTGTTTTTGAAAAAGAATGTACGGGACGACCCCTTGTGACTTAAAATATGAATATCTTTGTTATCTTTTACGCTTCATACTACATTTGTTTATGTACTGAATCATTATCTCGTATTTCCTTGTGGCATCGACCAAAAGACAATCAGAAAAACAAATATGTTTTACCTGATAAAGACTTGCCAGGTCAAAAACAAAAAATAAAGAAATGTTTATTGAATAAGTAGAAAAATGGATAAAAAAAATAACAAAGGCTTTTAATGAAAATACTTTAAACGCAGTGAAAATGGAAGTGTCAGGACATAGAGAAGGTTTGTCGCGATCTGTTTCGGGAGCATCTTAGGAAGATACTGAATTTTACTGTGATCCGTGTGAAAAAGATGGCCACCATCTTTCAAAAGAGGGTTATTGTGTGGACTGTCAGGAATACTTATGTTCCGCCTGTTACAGAGCTCATTGTCGCCCGACAGTGTGGCGACACCACCGTTTGCAAGATAAACAATCAATGCCAAAGGTAAAGCCAGCGAGCACAGTAAAAGACACATGCGCAGAGATCTGCCAAAAGCACAACAAGATAATTGAATATTTCTGCAACTTGCATGAAGATTTTGGGTGTTCAGCTTGTATGACAACACAGCAACGAACATGCGAGAAAGACGACATTATTCCGGAAAGTGCGGCTATATTTGGGTCTAGTAAGGAAATGAAAAAACTTCGAAGGAATCTTTCAGAACTGCTTACGACGAACGAAATGAACAAATCTGAAATCGGCAAGAAGTCTAAAGCTGTTGTTCTTCAGGCTGAAAGAGCTAAACTGCAGGTCAAGCATTTACGTGCAACAATCACTGACCTGTTTGATAAGGTAGAGAAGAAAATCGAAGATTCGATCGAATATTTGAAAGGTGGCGATGAAAAGAAAATGACAGAACTGGTCAAAGAAGCGGATAAAATTTCACAAATACTGCAAAAGCATATAACCGATATGGAATCATGTTTGAACGAGAATAAAATGTGCCAGTTATTTATGGAAGCAAAGCGTACAAAAGACATTACCTTACTGCGAAGGTCGCAAATATTGGTGAGAACAGCACGATCCAGCGGTTTCAATTCACACCAGATCAAACCATCGTCGATATGATGAAGAATGTTGAGAAAATCGGAGTTCTCGATATCATGGATCAGCATGCTAAAGTTCCAAAGTTTGAAAGAGATATCAATGTCAGAGCAGAAACCGATGAAAAGGAATGTATAATCTCTGGTATGGATCTGTTGTCAGAGCAACTGTTAGTAGTCGTTGACTACCAAAACAAATCAACTGAATTGATTGATATGTCGAATAACAGCATGAAGTCCTCATATCAAACGCTAAATATGACCCGCCCAGGCGATGTAACAAAATTTGATGTAGCCCCGATTGCTGTCACGTATCTATACGATAAGAAATTACAATTGCTGGAATTTACAGAATCTGGCAGTATTAAGATGCAGAGAGAAATAAATGCGAACGGGCAATGTTTTGGCATAAAATGTACGGGAGATAATCTGATCGTGTCGTTCATACGGCCTCTCGCTGTGAAGATTCTAACAATAGTGGGAGCAGTAATCAGGACATTATATTTGGATGGAAATATTGAATATCCAGCATATGTAGCAGTAAATCCGCTTAAGAATCTTTATGTTTATGTTTCAAACTGTGCAGTTGAAGACTCTGGTTCAGTTATCCCGTATGACAGATGATGGCGCGAGAAAAAATGCGTTTGAAGATGAAACGTTCCTTGGACCACACGGCGCGTCTGTGGACCCACATGGTGTAGTATATGTCTGTGGTCTATTTTCAAATAATATATTTCAGTTGTCTGAAGAATGTTCAATGATACAAGAACTACAGAACATAGACAACGGTTTTAACTGTTCACAGTGTTTGGCACTTAGTAGAAAAAATGATGAACTATACATTGGGATGACAGGTGACAACATAAATGTGTTCAAGTTATACTAATAAGAATTCATTCTAGATAACCGTGATATGAATCACTGAATTGGAAAGCAACCGCTGACAATATGACTCTGAATGTATATAACAATTATAGGTGCTTCAGAACATTGTAATTTTGCAATATATGTTAATGATCAATAGGAGCACAACATTTTAGGCATTTGTGAGAATAACCCAGCTTTCTGCAGCAAAAGCAATGCAGTAGATAAATTTGTAAAACTGTTGAGATAGTTTAATCTGACATTGACATTGTGATTTCTGTATCTCATTCCGCATCAAAACACCAGTACAAGGACATATAGAATAAAAATGTTTTCTTTTGTTAAAATTTTAATACTTTTCAATAGGCCTTATTTAGAACTAAGTCAGGAAAAATTCTTAATTCGAATGAATGTCTTGAATGCAAACAAAAATGAAAGTAGTGTGTATACCTAACGAATCGGTAAATTTTCAATATTTTACTAGGATAGTGAACAAAACATATAAGTCGTACACTTTATTTAATAGGAATATAATCCTTATACAAAAAGCAGAATATGTCACGTTGTAATTTCAAATATGACGGTGTCAGGTTGTGACTTGATATTATTCTTGTGTTCCAGCTGTACAATAACGGAGGAAATCCTAAATCAACACAAACAAAAAAAGTGACTTAATATGTACATTATCATTGATTTTGGCGATGAGTTTGGTAAATTCAGTACGCTTGCACCACGAGACCTATTAACAATCTTCATGTCGTCATAATCAGGAAATGTCAAACCGGAAATTTGAACTAAATTGCAAAAAATATAACTCGACACTGATACAGAATATTAAAAATATGTAAATCAAAATGAAAGTCTTTAACATGCAATAATTTTTTTTGTATCAGTCTTTACAAGATACAAGTTAGTTTTACATGTATGTTTCGAAGAGTCTAATGTATATGTAAATAAGTATTCCAATTTTGTTTACCATACTTATGTAACCCAGTGTACTATCTCATTGTTCTGTATAGATACCTCCTGTATCATTTTCAGTAACAAATTGGGCCATGGAATTTAAGGTGAATGTCAAATCGTTTAAAAATTTGGAACGGAAGTTTTTAGTTTAAGTCACATATGTGAAAATGTATTTTTAGAATGTAAATTTTACACTCAAATTTTGTGTGTGTATGCTTCTATTTTGTAGCACCTTCTTATTGCTGTTGTATTCTTGTTTTGGCATAGACTGTATGGTATAATCGGATCGTGTCGTTCAATGATCCACCCGCTTTTGAGATTCTCAGAGTGAAGGTAGCAACAATAAAGACTTCATACTTGGATTTAAATATTTAATAAACATACATATGAAACAGTAAATCCGCTTAAGAATCTAGTTTATGTTTCAAACTAGGAAACTGAAGGCCTTGGTACAGTCATCTGTGTAACAAATGACGGAGCGAGAAAAGCTGTCTGTCTATGAAGATGAAAAACTGTATGGACCACATGGCGCTTCCTTAGACACATTTGGTATGATGTACATCTGCAGTCGATGGTAAGACAATGTAGTTCAGTTGTCTGAAGACTGTGCAATGATACAAGAACTACTGAACGATTACGATGGTTTTACGATGAAGACCATTGTGTTTGGCACTAAGTAGAAGAATATACATTGGAATTAAAAGTGAGAACATTAAGGTGTTCAAGCTATACTAAAAACATCCATAATACGTGTATGTATAAGTGATATGAATTTGACTGAAAAGCAGAATATTTTGTACCAGAGGTTTAGAACAATTCATAGCAAAGCACATTGCCATTTTGCAATATACATCACAGATAAAGAGTGACACAGTGGTAGTAGGCTTTTCCGTAATGAATGAAAATAACTCTTTTCTCCTACGATAGTTTAATGTGGAATGTCTTGCCGCCTGCCGATAAACAAAGCGGCAGTAGATATATTTCTTACAATGCTGAGACAGTTTGAGCTTAAATTAACATTAATTTCTATACCTATATTTCCACAGAAGAATAACAGTACAATGACATAGGAGAAGGGGCGAATAAATGCAATAAAGATATTTCTGTATTCGTTTCACACACGTTCATAAAATATTAAAAGGTACACAGAACTGATTCAGTACTTTTAAAAATTTGCTTTGATACATCAGTACTCACATAGAATATAATTGTTTACTGGTATAGAAGACGGTCGTAAAATCTATAAAAATGCAATCTATATACATGTATTAGAATGCAGTATGCATTATCCAGGACGCTGGCGATGTTTGTGACAATCAACTATTTCAGTACTACTGCAAAGTTACATTTCGTCATAACCAGAAAAGAATGAAATAAAAATTCAGTGATCCGTACCAGTTTCTTTATTTTGCAAGGCGATTTGAGTAACTGCAATTACAAAATATTTACAGTTTTTTGTGATATTTTTTTTGTGAATCAAACAATCACCTGAAATAATGAAATTACTTTTGTCATAGTTACACAAATCATGATTTGTCATAGATACACAAATATTATATGTTGTATCCCCAGTTTTTTGTATTACATGTATATTTTAAAATAGGAGAACGGATAGACATGGCCTGTTCAAAATATAACAAAGAGGCGGTTCCTTTCTAAAATTTATCAAATATTGCAGACAAAGACCGAAATAGGGGCAATTGATCATTTACAAGCATCTCTTGTTTTCCTTTTATTGTTAATAATTTGTGAAGCAGAACAAATTAACTAAACTATGTACTGTGTCTATAGCTGTAATGTATAATAGATGTAACTATGTGTTATGGTAATTGTCGTGGAAGAAATGTTTGACACATAAACAGTGAAATATTAACTGATATGTATTACTAGAATATCAGTCCTATCCAGCTGATCGAAGACCTTAAATCTTAGTCTTTTGTACTTAGAATGTTTAGCATTTTTTATTTTCTGCTCCACTAATCAGAATTAAGGAGGGCTATTGCAGTCATCCTTGCATCGATGTTGCAAATTTTGGTTAAAGTCTTGCATGCAACCTACTGTCATGGACATAATTCTCAGTAACCATTTATGGTACTTATTTGAAAGAATTACTAAATTGTTCAAAGGTATCATACAAGGAAGTGAGATAACTCTTGACTGAATTTAGTGCAAATTGTTGCCCTTGCTGGACTTAAATATTTTGGTTAAAGTTTTGCATGCAACCTACTTTCATGCTTATATGACTTTTAGCCTTTTTGATAGAAATGCTTTAAATGTACTATCAAAGCATTCCATCATCCGACAGATCTTGTTATTGTTTCAATTTACCTTCTGTTGCATGTCCAACCATACAAATTTCTGAACTCATGGTGTTTTATTTTGTTGTTGCTGTTGTTTACTTTGAAAGAGAAATGTAGTGTTAATTTGTGCTACTTGGAGACAAACATTTTTAGCTTGAACTCTTCCTAAATTGAGTATCATATGTTGAAATTATAAATGTCAGAATGTTTTTCCACCCTGAAAATGAGGGATATAAATTTGTTGTTCGTCTTTCTAGTAAAACTGTGTAAATCTTTAAGCATGATTTATTGATAAAGTTTACTGAAAAATCTGTTTTTTAATAGAAGCAATTTTATTCTAAACTTTTCTAAGTTAGGTAACAGTTTCAAAAAATCTAATGATGCTGTTGTAGTGACACATGATCAAATGATCATCATTAAAACTTACCAAGAATTTTGTTATAATACTGGTTAAATTGTACTATTTGTTTCGCACACTTATGATGTTAATTACTTTGAAATGCTGCATTTGGCAAAAGAAGACTATTTATTTGGGTGTTTGCCGACTATGTTTGCCCATTACTTTGACGATAAGTATTTTGCAAATATCTTTGTACTTTGGAATGATAAATAAGGTAATTGTGTATATTTTAATATTATTTACTGAACTAGTGTACACTATAATGTTTTATAGACGATTTTGTAGCAGTGATCTTATACCTAAATAAATCTCTCTACCATGTTCTGATACTTTGTTTGCTACGACAGCTCCCCAGAACTAAACTTTTATCAAATGCCTGATGCTGTCTCGATGAACTCAGCCACATTACATCCTTGTTCAAACTTGGACCATACAAACCACAAAAACATTTAAAGCACTTAAATATGATCTTGGCAGTTTGATCACTGGTGACATTTAATTCTGACCATCCCTCCTGCTCCATTCAAGACCTTGTTATAGAATATCTATAAGTATTTCGTTGAATTACCTAAAGGCTTGTTGGATAGCAACCTCTGTAGCTCTTGCCCAGATCAAGATACTTTCCCTGTTAATCAACAGTAATTTGTTCTGCGTTCTCCTTTAATTGCGGGACTAGATTGTTGTCAAAATTAATACCTTAAATCTGATTGCAAATTAAAATGACAATATATTTATGTACCACCTTTGTTAGTTTCAAGGTGAGCTATTGTGATCGCCATGTGTCCGCTGTCTGTCCACAATCAAATTTGTATATGTAATAGAGGCTGCAATTTTCTCTTGGTCTTTATGAAACTTGGTCAAAATGACTGCCTTGATGACATCGCTGTCGAGTTCGAAAATGGGTCAACTAGGATAAAAAATAGGTCACCAGGTCAAATCATATTAAAACATTGTGTATGCAATAAAGGTAGCATTTTTCATTGGCTCTTCATGAAACTTGCTCCGAATGATTGTCATGATGAAACCTAGGTCGGGATTGAATGTGGGTCATCTGAGGTCAATAACTAGGGTGACCCCGTCAAATCATAGAAAAACCTTGTGTATGCAATGGAGTCAACCGGGACTTCATGAAATTATACCAGAACGGTCGTCTTGGTGAAATGTAGGTCCAGTTTGAATATGGATTATCTTGAGTCAAATAATAGGTCACCAGGTTAAATAATATAAAAACCTTGTGTTTGCCATAGAGGTGAATGTTTAACCCAATCATCCAAAAGATTTATTTGTCCAGTCTGAAACTTGGTAACTTGGGGACAAACATTAGGTCACAAGAACGAATAAAATGAACCGTCATGAAATTTGGTCAGAATGTTTTTGTGGATCACATGGGATAAAAAAACTAGGTAACCGGGTCAATTCGAAGGAAAGCCTTGTTGATATTCTATAAGTCACATTTTTTCGCTAATCATCATGTAATTTAGTCAGAATGTTTGTCTCGTCTAGATCAAACAGAATGATTGTACATTGTATTTATGAATTTTTGTCATATTGGGTAATTAGTAGGTCTCAGGTGAGCGATATAGGCCTATCTTAGCCCTCTTGTTCGGTAAATGTTTTAAACTACTCTTGAAGTGTTATTCTTTAAAAGTAGTTCAAATAGGGCACCAAACATGTTAACTGTGAGAATATTTTCATCAAGATTAATTTTTCTCACGACGCGGCTCACTGTAAATATTTTAAGGTTGCTTCTGACCAAAGGTAAAATTTTATTGAAATAAATACCGGTAGAACTACATTTTCACTGACGCCACAATAAACCTATAGGAATATAAGCTTAAATAAGAGTAAACCACTTAAGTAATAACCGTTTTACTTTAAAGTTGGTATGAAATCAATTGTATTGTTCGATATTTGAAAAATGATAACGTGTGTTTACATAAATAAATCAAACTACAGAATCGTTAGATCATATGACCTTGTGATACCAACTAAGGGAAAACAGGAGAAATATATCACTTTTAAATGATAAAGACTTGTCGGATTTAACTTTTAAAGAAAGTTCTTGAATTCATAGAAGATGGTTACACTAATTAGTTACACGTTTTAATGATTAAGTTTAACACAATAAAATGGCTGTCTCAGGATGTAGAAATGATTTTACGCGGTCTCTTCGAAAGCCGCTGAGGAGAATACTGAAATCTACTGTGATCCGTGTGAACATGATAGCCACCACGTCCCAGTGGAGGGTTATTGTGTGGACTGTCAGGAATACTTATGTTCCGCCTGTTATAAAGTTCATTGCCGTCCGACAGTTTGTCTACATCACCGCTTGCAAGATAAACAATCCATGCCAAAGGTAAAGCCAGCGAGCACTGTAAAAGACGTATGCACGGAGATCTGCAAAAAGCACAGAAAGGTTACTGAATATTTCTGCACCACTCATGAACATTTTGGATGTTCAGCTTGTATGACAACGCAGCACCGTGCATACGAGAAAGTTGACTTTATTCCGGAAAGTGCGGCTATATTTGGCTCAAGTAAAGAACTCAAAGAACTTCAAGGTAAACTTTCGGAACTTTTCACAATGAACGAAACGTACAAGTCTGAAATCAGCAAAATGTCGAAAGCCGTTGTTCTTCAGGCCGACAGAGCTAAACTACAGATAACAAATTTACGTGCAAAAATCACTAACCTGTTTGATAAGCTAGAGAAGAAAATCGATAAATCGATCGAAGATTTTAAAGGTGGCAACGAAAACAAAATGGCAGAATTAGCCAATGAAACGCATTTTATTTCACAGAAACTGCAAAAACATATCAATGATATTGAATCTTATTTGTACGAGGAGAAAATGTGCCAGTTATTTATGGAAGCAAAGCGTATAAATAAACCATTAAACGATCTCACAGGGAAGGGCGCACATATCGGTGATAGCAGCACAATCCAACGGTATCAGTTCACACCAGATCAAATTTTTTTTTATAAAGTTTTTAAAAAAATTTTTTTTTTTTTTTTTAAAAAAAAAATTTTTTTATTTTATTTTTTTTAAAAAATTTTATTTTTGGGGGGAAATCCGATGAAAATAAATGTGAAATATCAGGTATAGCTCTGTTATTAACAACTGTTGGTAGCCGTCGACTATAAGAACGAATCTATAATAGTGGTTGAAATGGCGAGTAACAGTATGATGTCCTCATATAAAACGTCAAACGGTATGACCCCATTCGATATAACAAAGATTGATGTAGCCCAGGTTGCCGTCACGTATCCGTACTGTAGGAAAGTTCAATTTCTTGACCTTTCAGAATCTAGCAGTATGACGATGCAGAGAGAAATAAATGCAAGCGGAAACTGTTTTGGCATAGAATGCATGGGAGATAATCTGATCGTGTCGTTCAAAATGCCTGCCGCCGCTGTGAAGATTCTCACAATGACTGGAGCAGTAATCAGAACAATAGATTTGGATGCAAATATGGAAGATACAGAATATTTAGCAGTTAATCCGCTTAAGAATCTAGTTCATGTTTTAAACTGGGTAGGCAAAGGGCCTGGTTCAGTCACATGTTTAACAACTCATGGTGCAAAGAAAGTTGTTTTTGAAGATCAAAAGTTGCATGGACCACACGGCGCCTCTGTTGACACACATGGGGTAGTATATGTCTGTGGTCGATTTTCAGAGAATGTAGTCCAGTTGTCTGAAGACTGTTCAATGATACAAGAAATACTGAACAGAGACGACGGTTTGAACCGACCATCGTGTTTGGCACTGAGTAGAACAAATGATGAACTGTACATCGGAATGATAAGTGACAACATGAAGGTGTTCAGGATATACTAAAACACTCATACTAGATAAAAGTGACATTTTTCACCAAAATTGAAAAGTTGAGAGTGCCCTCGCTGTTACCGAGATAGCAGTGGATGCATGTACCAAAATATATCATACATTCAAGTCTGATAAAAACACATTATCGAACAGTATCAGTTTATACCAGATCAAATCAATGTCGATATGATGACAAAGGTTGATAAAATTGGAGTTCTTGATATCAAGGATCAGCATGCTTAAGTTCCAAAGTTTGAAAGGCATATCAATGACAGAGCAGAAACTGACAGAAATGAATGTCAAATATCTGGTATTGCTTTGCTGTCGGAGCAACTGTTTGTAGTCATCGACTATGAGAACAAATCAAAATTGATTGACATGGTGATTAACTGAATAAAAGCTGTACATAAAGCGCTAAACGTGGTGCGCCCAGCCGATGTTACAAAAGTAGATGTAGGCAAGATTGCTGTCACGTATCCATACGATGAGACATTACAATTGCTTGAGTTTATAGAATCTGGCTGTATGAAGATGCAGAGAGAAATAAATGCGATTTTCAAAGAACGTTGTCTGAAGAGTGCTCAGTGAAACAAGAACTACTGAACGGAGACGACGATTTGAACTGGCCATCGTGTTTGGCACTAAGTTGACAGAATGATAAACTATACATTGGGATGGACGTTGATGAAATCAAAGTGTTCCAGTTATATTAAAATGTCTGACAATACAATATACAAAAAAGTTGGTAATTGAGAACAGTCGTGTAGTATTATTTATATAAAGAGGCACACTCTAGAATTGATTGTGTTCTTAAATAGCGTAAACATTATCAGTAATGATTTACAGATGAAAGGTTGCGTGGACTTCACGGCGTATCTGTTGCCACAAATGGTGTAGTACAAGTTTGTGGTCAACATGCACATAATGTAGTTCAGCTATCTGAAGATTGCTCCACGATACAAGAACTACTTAACAAAGACGACAAGTTGAACTATCCATTGTGTTTGGCATTGAGTAGACAAAAATGATAAAGTGTACATTGGAATGGAAGATGACGAAATGAAGGGGTTCCAGTTATACTAAAAATCATAATAGATATATTTGATATAATTCGGAAAGCAAAAGCTAATGCGCCACCTAACGTGTAAATTTGACTCTGCATGTATCGCAGTAAGTGTTTCAAAACACTGCCATTTTGCAATGTATATCAATGATCAATAGGTGCACAATAGTTTTAGGCATTCCTGAAAACAACTCAGTCATCTGCAGCAAAGGAATGTATTACATAATTATATATGTCAAAATATTGCAAAAGTTTGTTCTGAAATAGCCATTGTGATTTCTGTATCCAATTCCACAACAAAACAACAATACAAGGACATATAGAATGGCAGTGTTTTATTCTGTTAAATATTTTTATACGGTCGCTTGAACATTGATAAGGATGGACGTAAATCCTGAAAAAAGGCACACAAAAATCGACTTATAACTAATTTTGGCGTTGTGTTGGGTAAATTCAGTTTGCTTGCAGCACGAGACATGATAACAGGCTTTATTTAGTAATAACCAGGAAGAAATAAACATAAAGTATTTGAACTGTTTACCAGTGCTAGAAATGTAATGCGAAAAAGAGACAGACTATTAAACATTACATAAATAAAAAAATGAAAGTTATGTTAGATGCAATAATATTTGTATAAGTCTTTACAGATGAAGATATTATGAATAAAAGAAAGTTTTAAAGTTTCGAAGAGCCTAATGTATATGTAAATAAGTATTTTATAGTGATTCAAATAGTGTTTAACATATCTATGTAACCTTGTGTACTATCAAATTGTGCTGTACTGATGTCTCCAAACAGTGATCTATGTACCATTCACAATTAATAGTCAGATAACAAACTTAGATCAATATCATTTTTTGAAAATTTCGAACGTAAGATATTACTTTTAGTGAAATATGTAGAACTGTATTTTTAGTATGTATTTTTTGCACTCACTTTGTGTGTACAAATGTATGTATGTTTCTTTCTTGCAGCACGGTATCTAGTACGTAGTATTCTTTGATTAATCAAAAATAATTATGTAAATGTTATGCTCTTCGTAACTAAGTACAAGAATTATTTATCTACTACAGAAGACGTTACTTGCACATTTACTATTTGTTTGATTTGGTTGTTTGCGTTTCAATATTGTCATTGAGTACTGCTTCCTAAGAGATTAGTTTTTTCAGACTTCAAAAAGTTAATATATAATGCGAATATTGTCTCGGTTCCAAATACATCATGTTTTTAAAAGACCACAGACAGTGACAAACGTACTTCGTTGAATGTAGGCACATATTCTAGTCAGGAAGATAGACGGTGAAGTTTTCTGCTTGGACTTTTGTAGCTCTTTATATAGAAGTACTGTTAAGCTATAACAGGGCCACGTGCCAGAGCACATTTCCATAGGAGCTTACTACCACAGATGTGCTTATACCAGCTTGCTTCTCTCTTTTTACATTGGATAAAACACTTAATCTAAAATATGATCTTTTTCTCTTTCTTTGAACTTTTATACACAACCAAAGTACCGTTGGTAAAAATAAAGCTGGAAAGTACTTTTAAGCTCATTTGTTTTAGACAGACGAGCTAATGTCATAGCTTCCTCGTCGTCCGTCGTCGTCGTCCTGCGTCGTCGTATATTTGGTTAAGTTTTTTGTTAAAGTCCACTTTTTCTCAGTAACTGTGACACGGGTATTATTACACAGAAACTGCAAAAAGCGTACCAATGATATAAAATATTGTTTGAACGGGAAGAAAATGTGCCAGTCATTAATAAAAGAAAATGTTTAAAAGAAACAAAGTTGGTCAGCTTCAAGAGCTTCAAGATACAAAGGTATCAGTTCACTCCAGATCAAATCATCATTGCATCCCCCATTGTTTCCGGTTGGGTTGTCACCTCATTCACAATCACCAGTCTATCCTGTTTCCAAAATGCCCTTTTCCTTTCTGCTCGGGCTTTCTTTAAGTCAGGAATTAAAGAATTGCGTTTTTCTCGAATTTCCTTTGGAAATTGCTAACTGACTCCTACTTCTTTTCTTTTAAGATTTCCGCATGACATTCGAACTTTTTCACGATCTACAAAACTGGTAAATTTTACAAGCACCGGTCGCATTTTTTCCAGGTAGTATTTCCCCAAGTTTTATTCCGGCCATCATGGACTGTATCGCGTCAAGTTGACCCAGCTTTTTTTCCACATTGTCTAATCTCATAAGTATTTGACTAAACGGATCATTTCCCCCTGGTGAGTACTCGTCATGTATTTATAGCTTGGTATGTTTTGCCCACAGGGTGTCATTGGAGGTTCACAATGCATTGTATTTGCAACTTTAACTTAAGTGTCAAATATGGCGATATATGATTATGGATGGATGGCAGATATGAAAATGTGCAGATTGGTTTAAATAATAATGACACGTTCTATTTCGGGAAGGTAATGTTGGCAAAAGTACTCTGTATGCAAATGCCAAGAAAATTTATGCACTTTATTTCTTACATATCCGGATTAATATCGATAACCACATTCGTGGTCTTTCACACAAATTTGAATTTTATGTGATCTTACAAAAAAAATTCCTTTTAGTCAAAAGTTTCTCGCATGAATAATCTTTGTAAGCTTTTTTTATACCTACATGACTGTCCCCTTGTTCAAAACGGTTCAAGCCCTGCTACCAACTATGACTGTGTGAGAAATTTGGCAGATTACAAAAGAATTCATTTTCCGCCGGTTAACATTGTTTGTAAATTCATAGTCTACATTTCTTTTTGAAAACTGGTCAAGCCTATTCTATTTTTTTATTCATGGTTAATACGGCAAAACGATAAGCGAAACAAGTCTTTATGTTATAGTTTGTGAAATACACAGTGAATACCATACTTACGCGATTCACAGAGGTTCTTTGTCAAATGAATAACTACTGCCAACCATTTTCGATTAAGTTGAATCGCGACTTGATGCATGTTTTGGTTAATATTATAAAAATCTTGACTAACTAATCAAAAGCCTCCCATTAAGATACGAATGATATCTTCGTAATCAAAATAAAACATTTTTTATAATATTAACCATTTCAGGTGGGTGGACTAAGGCATGAGTCGGGATTCGAATCATGGAGCTTACGTACCGGAAGTGAACCTCAGAGTTATCGAAGCCCAGAACAGTTTCGGCGTAAGGGTCTATATCGAGTGTAAATATTTTAATCAAGGCAAACATTCAATTCACTTATTTAACGTCGACTCAAAGTTGGCAGACTTTGAAATTCATTCATACAAAAGTGTATTGTTCCGCCCAACTTTAAAATAGACGCGCTAACGACTTAGGCATCTAAGTATGCATCAATGGAAAGCAACCTCCAGGCTCTAGAATTATCACTGTCAATTCATTTTTCCGTCTACTTTCACGTTTAAATAAAAGACCATTTAGTATTGTTTTTTTTATATTTCTGAAGACAATTCGTGCTGTTTACTCTTAATTTTATTCAATTATCTCTTTGTATTCATCTAAAAAAAAAGTTTGGTTACTATTCGTTTTTCACTTGCATGTAAAAAGATCAAAAGGCATTCCTACTAGACGTAGGCGTCTTCTTTTATAAGAGAAAAGCTGCAATTTTTTTAATTTGAATGGCTGTAATTTTTTTTATACTTAAGTGAGAAATATCCGATAACTGCTATACAATGTAAATATTAGGCAAAAACTGATCATGATCGGTGTAACTAGAATTACATTGTATTAGAGATACAAAGCAAAAGGTGAAAAGATATTTCATTTATCATTTCAATAATCGAAATTAGGTTCCTATTAGTATGGCCGTCGACAATGTCCAAATGGGAAGTTAAATTGTACCTCGTGTGGATATGACTTGCGTTTTGCGTACACATGTTTAAACAGTGATCCTTGCAGTGTGAAAATATATCATAATGAAAATAAATTACAAAATAATTCCGATTCAAGAAGTTGGATTATGACGGCCAGTTCTATAGCGGGCGAAAAAATAACGTCAACGTAATCATAGTAGAGATTTGAAAAGAGGGAAATATCGACACTTAACGGACCGAGCCCTTTCTAAAATGGACTAATCCATCTTTCAATTCTTTGAAATTGAAGGAATAATATACCTGTCAGAGGAACGAGAAGTATGTTTTTGTCTTCCTTAACCATAACTACAGCTTCAGACAGTCACTTTTGTGCAAACAACAGAGGCTGGTGCAGAAGGCAGTGTTTCAGCCATGAGTACATCGACTGGTTTCATAGCGATATCTGTGGCAGTTACAAATGCTGCATATAAGGATAGTGTACCATTCTGTCGCCTATAGATCAATCTACCAATCTCGTGTGGACCCATTCTAAATCATACACAGGACTTTATTGACCACTTTTATGAATATTATTAATTTTCAAAAACTGCGGTGACAAAATACAACCTCCTGCATAAATTGAATAACACAGTTATTGTTTTGTCCTATCTGTCATGATAAATCCTCGGTAAAGTATGGTAGGCAGTTTCATAAGTGTAACAGTGAATGGCTTCATTAACAGCACGTGCTAGAAGCAAGCAACTGAATGTACTTCAAGCTTTTCAACAAGTCTACCACAAACGGGGAAGTAACTTCTGCCGTAAAGTTTATTCTAGCCGCAGTATGTCTGTCTACCTTCACATTTGTAGTGACAAAAAGGATTCATTACAGATGGTTGTTTTTTGTTTGTTTTATTCTGACATAATGTATTATTACGTTCTTTGTTAGCCTAAATAACATTGTTCTGAAGACGACACTCTTTTTCTTTCATCTAGTACATTGGCTATAAATGTTAACGAATTCAAGTGTTTTATGGTTAATAACAAGTCTGAGAACGTGACATGTTGTGTTTACCATGTGTTTGCAATGCACCTACTTATTTCAAAAGCGTGATTACTATTGAATGTAAATACAAAAGTCAAGTACTTTGCAAATCTGTTTCCTGAATTCAAAGGTCGCTTCTTAAGTTATCTTGACGTCATCGAGGAAAAAAAAGATCCAGTAAGAGTATATACTATAGTGCTCAAAATATCAAAAGCTTAAATCTGCCCTTTCCATTTTTATTTATGTAAAACTTTAACACATAAGATATATAATCGACAATTACTTCATTAACGCGCTCAAAGCTAATTAAGACAATACAAAATAAACATTAAAAATTAATTGATTATCCACTTTTAACATTTACATATCAACACACGGGTTATGAATCATAAATTTAACAGCCAATTTCCGAAGCATGACTTATATCACAGGATGTAAACAGAACTGTTGAACCTGCCAAGAGCCCAGACATGAAAGAAAGAAGTCTTTATTATTCAATAAGCCAATAAGGCCCATGAACATATATACAAAAACACAATATGTGGAAATATGACACGGCAAGACACGAAATAATGACACTATACATATATAACAATGTTATACGCAATTTTCAAAAAGCGGGAAAGACCGAATCTTTTCAATATATCATTAACATTCAAACAAAAAATTTACACACAAAACATTATGTTACGTATATCTACTCAATTATAAATATTTAAACATTTGTGACCTCCTCTTGAAAGCTTTATACACATAAATAACAAGGCTTTTAATATTTTTACATTTTCTGCATTGATCAACTCTCTTAACTTTATAAAATTTGGCCTTTTCCAGAAATATGAATTAATTTATTGTATTCTTAACTCAGTGTATAATGGACTTTTGATTATAAAATGAAAATCATTCTCTAATTTGTTACAATTTTGCATTTTCTTTCATTAACTGGAATATTAAGGGGTTTATGCCATCGGCCAACTTCAATTTCTAGTCTGTGTGAAGAGGTTCTTCATTTTGTGAATGATTTACGATATACCTGGATTTCAATTATATCTAAATACGATTTATATCCGAAAATTGAAATGTCTTTGTAAAATAGTGCTCTTGTCGAATTTTCTAATTCTTCTTCCCAATTTTGAACATAAATATCTTTCTGATATAAAATATCTTTCATTCCCTACTTCTTGGTTCCACCAGGCGTCATAAATACCAAAGCGGAAAAGTAAATTCTTCACATTTAATGCCCAGCTTTTTTTGAATTTTGTATGTTATTTATATCATTCATTTGTCTTACTTCATTTGTTTATTACAAAGAAATTGATAGACTACATCTTAAATTTTGTAAACAGTTGCTTGGAGTTAAAATTCAAACATCTAGTACAGCGGTTCTTGGCGAGCTTGGAAGATATCCTCTGACTGTTAAATGCAAAGAACGCGCATTAAAGTATTGGATAAAAATTATGAAAAGTAATAATAATCTTGTTCAAGAATGCTTCAATGACCAACTACATAACCTTCATATAAATGGTAACAAATCATGGACTTTCGCTTTGAAAACATTGTTAGATAACCTAGGTTTCGGTTATACTTTTACTGACTTTAATGCTAATGTTAATTATTTACCTTTGTTTAAACAACGACTTAACGATCAGTATATACAAGAATGGAATACAGCCATTGGTAGTCAGCCAAAGTTATGTTATTATAAATTGTTCAAATGTGAATTCAAATATGAAAAATACATTGATGTTGTTAACAGTGCTGTAATTAGAAAAGCTTTTTCGAGGTTTCCCTGTTTGATATTATTTTGTTTATAGACTATGTTCTCATTCTTTAGAAATTGAAACTGGTAGATATACAAACATTGAAAGGAATATAGACTTTGTAAACTTTGCAACTTAAATGTCGTTGAATCTGAATATCATTTTATGTTATGTTGTCCTTTATATAGAGATTTAAGACAAACGTATTGTGTCAATGTATCGTTTCCGTCAGTTCAAAAGTTTTATACGTTAATGTCATGCAAAAATTCAAAAACCATTAGAAATATTGCAAAATATATACACAATGCTATGTTATTTAGACAGGAAAAGCTTGATACTATATCTGCTTCTTAATAATTTAGAAACATTTCATGTTCTTTATGCTCACTCATTACTATTTTGTATAAAGTTTTGGCCATCATTCTGTACTATCTATTTGTTAAACGGCCAAAGGTATTGTATAAATGCCGATTTGCCAATAAACTTTGAAACTTGTCTTGTGTATATTATTTTGCATATTTGGTATCTCTACTCTTGCATATCTTTAGCCAATATTTTACAATGTTAATTTGCCATACAACTTTAAATTGGAAATGCAAGTTTCACCATAAATAAAACTAGTTGGAGTACTTCTTCACTCCCAACAAACGTTTACAAAATTGCAAATGTATGCGTTTAGTTTTACTATTCTTATTAAATCCTATTACTTCGGATGCATAACTAATAATGGGTGATATCATTTTGTCAAACAAATCAATTCGGGGGGAGCTGTGTTTAGTTAATACATCTGTAAACTTGTACAACTGTTTATTTAACTTGAATATTGCCTTAAAAGCCTGACCAGACTATTTTCATTTGAGTTCCATTATAGGAAAATATTATATTTTCGGGTAATCTACCTGCCTTTCTAAATACCATGATTTTTGTTTTCTCTGTATTTACCACAAGCTTCCATCTTGTACAATACTCTGCTAAAACATCCAATGACTTCTGAAGGTTTTCTGCAGTATTTGTATAAAATATTATATCATAAGCATATAAAAGTATACATAATTTCAAAGAGCCAATATCAATAATTTCATCACCATTTAACATCAAAGTTTCTTCTAAATCGTTTAAATACATGCTGAATAAAAGGGGGATCAACACTCCCCTTGTCTCACTCCTAAATCGCAGACACAACTTTCACTTACTTCATTCATAAATCTTACTTTTGACTTGACATTTTTATACATTGATTTGATTACAGTTATAATCTTTCCTCGAACCCCATATTTTATGAATTTGTACCACAGAATATTCCTAACAACACAATCAAAAGCTTTCTTGAAATCAAACAAATGCACAGTGAAGAACTTCTTTTCTACTGAAACAGTGTGATTACCGAATTAAGAAAAAAAATTGTATCCATTGTTCCAATTCCTGACCTAAAACCAGCTTGCACCTCCACATATACACTGTAATTCTCCGCCCAATAATTCAATCTATTGTTTAAAACCCTTGTAAATAATTGCACTCAATAATGTAATTCCCATGCAATTACCAACGTCTCCCATGTCACCCCCTTTATGTAACTGCACTATAAATCCCCGTGTCCACGCCTGAGGAAAAAACACTTCTGAAAAAGATACGTTTTTATATGGAGGCAAAACATCAGCACCGTGTTTCCAATAACTCTACTAATTAAATAGGTCCACCACTTGAACCATTTTCAACTGTTTTATAGCCTTAAAAATCTCGTCGTTTGAAATAACAGCATCTAATTCCTTAACCACAATTGGAAATTCATCATTTAAAAAACCGTTCATTAAAGTACAAAGTGTAGATTACATCGTCCTGGAGAAAATGATCACCAGGATTGTTTATAGCACTAAAATACCGTGCAAGATTACAAGCATTAACTGTTCTGGGGTAACATATGTTAGATACATCTTTTAACATTTTCCAATACGCTTTGGCATTTTGTAATTGCATTTTTAAAAACTTGTTAGTTTTTTGTTTTCTAAATTTATAACGTTTTGCGCTCAAATTATTTTTATTGTTCTATTAATATTAGACTTTTCATGTCTATACATATCTAAAAAGGTGTAAAATACCTTCCCTTTGATCACAAACCATTTTTATGATGATTTATACGAAGTTTATTTCGTAAAATGTGCTTAAATAATGTTGAGCAAACACTGTCTAGTAAACATACAAACTGACTTATATTGGTGTCTATGTCATCAATATTTATCGAATTTTCTAGGGCATTTGATTTATCATTCAAAGAATTACGGAAATCATCGGAATATTTATTACGACTATATTCGCCAGCACCCTCAATTTTCCATACATATTTAGCGGAAAATGTTTCACAATTTTCATGTACCATAATTTTCATCCAAAGACTTAACATGAATTAATAAACAAAACTTGATCGCACACATATTTGGATCGTCACCTCGAAAGAAGAAAACAATGGTATTAAGTTGTAAAACTATATGGTGCTACTCATACCCGAGCATAAATAGAATTATCCGACCTTCGTATTTAAACTTCCGTCCATGTGGGTACCTACTGATTTTTTGTCCGCTGGACGCCCGGGCGAAGTAGTTAAAGTATGGTACATAATCGTTCGGGAGAATATTATGAATAACATTATGGTGTCAAAAAAAAATTTAATGCCATATTTGCGTTCATTATGAATTAAGCTTACATGCCTAATATCCATTTTTACATGCTCTAAAAGACAATAGAGACTGAAGTACAAAAACCATTTGGTACATATGAACAAGAGTAAGAGATAACCTTGATAAAGCAATCACATCGTTACGACACAAACAGTTTTCACATGTATCAATCAAGCACAACGTTCAATAGAACCTTTGTATGAATTCCCAACACCGACTGCTTAACCTAAGCTCCAGTGATGAAGGAAAGCCTACACATCGTCTGGAAGTACGACATACAATATAGGACCTATAAGAAGATAGAAACCGCAAAAGTGCCATTTAAATATTAACTTCAGATATTATTATACAGTGTTTTTTTTATTGGAATTGGCCAATTCGCTTTCAGAAACAAAGCAATCTTATGACGTTGATGTCGTTGTGTGGTGTTCATAACGATTTAAGTGATGTATTTTTCATATAAGAAATTCCTTTGCTCATAGTCAAGTTAAAGCAGAATGTTAGTCATCATTATATTTAGTCAAATTTCAAAAGTATGTTACTATGATAGTATCTGAAGTGTTTGCTAACATAATTGTCTTACAACGACTATGCGTCCATGTTGTACAAATAGAGCGTTATCTGTTTCCTATCTGTTATTTGGGGAAAAAAACTGAGGTCATACCATTTGTCATATACAAGTACATTTGTAACAGGATTGCACCTTGATCAACCAAAACTTGTGGATCGTTGTCTGTGTTTGTAAAAATAATCTTTGTTGCATACATGTATGATTCGTTCGCCCTCATAAATTCGTAGGCTTGAAATAAGCAACAAAAGTAAACTGGTATACAAAGGTTTGAAATTTCACTTGACGGCTTGATAAGGGACTGTTTTGTATTGTGATAAATGGGAGGACAAGTATATCATTGTACTATTCAGATCTTACTACAATGCTTTATTAGTAATTGTATCTACTATTGATATTACTGTTTTACATATGCTACGAGTTTGCAAATTTATGTTGTGTCTATAAGATGCACATACGAGCTACGCTCTGATCGAAAAAATACAAAAGTTCACACAGTTCTTTACCAGTTGTTTGCCCTTTGGAAAATATGAAAACATTTTTGGTAAACTTTGACACCAGGTGTCAATCAAGTAATTTCAATACCAATCAAAGTTAGATTTTATCTACTAGAACATATTTTAACTAGAAACAGTTTTGAAAGGATTCTTTTGTTATTAAAACAAAAGAGCGAGGTTACATGTATCTTATTATTGGCGTCACGTAAATTGTTTTAGAATTTATAATGTTTCGTAAAGCCAAGTTAATATAATAATACTTATGCAATTTAACTCTTTTTACATAGATGCCACAAAATGTAAATAAAGAAAAATATATACATCATATTAAAAAGACATTCGCTATAGTAAACCGCTTATTTATGACATGGCATACAATGTAAATTAAGTTATTTTTTACCCATGGGAAAAACACATGCACAACAATTAAAAAATAATATATAATGATATTGATATATATGATGTTGTTATGAAGTATACATTAGCAAGTTGTTAGAGTAAGCATTGCAACTTCTCGAAACTTTATTAGAAAGACTGCCTTGATAAAATCTAGGTCGAGTTCGAAAATTGGTCATCTTGGGTCAAAAACTAGGTCATGGTGTCAAATCATAGAATAACATTGTGTATGTAATAGAGCTTGCATTTTTATTGGATCTGAATGAAACCTAGTCAGTATAGTTGCCTTAATGAAATATATGACTAATCACATGACTATATAAACAATTAAATATTGGTTCTCAGGTGTACCAATAAAATTAAGACACTTTAAAAAGTTAAACAAATGAAAATAAATGTAACAAAACTATGTAGGAAGAACGGACAAGATGGCGGCGCCCATGAAATGCAATATTTACTGAAAAATGTATAAATATTTGGAACAGAAAAACTGAAAATGAATAAATAGATGTAACGTAAAGAAATTGATATATGATTCTTTTCTCTTGCAGTTATATAATAGGGTTATAGTCATGCGCCGGAGAGCCACTCCAGCCTTTGGATCTCATAACTATAATTTTAACCATTTTATTACATACCTTTGGATATTTGTTTATGCGACTTAATTAAATCAAAATGATATTTCAAACCAAAACTTGAAGACAAATGGGTTTTTTTTCGCGCAAAATAGGCGACGTCATTTCTGTGACGTCATCAAACAAATTAGATATTTAATAAAAAGTCTGCGGAGCAATCGGGTGATATAAGCCTTAGCCCGATGGCCATCAAAACATCAGCGGGGCAATTACCACTCAAATGCCCCGCAGCGAAACTCGTTGAACTGTTTACTACACATGATGTTGGTGTCAGCTTTCACAGAATATGTAAGTCAGTATGAAGTTTAAGTCCGAAATTGTTTAAACTAATAATGAAAAGAAATACATTCAGTATCATGCATTGAATATATCCTCCTACCTTGTTTGTGGCAGTTTACATGTAACAAGAACTATTAACTGTAAATTTTCAAATGAGAAACAACCAGATACATTTTGATTTAGAGACAATGCAATATTTAAGCTGCTAGCCCACTTTTCTGGTTAAACATTAAAATTTCTCAAAAATAATATATTAAGCGTAAAATGTAAAGGTAAATCACGCAAAACAGAAATACTTTACTGGACTTTATACCACAATGTTTAAATATGACGAATAGCTCTAATATATATCTATTTAAGACAGTTCTTTTTTCATAAAACTTTAGGGAGGGCAGCTTTAAAGAGAATAATTGTTTTTCAATTTAGTGAGTCCTTAAGCAAAATATTTAATGTTTTCTGACTTTCATTTTATCGCTTTCAGATTGGTTTCAGGGAAGTCTAAAAAGTATTATGAGTTCGGTCAAAAGTCTCTTCAGAAAAATAACGAAATGAAAAATATTTTGCTTACAACTACTTAAAGTCACCGCAAATAATCATCTTCTAAACACGAAAACAGTCTAGGAAGTACTTAAAAGTATTGTCTGGCATCAAATGATTGGCTGTGCAGTGAAATACTTGTAAATTGCAACATACATATAGAAAAGCAGCGCAACTTAATCTACAATAACAAAACGTACTTACATATTTTATCTTGTAACATTATTAACAGTGATTAAGCTTTAGTAATAGAAGTATTTGGTAATTTTGTTTATCAGCAGGTAAGCGTATTTAAAGAAAATTACAGGAACTTATTTCTTGAGAAAAATCGTTAAATAGTGTATTTTCTGATTTACACGCAGAAGAAAATACAACAGTTCATGTTTACAGCGTGTTTTGCTGTTTGTTGTGTCACAAAAATTGTAAGAATGAAACTGTTAAATTTTATTTTTTGACGTTTTAAAATAGCATCACATATCTCACATAAAATCTTAAACTTAGAAATAATTTCTACAATTCCTTTAATATTGAAAATCATTAAAGGTTGTGGGCACCATTTGTGACGCGAAAATTATGTACTGTAACTTTTACAGTAAGATTGCGCTACTAAGACCACCCTCGGTATTAAAACCAATTACTTCGGAACCTAATGGTCCATTTCATATTAAAAGGTCTCCATAAAAAGACCATTTAGATATCAAGTCAACGTTATGCCCGTCTGAAAGGTGGTATTAATTTAGGAATTTTACTGAATTAGAACTCGAATGTCTTTGAAAGACTACAAAAGACAGCTCCCGCATTCCATGCAATATTTTTGTCGGCGTTTTTTTTTTAAGATGAAAAGTGGTTGGACATTTTCATTACTATGTATCAACGACGCGTTCGGTTACTGTGCCTAAACTTTCAAACTTTCTTCTTAGATTCGCATCAGTTTCACACACTAATAATATAGCAGAAGACTTTGATTACGTTTGAGATTGGTTTGGTTGCATTTATGGCAATAAAGGTGTGGAAATGAAACTTAATTGCATTACCCATTATATGTAAAGTTTCAAGAAATATTCGATAATTTGTATGGGACCATCATCTGGCCGTTTCACGTCAGGCCTGGCATGTCAATTAATTTTATGAAACACGGAACGGATGAACATAAACGTAACATTGATATTTCTTTTGTGGGTATAATTATTACAACAGGGTTAAGTCTAATTATTTCGTCTCTCCGGTTTGACACTGGTTGTTTTATCTGATATTTTTATAGTTGTCAAACCGTAGAAGTAAGTGTTCCATGGCTTCAACGTCGAATTCATTAGTCTTAAACAGGGTGTAAAATCGTTGCGTACAAACATGTTGTACACCAAACGACACTGAATTTGTGTGCAAGTGTAATTACTTTATTTTACAGAATCATTACACTAAGGAGCATAATGGAGAAGACAAAATGTTGGTGTGTTTTCTACATTCTTCTTCTGACTATGACTGGCCCTGCTCTGTGCCTGAAACGTAAAGCTGACGACAATCAGAACAGTCGACAGAAACGCTATGCTGGGGTTCTCCCCATTGCCGCTTATGCTGGGGCCGCTGTATCGCCGTGGGTTTGGGTGGCTTTAGTCGCAGTATACGGCATTCATCTTGTCAGACAGTACAACATCCGAAGACAATCATGTATCCTTTGAAAATGAAAAGAGGAAGTCTTTGTGACGCTTATACTAGTTCCGCTTATTAAAAACTAATAATTGATATTGTAAGTTCTGATCAGTAGAACATTACGGTACAAAATATATATGTACATATAGTTCAAATAACATTCTAACACTAACTCCATTTCGTCTCATATAAGGAAAGAAGGATTTGAGCGTGATATGCAATACGGTATAGCACTCGAATGGCCGGAACTATGGTCAGCTTTTGAAAATTACCCCGCGTATTTTAACATAATTAAAACTTTCACACACGTTTACATTGTCGGTCTTTGTGTTCGAACTGCAACATTATGTTGACCACACATTAAATGTTCACCAAAACTTAACAGTTATTTTCTTAATTTTACTCTGGAAGCATAGTTTTGACATATTTTATATATACGTGATACTGTCAATTACGCAGGACGTTGTTCGTGCTTTATGTTGTTTATATGACGTCATTAACGTTTAAACCCGGCGCCGTAAGCGCTCAGCTTCTTGAAGTCAGACGGTAAACAGAAAATGCAGATGATTTCACTGAAAAAAGTTGAGCTGGTATTGATACAATTTGCCGTTATATCATAGTACGTACATGATAATATAATGTAAAAATGATTCCTGTAAAACAAGTAAATGCAAGTAATGCCATAATTATAGAAATGGCAAGTCAAAGTTCTGGGAATAAGAAAAAAGTTCTTGCGTTGTCTGGCGAAATGGAAACTTTAAGTCACTCAGTTTAGCGTAATGAAATAATTCCTACTGTCGTTTAGACGCTTCGTAATTAATCACTCAGGCTTTCGACCTTCGTGATTAGATTACTACGCATCTAAACTCCACACAGTGATAGACTTACCGCTATATCACTCAAAAGTAAAATATATTTCCTAATTATATCACCCTTGCTTTATTTAGAATCACAGTATACAAGTATACAACTTGCGAAGAATATGACTACGAACTCTAAACATAATTTACATATTTTTATGTACATTTGTATTTGAAGGCTTTTTATACATAAATTGTAATATCTCTGTATTGAAAATGTTGCTATCTTAGTTTTATGCGCATCATATTGAAGAAATGTTTTCAGTTGTTGAAAAAATAAAATAAAAATTTCAGTATGTGTATACCAGTAATATTTTGTCAACTCGGGAAGCCACAAACCAAAGGTTGTAGCCACTGCCATTGATGTCTAAACTTTTGTTTGATATAGATTCAAAGGTTTTACTTACTTTGTATTTGACATCTTTAGTTCATATATCTGTTTTATTTTTAATTGCTGGATTAATATTAACTGCCAGAGAAAAGAGAGCTATGTTTTGTCTTCCTTAACCATTACTACAGCTTCAAACAGTCACAATTGTGCAAACAACAGGGGCTGGTGTAGAAGCCAGTGTTTCAGCCACGAGTATGAGGACTGGTTTCATAGCGCTGTCTGTGGCAGTTTCAAATGCTGCAGATCATATTAATCCATTCCATCGCCTACAGAACAATCTAGCAATCACATGTGGAACCATTCTAAATCATTCACAGGACTTTATTGACCACTTTCGTGAATGTTTGTAACTGCGTTTCCATCTTACTTGTTTCCGAGACAAAATACAACCACCTGAATGAAAATGTAAAATAAATTGAATAACACAGTTATTGTTTTGTCCTGTCTGTCATGATTAGTCCTCGGTAAAGTAAGGAGGGCAGTTTTAGTAGCTTTCCAGTGAATAGCTACATTAACAGCACGTGCTGGAAGTAAGCAACTGAATGACAGCTATAACCGACACAATTGTTTTTTTATATTATAAATAAGCCCCGGCCGACCCTGGGACTTGTCCTTAAGTGAACTTACCAAGACTCTTGACAGCCGCAGGTTGATGAGAACCAGATGCAGAAACAAGACCATCAGGGTACCAGACCCTATCTCTTTTACAAATAGACCCCTTGGTTCTTTTACATGTCCGGTGTATAGCACCGATACCTGTGAGACTACTTTGGGTTTCTAACCAGTTCATCTCTAGAAGGGTGTGTGATGAGTCTGTAAAATAAAGTAACATTGAAAAGTGTTTCAGACATTGACCAGGCGGGAATTTGAACCGGGGACCTCCGAATTTTGGTAGTACAGAGTGTTAACCACTCGACCACCAAAACATTGTTGTACTTCAAGCTGTTAATCAGGGGAAGTTACTACTGCGGTAACGATTTTTCTAGCCTCAGTATGTCTGTCTACCTTCACATTTGTAATGACAAAAAATACTTCATTACATATACTTAGCTTATGCTCTGATATTCATTGATTTAATTGTAATTAAGATTTTGCTTTGTTCCAAAGACAAGTCGAAACTGAGAACAAACTTTAATACATTTGGTTTAGATGAAATAAAGATAACTCGTCGCGTTTGTTGTCCAAGGTAGTAGACCCCTAATGGGCACAAATTCAAATCATGACAGACTTAATATTTTCTTAACCTGTATCATTTCCAGGATTTATAAACAACTTTTAAAAGGAATTTACCGTGAAAAACTAAGTTATGGAATTAGAATAACCCTACCCCATTTTGGAATTATTTCTAAAATGACATCACACGAGAGATAAGAAAATGCATGTTTTTAATTTATTATTCAAGCATTTGGTACACATTTGGTATCAGAAGTAACACGCACTATATTTTCTTTCAGAAATTATACACCATTTACCATATTATTAAGAAGTTTTATAAAACTTTTATGAAATAATCAGATAGTTCATGTATTACACTTTTCATATACTTTTTTGACCATGTTCAATTTTGAGCATCAAAGTTTTTAAGAGAAATCAACATTTTCTAGAAATGGGGCATGACTTTTTGTATATTTGTAATTAACTATAACATTTTGGTAACAGCATGCCAAAAAATCACAATGTTTTACCGTCTCTATTCAAAATAATAAGAGTTTGAAATATTCCGTCGGTGATTTTAGCCGGGT